>CM047878.1:11452554-11504663 GCA_026212405.1 Petrea volubilis
TATATTTCTTATTAGTATGCTTTAAACACGGACACCTAATGAGGCCTTTATCAACTATATACTGCGGTTGGTGTAGTTGCGAATTAAGCAAACTGATTAATACCATTCATAAATTGTTTGGTGTTATTTTTTCGATCAGCAGTAACCTATTATCATCCCACTTCGAATTACCGCTTATATTCCATATTCTGTAACATAAAGTGAAGTTAAGTTAACATCCACTGCTAGACTCACATCTAGATAATTAAGTTTGTCATTAATATTGGTTCAACATGCTTCATTAATGACACGTACATAAACACTTATCTCTCACTAAATTATGTCAAATTTAGTTCGCCATTTTTTCTATCAAACATATTTCACCTAATTTTAACCCACAACAACAACAAAACTCACCCCAAAATAAATTATCATAACAATCCATAATCCAAACAAACGTATTCATAACAATCCATAATCCAATCAAAACGTGTTTCCATAATCCATATCCAAACTTATTCATAACAATCCATAATCCAAACAAACTTGGCATAATAATCATAATCCAAATAAATTTGTTCATAACAATAATAATCCAAACATGTTCACAACATGGTTAATCCAAACAAACTAGTTTATGTATAACAATTCATAATCTAAACTGTTCGAAATAAATTTGACCTCAGCAAAAATCATAACATTCATACCTTGTTTAAACTTCACCTCCACAAATTCAATAATGCCAAATACACCAAAACAACAAACAAAATTAAAATTACATCTCAACGAATAAAATAAAATTAAAAGCTAAAAATAATAATAACGTGTGTGTGGCGTGTCTTTGGGAGGGCTAGGGGTGGGGGGCTGCTGTTGGGGGGGTGGGAGGGCCTCTGCTTGGGGTGGGGTGGGGAAGGGGGTTGCTGGGGGTGGGGGGAGGGGCTCTGGGGTGGGGGAAAAGGGGCTGCTGGGGTGGGGGTAGGGCTAACGGGAACGGGGGGGGAGGGGGGGGCGGGGGCAGCCATTTAAAATGATTCTGTTAGCCCGGATTTTTCTGTGGCTAAAGGCCAAAAAATCCGTGGCTAAGATTGAAAAATATAATAATCGGATGAAAATAATAAGATTTGAAATGGCTCAAACTTTGTGTGGCCCCTTAATGTCGGATCGGGCGACTTAAGTGATTCATTTAAAATTTAAAAAAATTAAAAAATTGGTTTAGCTACAGAAAAATCCGTGGGCTAAGCCTTCCGATCTAAAAATATTAAATTTCCACCCATGGGCACGGAGGAGACCAATTTTTTTTTTTAAAAAAATTATTTATTGGCCATGGATTTATTCTGTGGCCAGGGGGTCCAATATTTATGTTGACTTTTTTCGATCGTGCGTTTTTCGTTAATTAGTAGATGAATCCGTACAATTGGAGTAATAATACATCTTCAACTCTAATCAATTTTTCTTGAAAGTCCATTTTTCTAATAATTCCTATATAAGTTAATTGAGCTTAGCATACATTGACACAAGACTACGAAGTCATTCATATATATATATCACTGAAAAGAGAAAAAACATATTCTCGTTAAGAAGCTGTACTTTTTAACGCATAAGATGGGAAAAATATAATAACGTGATAAAAATAATATAATTTTGAAATGGCTCAAAACCTTTTTGTGCCTCGTAATGTCGGATCAGGTGATTTAAATGAGCCATTTAAAATAAAAAAATGAAAAAATTGGCTTAGCCATGGGAAAATCTGTGGCTAAGCCCTCCGATTTAAAAATATTAAATTTCTACTCCTGCGCACCGGATAAATCTGTGGCCAAGACAAATTCATTTTTAAAAAAATAAAATATTTATTGGGCCACGGATTTATTCGTGGCCAGGGGTCAAGTATTATGTTGACTTTTAACGAATCGTGCGTTTCGTTAATTAGGTTAGACAGAACGTATGATTGAAAATATACATCTTCAAAACTAATCAATTTGCTTGAAAATCCAATTTTTTGATAAATCCTACCATAAGTTAATTGACCTTAGTTACATTGACCTCGGGACTAAGCGAAGTCATTCGTTTATATATCACCGAAAGAGAAAAACATCTTCTCGTTCAAGCAAACTGTAATTTTTAATACATAAGATGGGAAAATATAATATTCGTGATGAAAAATAATAAGATTTTGAATGGCTCAAACATTTTTCAGCCCCGAAATGTCGGATCGGGCAATTTAAGTGAGCATTTTAAATTAAAAAAAATTAAAAATTGGCTTAGCCATGGAAAAATCCGTGGCTAAGCCGTCGATTTAAAAATATTAAATTTTCACTCCTGCCCATAGATAAATATCCGTTGCAAGACAAATTTTTTTAAAAAAATAAAATTATTTATTGAAATCCGTGGCCAGGGGTCAAATATTATCTTGACTTTTTTCGAATCGTGCGTTTTCATTAAGAGGTTAGACGGAACCCAGCGTTTTTAAAATCAGACCGGATATATAACCGGTGCCCTTACTGGTTACCGGTTTGACCGGTTCGATCACCGATTAACCGGTATGACGTTATAAATAAAAGAGATATATTTAATTTTTTATAAATATTATATATATTGAAAAATATTACAACTAAATTAGTAAATATCAAAAATTTTAATATGGACTAGCTACAAAATCAAGTGAATGTGACATGTTTTTTTAATATTAATCGGTAATGTCTATACAAATAAATATAGACAAAATTTTAAGTGCATAGATCTTTGAGATAATCCCAAAAATATGTAGTATGTATTATATATATATATATATAGATGATAATACATGTAGAGAGAAAAGAGAGAGGGGCTAGAATTTGGTAGGAGATCAAGAGTAAAGGACTAATAAGTGAGAGAAATGGTAAGTGTCCCATAATTTGGGATTCTTCCCTATCCAATATATCAAGAATTATATTTTCTCTATTTCTTTTCTTTTTGCCGTATGAAACCTAAAATGAAAAAAAGTAAAAATAAAAACCATCTTTAAATCCTATTCCATACCTTTTCAAACGCAAAGAAAAAATTAAATCTCCATGAACGGAAGTGCAGAAAGAAGAAGAAAGAAGAAAAGAGGAAAAAAGAGAACCACCATGCGTTTCCGTTAAACTAACTAGGTAAGATTAAAAAGAAAAAAATGGAAATAGGAACCGGTTTTTGACAATCTACAAGCGATTTTATGGCTTACCTGGACCGGACTCGAAGCCGGTCACTGCTTAAAACCGATCAGACCGCCAGTCCGGTTCGATTTCAAAAACACTGACGGAACCATACAATTGGAGTAATACATCTTCAAAACTAGTCAATTTGCTTGAAAGAGTCCATTTTTTTTATAATTCCTATTTAAGTTAATTGACCTTAGCATACATTGACACCGAACTACAAAGTCATTCATATATATCACTAAAAGAGAAAAACATATTCTTGTTAACCAAACTGTAATTTTTAACGCATAGATGGGAAAATATAATAATCGTAATGAAAGTAATATTATTTTGAAATGGCTAAAACCTTTTTGTGCCGCGTAATGTCGGATCGGGCGATTTAAGTGAGTAATTTAAATTAAAAAAAAATTAAAATATTGGCTTAGCCACGAAAAAAATGCTTGGCTAAGCCCTCCGATTTAATAAATATTAAATTTCCACCACTGGCCGGGATAATTCCGTCACCAAGACCTTTTTTTTTTTTAAAAAAAATAAAATTATTTATTGGCCACGGATTTATCCGTGGCTAAGGGTCAAATATTTATGTTCACTTTTTTCGAATCTTGCGTTTTCGTTAATTAGGTTAGACGGAACCGTACGATTGGAGTAATACATCTTCAAAACTAATCAATTGCTTGAAAGTCCATTTCTTTGATAATTTCCATATAAGTTAACTGACCTTAACATACATTGACACCGAACTACGAAGATATTCGTATATATCACTGAAAGAGAAAAACATATTCTCGTTAAGCAAACTGTAATTTTTAACGCATAAGATTGGAAAATATAATAATCGTGATAAAAATAATATGATTTTGAAATGACTCAAACCTTTTTGTGGCCCGTAATATTGGATTGGGCAATTTAAGTGAGCCATTTAAAATTAAAAAAAAATTAAAAGAATGGCTTAGCCATGGAAAAATCCATGGCTAACCCCTCCAATTTAAAAAATATTTAATTTCCACTCCTGCCCATGGATAAATCCGTGGCCAAGACAATTATTTTTAAATAAATAAAATTATTTATTGGCCAGGATTATCCGTGGCTAGGGGTCAAATATTCAGATTGACTTTTTTGGAATCGTGCGTTTTCATTAATTAGGTTTGACGGAACCGTACAATTGGAGTAATACATCTTCAAAACTAATCAATTTGCTTGAATGTCCATTTTTTTGATAATTCCTATGTAAGTTAATTGACCTTAGCATACAATGACACCGGACTACGAAATCATTCGTATATATTACTGAAAGAGAAAAACGTATTCTCGTTAAGCAAATTATAATTTTTAACGCATAAGATGGGAAAATATAATAATTGTGATGAAACTAATATGATTTTGAAATGACTCAAACCTTTTTGTCGCCCGTAATATCGGATCAGGCGATTTAAGTAATCCATTTAAAATTAAAAAAATTAAAAAATTGGCTTAGCCATGGAAAAATCTGTGGCTAAGCGCTCCGATTTAAAAAATATCAAATTTTCACTCCTACCCATGGATAAATCCGTGGCCAAGACAAATTTATTTTTAAAATAAATAAAATTATTTATTGGCCACAGATAAATCCGTGGCCAGGGGTCAAATATTTACGTTGACTTTTTTCGAATCGTGCGTTTTCGTTAAGTACGTTAGACAAAACCATACGATTGGAGTTATACATCTTCAAAACTAGTCAGTTCGTTTGAAAGTCTATTTTTTTGATAATTCGTATATAAGTTAATTGACCATAGCATACATTAACACCGGACTACGAAGTCATTCGTATATATCACTCAAAAAGAAAAACGTACTCTCGTTAACCAAACTGTAATTTTTAATGCATAGAATGGAAAAATATAATAATCGTGATGAAAATAATATGATTTTCAAATGGCTCATGTAACGACCCGGTAAAATTCTTTATTTAAATATTTTATATTATACATTGGGTGTCTATTATTTTGATGAATAATTTCTTTTAGAACTATTTTGTGAAGTATTGTTTTATAGAAATTATTCTTCAAACTATTTTTTTTTATTTTCGAACAAATGCGTATTTATTGCATAAATTTTTAGGAAATATTATAAAATCCAAATATTCTTAAAATTTTATGCATTTAATTTTTCTAAACTCCCAAAATTTATTTAATAAATTATTTTCAACTTTTACTTATTTCCGAGAAATTTTAGTAGTAGTTTCGAAAAACATTGTCTTTAAGTTCTTAATTTGAAATCTAATTTTTAAAATGCTTAATTATTATCAAAAAAATGAAAATAATAATATAAATAAATATTTTAGATTTTGTTTGACTTATAAAAATTAATTTTCGAATTTTTAGAATTTTATTTCTATTTTTGGGCGATTTTCGGAAAAAGGGCAAAACAAGGGTATTTTGGTCTTTTCACTTCTCCAACCCCAAATTTCGGTTTTTCTGAGACATAAACAATAAAAAATACTTAATAAATAAGATTTTTCAGATTTTATAGGTTTTGTTTGATTTTAGTTGATTTTATTCTATATTTTATCAAAATATCTCTACTAATACACTCTTGAAACCTAGCCTCATATACATATATAAATATATATTAGTGGTGATATACATAGCTACATACACACACACACATACCCACATACATATACATGGTGGTTAGTAAAGTGAGGTGTATGTATATACAACTATGTATAAATGTATGGAGGATGTAATTTAAGTGAATATAATATGTAGATATTTGCCTCTAATACTTGGAAGATCAATACACAAGACCTTATACACCCACAATCCTCATTTTTCAGCCCCATTTAGCCCCAAAACCGTGCTCTCCCTTGCTCACATCCTCACTCTCTCATTTTCTCTCAAAACACTATCATTTTCTCTCAAAATAATACACTACTTGGAAGAACTAAGGTAGGAACACTTCTTTATGCCTTAAGTAGAGGGTTTTCTTCTTCTTTCTTGAAAATAATGGGAAAGCTTCCATACTCTTGTGCCCAAGCCATGTAAAAGAACAAGCTTGAATGGCCTAGAGTGAGAGTTTTTGCCGAACATGCCTCCAAGTTGAGGGTTTTAGTTATTTTGCCATCTTCATGTTATTTTAAAGCTTTATAGTTAATTTTCCATGTTTTAACTCTTGTTGGGAGGAAGTTGAAGGATGGATAAACTTGTGAGCATGATCTTGAAGATATTATGTGATTAATATGCTTATTTGGAGTACTATGTGCTTACTATGCTTTCTTGGAAATATTATGTGATTATTGTGCCCTTTTGCAATAATATGGAATTCTTATGCTTTATTTGAACCACTATACAAGTTTTATGCTTTATATGAAGTAGTATGAGATCATGATGCTTTATTTGAACTATTAGGTGAATATCTTATGTTGTTCTTGAAAGTCTTAGTAAAGAAAGCTCCACATATCTATTATTTGACAAATAGAACTTTTATTTTACTTTATACTATAGATTTATGCCTACTTTAGTACTTTACATATGTATATATAAACATATACATCTATGTACGTATATATCTATATATCTATAAATATTTAAATTGTTATCATATATTCATTTAACTAAGTTCATTATATGTTAATTATATATATATATATATATTTATTTAACTAAGTTCATTATATGTAGATATATATATATATATATGTTACGTATATATATATATATACTTATTATAGACCACTTTTATATATAGATATATATGTTACGTATATGTATATATACTTATATTCATTTTATTAGTTTTATATGTATATGTAGATAATTCTTATCATATCTATATATAGTTATCTATACTTTATATAGGTATATATATGTAGTATTCATATATTTATATATCTTATATTTAATCTATATATTTATATATATTTATACTATTTATATTTTAATCTTTATATTTATATACTCATACTAGTTATATTCATATATTTATATTTATATTTTGTCTATTTACATATTTTGCTACTAGCTATTTACATATTTAACATTTCTAAGTAAATATGCTTAATAAGCAAATATAAAGCTTTCATTTATAAGTGTGGAGCTTACTTTACTAAACTATGATGTAAACTTCCAAAGATTATGTGCATGTGTGAACAAATTGCAATTCTATGAATGGGCCCATATCTGCTGGAATGGTCTGGGGGGTGTTCCACCGGGACATACTATTGAGTAGCCGGGAGAGTTCACACCCCTTCCATCTCCTAATCCCCCATTGGGTAGATAGAGGGATCTACTCAAGAGAGAGGGTCGTAGGAAAATACTAGGCCTATGCCCGGGATACGACCATTGGAGGATAAGGCTGGCGGGAGAAATGTGCTGGTTGTTATTTCGGCCCGGGTAGTTATAAGGGTCACTGTCAGGTGACAAAAGGTAGAAAGTGTGAAACTATATGTGTGCTATGTGTAACTAATGTGCACTTGACACCCGAGCACCTTATGTGCATAAAGAAATGTTTCTACTCAACATATGTTGATTCCGTGTTACATAATGATTTAGATGCTTCCGACGCTAGCCTTTACGACGATGAGGAGGAGGAACCTTTTGAAGCTTTTTACTAGGAAGAAAGATGTAGGATTTCCACTGCGTAGTGTAGTTGGTGGTTTTTGCTTTTGCTATGTAGATATAGTAGAACTAGCAAGTCGATACTCTCTTTTTTTGGATGTACCCTTATGTTATGTAATGTAGCCTAGTACGTTTTTGTAAATAACAATGTATGTATGTATGTATGTAACCACTAACAAGAATAATAATAATAATAATAATAATAAAGGGTTTTCGGGGTCGTCATAGCTCAAACCTTTTTGTGGCCCGTAATGTCGGATTGGGCGATTTAAATGAGCCATTTAAAATTAAAAAAAATTAAAAAATTGGCTTAGCCGTGGAAAAATCCGTGGCTAAGTCCTCCAATTTAAAAAAATATTAAATTTTCACCCCTGGCTACGGATAATTTCATGGCCAAGACCTATTTTTTTTTTTAAAAAATAAAATTATTTATTTGCCACAGATAAATCCTTCGCTAGGGGTCAAATATTTATGTTGACTTTTTCGAATCGTGCGTTTTTGTTAATTAGGTTAGACAGAACCGTACGATTAGAGTAATACATCTTCAAAACTAATCAATTTTCTAGATAGTCCATTTTTTTGATAATTTCTATATAAGTCAATTAACCTTAGCATACATTGACACCGAACTACGAAGTCATTCATATATAATACCGAAAGATAAAAACATATTCTCGTTAAGCAAACTATAATTTTTAATGCATAAGATGGGAAAATATAATAATCATGATGAAAATAATATGATTTTGAAATGCCTCAAACCTTTTTGTGGCCCGTAATGTCGGATCGGGCGATTTAAAATTAAAAAAAATTAAAAAATTGACTTAACCACGGAAAAATTCATTGCCAAAATATACATTTTTAAAAAAAAAAATTAAATATTTCCTAGCTATGGTTTTATCCGTGGCCAAGATGGAAAAAAAATTCTTTTTTTTTTCCCAAATTTAGCCACGGATAAATCCATCGCCAATTTATACAGTTTTCAAAAAAAAATTAAATATATACTAGCCACGGTTTTATCCGTGGCCAAGGTGGATTTTTTTTTAATTCAGCCACCAATAAAACCGTGGCAAAAAAAAAAAAAACAAATTTAATTATTTTCTAGCCACGGTTTTATCCGTGTCCAAAATAGAGTCAGTACTTGTGCTACAACAAAAGGATGTGGGACATTCTTCAAATATCTCATGAAGGTACGTCACAAGTAAGACAGGAAAGAATTGCCTTGTTAACTCATCAGTATGAATTGTTTAAAATGGAAATAGATGAAACTATAAATCAAATGAACCCAAGATTTACAAAAATCATCCATCATTTGTTTTCTCTTGGAAAATCAATTTCCGAAGAGTATCAAGTGAGAAAAATCTTGCAATCATTGCCTTTAGAGTGGGAACCTAAAGTGGCGGCTATTCAAGAGGCAAAAGACCTCAATGTCCTGACCATGGCACAACTCATAGGGTCTTTAACCTTTCATGAGTTGACATTGATGACCAGAAGTGAAAATTCTAAAGAGAAAAAAACCATTACCTTCACTGCTGATCATAGTTCCAATGGAAGTTCCAATGGTAGTACTAATGATATCACTGAAGAACAGGAGAATGAAGAGCTTGCTTTTATCACCAAGAGATTGAAGCAAATTTCCTCTAGACAAAGATTTCAGAAAGACAACAATGGAAATCAGAGAAAAGGCTATTCAATCTCTCCAAAAATAGATTCCATCAAATGCCATGAATGTGGAAATCCAAACCACATTCGGCCAAATTATCCATTGTTAAAAAGACCTCTTCTTAAGGGGAATAGAACACCTAGACTATGACGGTAACTTGGGATGACTCCAACTCAGAACAACTGGAAAATGAAGATAACTTCATCGGTTTCATGACAAATGAGGTAACCACCAAACTCAGTTGTTACTCAAGTGATAACAATGACTTTAAAACTGAAAAACTCTTGATAATGTGCCAAAAGAAAATACGAGAGTTTATCTCACGGAATAAAACTCTTGAAAATGACATTTTGTGCGTTACAAAAGAAAAATAAGATTTGTTCACAAGTTTTACTACCCAAGTTGATATATTAAGAAGTGAAAAACAAATTCTTGAAAAGGACAATGACTTGCTTGCATATGATACTGAATATCTTGAACATACTATTTTTCATTTAAAAAATACTCTAAAAAGGAAAATGACCAAGAAAAGTCATTCCCACACAAACAAAAGATGTTACTCGTGTGGAAAAATTGGGCACATTCAATATCATTGTTATCATAGAAAACTTGGTACCAAGAAGATGTGGGTACCAAAAGCGTCTGCTGCTAACAAATCAGGACCCATCATTGAGGGCGTACCTAAAAACAATTAATCATGCTGGAATCAAATGCCAAAATGGAAATTATTTCCATTTAAATTATCTATTACATAAATAGTATATCTATATGTGTGTAAATAAAATATGTCTTATATATTTTTCTTTATTAAAAAAAACTAAATATATATACATAATTTATATATATCCATCCTTGATATTTCTATATCACACACACATGTTTTCCCTCATAAACACACTCTCACACACAAAGGCACAAAATTCTTCTCAGTGTACATCTCCGTAAAGAGGAGGGAAGTTAAAACCCTAGCCATGGCAAAGAAACCCCCCGTGACCATGGTGTCGTCGTCACCTCGGTTTGCCACCTCGCCTACCGACAACATCACAATGCCCGACAGCCAGGAGAGTTACTTCCATTGTGAATCGAAGGAGTTTGGTCCTCCATCCCCTTTGAAACAAATAAAGACAAGACACCACCGCGATAGTGTCTCCTATGACTCAGGTCCGGTGAGACTTGGAAAACAGGTCGAGCCATCAAAACCCGTTCTACGATCTCAGAGAAATTGGGAAAATCCTAAACCCAATTATGCGGGCATGCAAAGAGGTGGTTGAAACATTCCTCCTCTAGTGTGTGAGTCTATCCAAGATTTCTCTCCCACCTCTCTTCGATGCCTCTTTTTTTCAGGTACATGACATTCCTCACCCAATCTTTGATAAACTGTCTCATGAACAAAAATTCTCCTTAGACTATGCTGAGTTCATGTTTAAGAGTTAATTTGCTAATCTTAAGATTAATAGGGGCCGTACAATTGATCTAAATAATTTTCATGCTTCCCCGGCTATCGATTTGATTAAAAATCTTGGGTGGGATAATATCATGTGTGTGAACACTGATGCATATCCTGACATTGTAAAACTATTTTTTGCAAATCTGCCATTTTCTAAAAACAAGGACACTAATGAAATTCTTTTCGAATCCTACGTTCTTGAAAAAAATTGTCTTTAACAACTAGCATTGTTAATACACTTTTTAACCTTGAAAATGTGGGTGCATGCCATTTTGAACCGGTGAAGTCTATAAACACCCAGATTTTAATTTCCAAGATGCCGTTAACATTTTTTTGTGGGGGGGGGGGGTGGTGGCGGAACTCGTCGTCTTGCAGGAGGTGAAGGGAATAGACATCTTGATGCCCATCATCAATTATTGCATCGTCTTGTCACTAGCTCGTTGTTGTCTGGTTCTATGTCTATGTAAAAGGAAAACCAGTTAACTTTGGGTATCTATTTCTTAAAAACATCATTCTAACCTACACCCAAAGTTCTTGAAACCTTCCATACACTTTGCTCATCTCGTACATCTTTCAAAAAGAAAGTATCTCATTACCTATGTCTTTTATTGAAAACATTCTGACAAAAAGATCGTCAACATAATTGCCCTCAAAGGGATGAGAATTCATCACTCTACTAAAAAGGGTTGGTGTAAAGGGTTGGAAGAAAGAAGGATGAGAAAAGGAGTTAACTCAGAAACTGAGTCGGATGAAGAAAACCTGTTACGTGTACTTACTACGGGCTTGGAAGAACTTGGCACCCTCATTCAAGATAGTACCATGATGATTACTTCAAGACTTGAAAACTTGGAGAAACAAATGAACGAACTTCATCAAGAAGTTCAAAAAATCCGCGCCAAGAGAAATTGGAGATTAAGATCTCTTGGGAGGTTATCCAATTTTTTAATATGTTTTGCCTTTTTTTGATGATGAGGGGGAGAACACTTAAGTGGTATCATTTGAAATGCTCCTCTCTTTACTTTTTGCATTTCACATCATACCGTACTTTTTACATTACTGCAATGACTGAGATGTTGAGATACTTGATATCTATCTGTGTTGATTAAAACTGTGTAATATGTTAGTTGTGATGACCCGGTAAACCATATTCTTTTATATTTGAAATTATGAAGTATTTTTACTATTTTATGAGAATTTCTTTTGTGAATAATTGTGCATTACACTACATGCATTGTATAAAATGTGAGTGTTCCTTCATTTATTTTCTTAGCATTTGAAACTTGCAAAATATTTGATATAAAATCTTTTAAATCCTAAAATTTTTATGATTTCTGAATTACATTAATAGTAAAATTACTCTTTATTCTTTAATATTACTTTATAACTTAGACCTTAAAGTATTAATTTTGAATTATGATTGTTATTTTTGGAAATTTTTTTAATAATTATTCTTTTCCTAAAATAATATAATAAATATTTTAAACATGTATTTATTTTATTTTATTTCAAATTTTCTAAATAAATTATACAATTTTCGAATTTGTGTAACTTCAATTTTAAACTTCGAATTTTATATTAAACTATGTAATTTTCAAAGTTTATAAATACAATAATGTATTTTCTGACTTTATATGTATGATTTTTGAATTTTAATTATTTATAAACATAATTTTTGGATTTTAATTAAATGATAAATATAAAGTCTAGATTTTTAGTATATTTTATAATTGTTTTGCAGAATATCCCCTTCAATACATATATACACTTGGTGATATATGCATCTATTAGATTTACTTATTTATTTAACATTTCTAAAATAATTATATTAGTTTATGCATATATATATAACTGAATATATATATAAGTATATATTTAATTTAATTAGTTAAATAATTAGTATATATAAGTATATAGTTAATTAGTTAAATCATTACCTATATACACACACACGTTTACATCTATATATATATCTACCTATGTACCCACACACATACGTAGATATTACACACACACACACACACACATATAAATAGTGATAAACACACACACACACACACACGTACATATATATATATATGTATATATCACATACACTCACACAACATATATATATATATTAGTGGTAATATACTTATCTACATATGCACATATAAACTAGTGGTGAATTATATATCTACATATACACACACATCCATATATATACTAGTGGTGATTTATATATCTACATGTATACACACATATTCATATATAAACCAGTGGTGATTTATCTATCTACATATACACACACACATCCATATATATACACTAGTGGTGATATATATATCTACATATATACGCACATGTCCACATACATATATATATATATACACTAGGTAATTAATATAGTGATGTGTATATATTAATATCCATATAGAATGTATGGTTTATATATTTATTTTGTTATAATATTAGACATTTCTTCTCTTCCTCCTCTATAAATATATCACAACCCCAACCCCATCTTCATCCGACAAATCCTGCCTAAAAATACCCCCACACTCTACTCTCAACACTCTAAATACTTCCTATTTATAGCCTATTTTTCACCCACATATATACATACATAAATCTTTCTTTTTACCTACATATATACCTATTAGCCCTCTATATACCCTCTTTTTCCTAAAAACATTTGAAGGTAGAATTATTACCTTTCTTATAAGTAGTTTAGGCAAAATAGTCTTAAATTATTTTCATAGACAAGGCTTTAACTTGGATTTACCAAATAATCGTAAAAAACCCAAGTAATTGCCTATGTTCCCATTTTAAGATTTCATGCCTCACATTATTTGCTATACATGTTAATATCATGATAATTATTTTCGTGCTATTATGCTTTCATAAAGATATATGCATGAACATAATATGTTTATTTGTGCTATTTATGTTTATTTCTCAAATATGTGTTGGGCCCGAAATATTTCCGGAATGGATGTGGCTGAGTTCCGCCGGGACATTCTATTGGAGATGCCGGTATTGAGTGTTCCAGCCCTCCTCATATGGACGGAGTGTTCCATGTGAGAGTGGGTCGTAGGCTTCGGCATATACCCGGGTTATGACCATTGGTGTGACTTGGTTGGGATTGGTGGAATCGTCGAGTGACTCGATTGGATTCTTGATTGTTTGATCATGGTGGGAGTTATAAGGCATTACATCATTATATGTGATGAACAGGGAATATTATGTGATTTTAAGTATTTATTTGCAACTTTCACACACCTGCACCTTATGTGATTGAGTAATAGTTCTACTCAATCGTCGCGTTGATTCTTATTTATATGACTATTTTTAGAAAGAAATGAGATAACGGATTAGAGTGGGGCAACGAAAGTGTTTGGAAGCCTTTCACACAAATAAGTTACTTTTGTATTCTTTTTGAAAATTGTAACTCTTGTATTTTGTACAAATTTTATGTGAAAATTATTATTTATACAACTATAAAAATATTACCGTTGCACGTGTCAGTTCAATATATTTTAATAAAATAAATGGGTATTTTTCCGGGTAGTGACATAAGTCTTGGTATTTGTGGAGGTTAGTATCTATGATGGTAAGCTATTTTACTTACCATTTGTGGAGATTAATATCATTTATGGTGTTAAGATGTTTTGGTATTTTCTGATCACACTTTCCTTGAAGAAAATCAGCCTACTAAAACAAAGTGTTATGAATATTTTCGATTATATAATCCGAACACTTTAGTTGGTTCAAAGATGTGTCTACAACTCAGAAATACAAGGGGAGACATTTTTGTGCTCTTCTAAAAACTGATATGAAGACAGGGGAAGCATATCTCTGTTTATAATCATCAAAAAAGGGGGAGATTGTTGCCCTTAATTTTTGATGATGATTTAGAAAATCTCTTTATTTAACACGTGATTTGCAGATTTTCTCTAATAGTTACTTTTCTTCAAGATCTTGAATGGCTACTTACCATCACAAGAAGATTTCATATTAAAGCTGAAAGTCAACCTTGCCTTATTGCTCTTCCAACCGCTACTTGCCTTACATAGACGATTGGTTTCTTGCCATATTGAAAGATAATCTTTGTGCTATAAGCACGGTCACTAATGAAGAGCAACGCAACATTTTTGAGTGAAAGCAATAGCTATTGAGAGCTCATGTTCACAATATTGTTTAAGTGAGAATTGAGATATTACCTATTCTAGGGTGTATGCTATTTACCTAGTGTTGGTAATACCAGTGGTTCAAGAGTGTGTTGCTTACCCAGTGTTTGGTAGTACCACTGGTGCCTAACTTTAATAAAATATTTCGCAGGTTCAAAATCCTAAGTTTAAAAACACTTAGGTAGTGGATTAAGCCTCGACCAAAATCCACTATAAGTCAATTGTTTATTTATTTAATTTTTCTATTAGGGTTATTACACTGGTAGTTCTAGTCCCCATTTTTATCTTGTTAAAAATCCATTTAAATTATCTTATTCACCCCCTCTTAGATTCTCAGACTAAAATCAATTTTTTGGTTTATATCCATTAAATAGTAAAATTCATTTCTGATTCAATAGGGCCCTGATTATATAAATCAGTTTCATTATAAGCTCTAACAGAATTATCTTTATGAACTCTTTTATTATCAAACGTTCATGTTTAGAATTATCACATATCTGGGAGTTTTTTTTTTTGTTTTTTCTTCCAACAAGCTAAAGAGACAAATACAATTAGAACTAAATATTTCGAAAGGAAGGTAAACTAATTCTATCAAGCCGAAGAATGCCCTGAAGATGTTTCGGTTAAGCTGATGAACTCAAAATTGCTGACTCCTTCATTTTACAAGCCATGTTTGCCAAGAAATCTGCTGCCATGCCCTCCCGATAGATATGTGAGCATTGAAAATGGACGGAGCATGTAAGTTGCCAAATTCACGTAACCAAATGACAAATCGCAAGCCGGAGACCCTCCATTGTAGCGTAGAGTTCTGCATAGGAGTTCGTGACCTCCCCCAAGAAAACATAATATGCAAAGATGACTTTCCCCTGATGGTCTCAAGCTACCCCACCTGCTCCCGAGTCTGCCAAAGCACGCTTGGCAGCTCCATCTGTGTTCAATTTTAACCATGGGATAGCCAGTTTCATCCATGTAACAAGAATCAGCTTTGGAACCCGTGAGCAAAGAAAAAAGGTGCCGCAAAGGCAACCCCCCTCTACTATTTGATCGTAAATCTGCCAAGCTTCGCCAAGAGATATATGTACCTCCAAACCTTGTGCACCATAACAGAAGAGACCATGCGCAGCTGCTTATACTTACAGTTGTTGCGTGCCTCCCATAGGTGCCAGAAATAAGAATAGGGATAATAATCAAGAGATGTCCTTCTCTGCAATTACCGCGCCAAGCCTGGAGCCAAAGGGACACCTGAGTAGTATCCGGAAGTGTAACTCCAAACAATTGTGCAAAGAAACCCCACACTCTCCGAGCTTTCAAGTTAGAGAAGAACACATGCGTTATCATTTCCTCATCCGAGCAGCAGTAACATTTAGATGCTAGCTGAATCCCCTTGCGTTGTATGCGTGTATCCACTCGAATCCAGCCCTTGATAAGTCTCCACATAAAGATGGAGATATTTGCTAACAGCTCCCGACACCATAAAGCTTCAAAGAGAGGGAGAGTCGCACAAGATGGGCAAACAAGCTCCTAAGCTTGCTTTGTTGAAAACAGCCCCCGATCACCCCTTGTCCACATCAAACAATCACTAGTGTGCGGATCCAGCGGAACGTTAACAACTTGCTCAACAAGTCCGGGATCATGAATTCAAAAACCTTATCCATTGGATAATCCTCCCGAGCAACGATATCTTTCAGCACCCCCCCAGGAACCAATTGTCATGCCAAAAACACACTGATCTAGCCCCCAAGGACCATGCAAGGTCCGGTTCTATCAAGTGTCGAGTTTGACACATGCGCTTCCAAACCGCTGAGTCATTTCGGGTCTCCTGAACATACGAAGAATGCCCATGCTTCACATATTTTACATGTAAGAACCGTGCCCATAACGACTCATGTTGACGGAATCGCCACCAAAGTTTACAAGAGAAGCTGTCAATAACCTCACTCAAGCCCCGAACGGCCAAACCTCCCTCAATAACCGATAACAAAGGTCCCCCCAAGCACACCAATGTATATGTCGCTGGCCACCGTACGATCCCCAGAAGAACCGATTAAAAAGTTTCTCAATCTTATCAATAACACCCCTTTTGAGTAAGACCAACCGTTTGCCGTAATTATGGGCCACCTTTTCCCAGCCAAGAATCCGAGCTCGCATACTCTCAATCAATGGAGTAAATAAGCTAATTTTTTTCCACCCAACATGAAGAGGTGCTCCAAGATACAATAGTTGGAATGTTGTCTTGGTATAGCCTGTGATCCACTGGATACGTCTGATTTTCCCAAGAGAACACCGGTTCGAAAGAACAAAGGTGCTTTTCTGCTTACTGATAAGTTGCCCCGATACTTTTTCATATTGGTGTAGGAAAGCCATAAGTCACCTTAAGCCAACTGCTCGAGTATTAACAAAAATAATCATGGCATCCGCATAGGCTAGGTGCGATATCACCACCGGATTATCTTTCACATATCGCATACTCGGATGCTCCTCAAAAATCCGATCCAAACCTCGCGAAAGCCATTCTGCCACCAAAATAAACAAGGCAGGGGATAAAGGATCCCCCTATCGAAGACCCCTTGTCGAACGAAAGAAACCAACCCCTTGCCCATTGACGAGAACCGAAAACCAACAATTCTCAATACAATGGTGAATTATCAAAATCCAACGCTCCGAGAATCCCAGTTGACTGAACATATTAATAAAAAAAGGCCAGTGAACTCTGTCATAAGCCTTAGCCATATCCAATTTCAAGACAACCCATTCATCCTTAATCTTTTTATTAAGCGATGAAACAAGTTCTTGAGCCAACAAGATGTTATCCGAGATGGCCCTACCTGCAAGAAAACCAAATTGATATAACAACTTCGTCATGATTTTATTCAACACATTGCATAAACTAATGGGCCTGAAATCCACCCATGTAGTTGGTGATTCCCTCTTTGGTATAAGTACAAGCATAGGAGTGCCAACAAAAAAATTACGAATAGCGTCATAGACATCGTCCTCGATGAAATCCCAGCACGCTTGGTAAAACCCCGATGAAAAACCATCCAGACCTGCAGCAGAGTCTGTTGAGATATCAAAAACAGCCTTTCGGACCTCCTCCCGAGTTGGAAGAGAACATAAGGCTGCTGAATCCGTCTCTGAGACCAATCGCGGAACATGTGCAAAATCTACATTTAAAAGAACTCCCTTATCCTTTGTAAGGAGATGCTGGAAAAATTCAGCAGTGGACGCCTTGGTTCCCTCAGGTTGGTCCACTTCCCTTCCGTCCACTTAGATGCTAAAAATTCGACCTTTGAGCCTTTGTTGCTTAACGATATTATGAAAATACTGAGTATTGCATTCCCCGTCCTGGACCTAACGAGAGGAGGACTTTTGGCACCAATAATCCTCCTCCATCGCCAACACACGATTAAGAACCGCTGACGCCTAATTCATCGCCATTAAGTTAGCATTTGAGAGATCCGCATCATAGAGTTTCTCCCTCTCTTGAATAGCCTTAGTAGCTTCCTCCACCTTGTCAAATACATTACCAAATACCTCCCTATTCCATTCTTTAAGAAATTGCTTCATGCGGATAAGTTTCCGCTATAACTTAATCATACCAAACGCTCCAATCGGCAACCCCCAATTAGCTTTGGCAGCTTCATGAAACCCATGATGCCGCATCCGCATCGTTTGGAACTGGAAGGATGATGGTCCCTTCATACCTGGAGGCATTAGAGCAACAAGAAAAGGTGAATGATCAGACTCATGTCTTGAAAGGTGTTCCGTGTGAAAATCTGGAAACATATCAATCCAGCCCGCCGAGACAAGCATACGATCCAGTCGCTCTCACCGTGTACCACGATTCCATGTGAACTGACTCCCCACGAAGCCCGGATCTACAAGCCCACAAGCCTTCAATACAATTTGCAAAATCTTCGATAGAGCCAAGGTGGGCCGGGGAACAACCTTTCCGTTCATTCACAGAACGAACTATGTTAAAATCACCCCCCGCTACCCATGGCCCCGGCGTAGCAAGAGACTGCAAGGCCTCCCAAAGCTGCCTATGCTGGATCCGAGTGTGACGCCCATACACAAATGAACAAAAATGTGGCTTCGCCAAGACTCCAGAAGTCACTTTTGCGTGCATGAGTTGAGCCTCATTAAGCAAAACTTCCACTCCAAGACTGCCATCATAAAATAACCAAATATGATTCGTAGGATTAACATGAACCCCCCCAAATCCTAACTTCTTCAGCATATACCTTTGCTCTAAACGAATTTTTGGCTCAATGATCACTAAGATCATCAGCTTGTTCCTTCTTTTTAAAACCAACAAGTATCTCTGTTTAGCGGGGCTGCCAACACCCCGTGCATTCCAAATAAGACAACTAATCATCAAGAACTATGGGAAGAATCGTTTACCTTGGCTTTACTCCTCGTGAGTCAAGTGGGAGCATCAAGATTTGGTTTTTTAGAAGATTTTTTAGGGGGAGTAGGACCCCCCCCTGTTGCACCAGCTATGTCATGAGCCTTGGGCTACAATGGCACCGCACCAAAAATCGGTTCATCCATCCCTGTTGAAAGAGGCACGACATTAGCATTCTCATCAATACGATTCAAAGTAGCAATAGAATCATTCACCATTGGACTCCTCTGAGAAACAGTATCTAGGAGCTCCAATTCACGGTCGATTGAGTTCGGAGCCTCCCCCTCCTTCCAAGTTATCCCAGCTCGCTCAGGATCAACAAGTTCCTCCCGCTCCCGCTGGGGAGCAATAGCTCGGTCATGATTAGCAGTGTCCTCAACATCAGCCTTAATTGCTTCATCATCTTGCTCAATTTGCCGTGGGATACTCTCCGCTTGAGCCGAAACATCCTGAGCAAATTCTAAATTTTGTGGTTGAGACACAGTTTCGCCAAGCTCTTCATCCCCTTCAGCGTCAGACTCCTCCGCTGCCAAGGAACAAAACTTGTTGTTTAGCAGGCGCACAACCACGCCCTGATCCGATACTATTTCTCCTCTTGCATCACTGCCTTGCCCTTGTCCTTCCGGAACTTGGAATTAACCTCTATCCATTCATTCTTGGACGTGGAATTTGCGTGGGGAGTCTCGTGATGCGGCTTAATTATCTCTTAACCCCTCCTGAACCCTTCTTGCAATCATTGGTCCCTATCTTGCAGGTCATGAACTTCTGCCGCGCTCGCTGGTGGAGGTTGGGTCCATGTGGTCGTGGCTTGCCGTTTAACAGTTAACTTAGCCCTTAAGTCACCGGAAACTTTGTCCCCCAGTGCGTCCAAAGTCTCCTCCTCCAATCCCTCCACTGGGTGGAAGCAATCACGAGCCGTATGGCCCCTTCTCCAACGCCGGCGACAATACTCAGGAATTCCTTCGCATTCAATCGGCTGCTAGTAGGTTTTATCCCCATCTTTCACCCACACAAAGCGTTTGATCAGTTTTGTGACCCCTAGAGTGTTCATTATCATCATCGTTAAATTCTCTTAATCTAGATTTTGATGCTCTAGATGGAGTTGGAGTTTCTATAACCTAATCAATTGGACAAATATAAGAATATCTAGTTCTACTAGATCTTGGTCTAGATCCATATTCAATTCTAGGTAAAGACCTTTGTTTATTATTAAATTGGATTTTAACTTCTCCTTCAAGAGTTTGATCAATGTTAGTAGGTAAAGTTTGAATATTAGGTTGAATTGGAATGGCTTTTTCCATAATCCAATTATGAGGAAAATTTATTTCCTCCCATTTAATGGCTCTCCTTGTAGTAATATTAGATTTACTAAAATTAGTTTCCATTAAAATAGTTTCATCAGCAAGTTTATTAACAAGTTTACATTGAGGATTCAATGTATGCAAAGGTTTATAATAAATCCTATAACAAATACATATAACTTCGGATTCGGGTGCATAATTATAACCATGCGTTTTAACATTTAAAGTTCAAGCATCACAGATATTAGCATAAGTCAAAGATAACTGTAAGTTAGGATAAACATTAAAATAAACAATGCCATGGGCCAGGTTGGATTGTACTATTCCCATAAGAAATTGTTTCCAATTTAAATTTCATAGGGCGGAACTTGCTAATTGTGTAAGATATTATAGGCAAGCAATTGTTGGTCCATAATGCCTAAGTTGACAAAGGGCTTAGGTTAATTCCTTGATAAGTCAGTGGGGCTATGACAACCATGGTAGGTGACCACGCTTATCCAAAACTAGACAAGAAGTCATTAAGTTTATATTCTTATCCGCTATTTGTTTTCCTTGAGAACCACCTTATGCATTATTATCCACAAAACTGATCTATAGCATGATGAAAAATTATCTATCCAAAAAAAAAAAAAAAAACTCATTTATTGCCTTCAAAATAAAATAAAAGTCTCGTTGTAAATTTCTATCAACCAAAAGTTATTTATCAAACATTTTTCCAAAGAAAAAACAGGATCCATTGACCTAAAAAAGTTTCAAAGTAGAACAAAAGTTTCGTTAAAAATTTACTAATTTGTTTGACCAATTACTCAATGTAGCTAGTAGCTTTACAACAATAATAAATTTGGACAAACCAACAAACCTAGAAAACAAATATTACTATTGTAATTATCAACCATATATTAAGATATGGTTTATTTTTCATTTCATCCATCGTTTTAAATATTCATGAAATACTAAAGTAAAATATATAAACCTTTTAACTTTAATTTGCATCATAAAAAATTAGATAGGTTATTTTAAAAAACATTATTTGTACTAGTCATCTTGACACACTCGATGCATGTACATAATAAAAAGATAATAAAGTTTAATTATATTCTTAAATTTAGCTCATATAAACCACAAAAATTATTAATTTATTGTATGAGTATAATTTTCTTTAAACTATCAGTACATTTATTAAATTACTGAAGTAAAAAATGAAAAAAATTAAATTAAATTAAGAAAATAAATACAAAGAGAGTTAAAGAATGTTAAATAGTGCGGATAAGAGATGATAGAGAGAAGAGAGAGGAGAGAGAGAGAAATTGAGAAAGTAAAAAGAATGTGGAAACGTAATAAGAGACGATAAAGAAAAGAGAAAGCACATAGAGAAATAGTGAAAGAAAATTTTTTTGCAAAGGTAAAGCGGAGAGAGGAGATATAATGTAAACTTGACAAACTAAAGATACCAAAGGCAGTTACTAAAAGGGTCTAATGATTTATATAATAATATAGATAGTTTAGATTGTATAGGCCTAAGCAACTACAAAGGAAAATTGCCATTTTCATCCGTTAAGTTAGGCCTATATGGTTTTTACCCATTATTTTTCCTCTTTTCAAACTTGATCCTGTAAGTTACAAAAAATTTGCAATTTATGTCCGTTTTGTCCATGATTTGGCAGTTAAATTAGTTAGAATCCGATCACCGATGGTTATGTGGCACAAAAATTTGGGCATTTTATAATTTTGCCTCCAAACACTACTAGAAAAACTGCAAATAGCCACGGATTTTAGCCACGGAAAAAATCCGTGGCTAATCCGTGGTTAATAGCCACGGATTAGCTACGGATTTAAATAAAAAATAAAAAATAAACTTAGCCACGGATTGGCCACGGCCAATCCGTGGCTATTTTTGGTGGCTAAAATTAGAGGGAAATTTGGCGCCTATTTTTAGCCACGGATTAGCCACGACCAGACAGTGGCTAAATTAGCCACGGCCTGGCCGTGGCCAATCCGTGGCTAATTTAGCCACGACTAAGCCGTGGCTAATAGCCACGGATTAGCCACGGCCAGGCCGTGGCTAAATTAGCCACGGTCTGGCCGTGGCTAAGAGCCACGGATTAGCCACGACCAGACCGTGGCTAAAAATTCCTGGGCAATTTTTTTTTTTTTTTTGCACCGGATATGGTTTGAACTCTTGACCTGTTAGTTGAAGTTAGAGCATCAAACCACTACACCACTTTAATTTTTTGTTTAATAATTAATTTTTGCAATACGTAAGTAATATATGTATATTATGTATATTGATATATATAATAAATGATTGGATATGTTACATACGTATAAGATTAGATATACTCATATATATATATATGTATTTATGTCTAATTAGATGTATATATATTAGCTATATAAGTACATATATAACATATATTAGATATATAATACACTAATATATGTTTATTTCATACAAATGATTGAACATGTAAGTACATATGATTAGATATATATATATATATATTTGATCGACATATATATGCACTCTACATTTATAACATATATTAGATATGTTATACATAGACATATAGTTATATCATATAGACTATATATAGAGGATTAGAATGTACATATAATATACTAATATATATAAGATACACATTGACATATAATGTCACGCCCCGAATTCGAGACGCGGCACGGCGATGCCCCTTAGCCCAAAAGGACTTAGAGACACCAAGCCACGGAAGTCAGAACATACCAAAACTATAAAATATCCATTAAAAACCTTAGTCGAACATCGCAACGAAAACAATAATAATTTTAGCTATTACACTCCAGCTTAAAACATAAATAGAAAACCAGTCTACAATAGTTTCCAAAAATCAAAGTCTTAACAGAAGATGACGTAACTAAATAACATTGACTATAATCTCTAGGCAAAGGTGACTTCCATTGAATCACCAACCCCAAAATTTATCCTCATCATCTCTCTTGATACTATCCTCTGCAAAATAGTTATTAGTGGTGTGAGCGCACTCGCCTAGTAAGGGATCTCTTGACCCTCTGTTGGATTTGAGCAAGTTACATACATATACAACAGAAAAAATCATATTTGTAACACAGACAAGTTTCAAAATCAAGGCTTTACAATTTCAAATAGCAAAACAGATAACAGAGCAGAATCAAACAAATTCATTTATATATCCATGCTCACGAATATTCGGAATCTCTATTGGCCAACTTGATCAAGCCCTAACTATAATCCCGTTAGGTGGGTTCGGACACTACTATTATTACCCGTAGGAGGGCCTTAACTACAACCCCGTTAAGTGCGTTCAGACACTACTATTATTACCCATAGGAGGGCCTTAACTATAACCCCGTTAAGTGGGTTCAGACACTACTATTATTACCCGTAGGAGGGCCTTAACTATAACCCCGTTAAGTGGGTTCGGAAATTGCTACTGTACCCCGTAGCACGGTCAGAAATTTCGGAACTCGTTCCTTCCGATAAAATTCCAAGTACTCAGAGCATGATCATATATACACATATAGCACAACATAAAATCATTTTTAACTTTACATAGAGAAAATTCATAAAATAGCATGCTCAAATCCACTTTTGTATATAAGAAAGTCATTTTTCCAAACAATACGTAAATTTACGAAAAACATATAATTTTTTTAACAAAACATGTCTTTATAAAAGAAATAGAGGAAAGAAACCACTTACTTGAACAAAACTATAGTTTTCATAAAACATATCTTTATAAAAGCAATAGAGGGAGAAGAAACCACTTACTTTAATCTTCTCGAGTTTCTATGATTTTCAAGACTTCATGAATCGGGCACTAAGCATGGTCGCATGAATCTCATAATATAAGACTATGAGTATACGCTATCTTACTATTTCGTAAATAAGTATATATATATATATATATATATATATATCCATGTGTGTGGAATGGGTGGGGTGTGTGTGGAATCATGAAAATGGAAGACAAGGCTCCACCTTTATTTATAGTTGTTTGGCAAGAAAGAAATTATTATTTTATCTTGTATATCTATCTATCTATATATATATGTGTGTGTGTATAATGATCTTATCCAATTGTCATTCTTATCCTTATCTAATTGTTATGCTTATCCTTATCCACGAGTCATCGATCTTATCCGATGTAATGATCTTATCCACTTGTCATGCTTATCCAATTTTCATACTTATCCAACTTCATGCTTATCCAATTATCATGTTTATCCAATTATAATGCTTATCCAATTTTCATGCTTACCCAATTTTTCATCCAAATCTTTTACATTCTTATCCAACTTAATAATAATAATAATAATAATAATAATAATAATAAGAATAATAATAATAAATGATCATAATAATAAGGTGTCTCTTAAAAGGGTCAGGGTACCACATATAATATATTAATATATATATGTAAATTATCTATATATACTTGAACATATATATATATACTTGGACATTTATATATATATATATATTGATACATATATACTTGGACATATTTAAAATAGATACACATATATATAAATATATGATATGTATACTTGACATATATATATATATATAATACCACACATATACGAAGATATTGGCAAAGGATCACGAATTAAAGTTGCTATTATCTAAATATAAATTGTATAAATAGATTTTTGTTATAATTTTTGTTTTTGATATATTAATTTATTAAATATTTTTCATAAAAAGAAAAACTGAATAATGAACGATAAAGTCGAAGGTAAATATCTTTAATTTAAAAAAAAATAATTGGTTAATAATTTATAAAAATTACTAAAATTAAATAACAAAAATTGATAAAACTAATGAAATTTATTAGATAATTTAAGTTTAAAATATTGTAAAAATATAGTTTAAGTATAATAAAAAACAATCAATAACCAAAGAATTCCTTTGGTGCAACGGTTTCATACTCCAACTACCACATTGACGTCCTGTGTTCGAATCTCCTTGAGCGCAAAAAAAAAAAAAAACGCTTGGAGGACGCGGGTCTAGGTTCGGGCGCGGGTGCGGGTTTGGGTTGGGGCGCGGGTAGGGTTTCCGATTTGGTTTGATTAGCCTTTTTTTTTTTCAGTGGCCACGGATTGGCCACGGCCTGGCTGTGGCTAATCCGTGGCCCTTAGCCACGGCCAGGCATGTCCAAAAAAAAGTGGCCAAATTTGGCCACGGTTTGACCGTGGCTATTAGCCACGGCCAGGCCGTGGCCAATCCGCGGCTAATCCCAGCCATGGCTAAATGGCCGTGGCTACGATTAGCCACGCCACTTTTAGCCACGGAAAAAATCCGTGGCTAATCAGTGGCTAATCTCCTGGGCCACGGATTTTTTGCCAAATCCGTGACTAATTGCATTTTTTCTAGTAGTGAAATTTGATGATGTGGAAGTTTTGTTGGCATTTTAAAACAATAAAAATAAAATCCATCTATGAAATTACATTTGAACAAAATTTAAAGAAAATAAAATTAATTATGAGTTTTCAATATATTTGTATATGTAAAAAATAAATTATATAAATTTATATTTCAAATATGTTTTCATTTTATAAATATAATTGACTTTGCGATACAATTGTGTAAATATATTAAACTCATGTTTAAACAATAAATAACATTTAAATGCGCATGATAAAGTATATTTAAATATTTTTTATAGTTATAAATAAATAAGTATATAGATTCTAATTACAAAATGAAAACATAAATATATTTAAACGTTTTTTTCCTTCATCTTCTTCATAGAAGCAAAATATGCATTTCATATGTATATGCATATGTATACACACATATATATACTAATGTTAAATGAAAACGTAAATATATTTAAACCTTTTTTTCCTTCATCTTCTTCATAGAAGCAAAATATGCATTTCATATGTATATGCATATGTATACACACATATATATACTAATGTTATATATATATATGGTATATATATATGTATGTATTATATGTTTTATATATGGGGTACAAATATGTATGTATATGCATATAAGTATCCGTATATGACAATTTTCCTCATATATAAATAATAAATAAATATATAGAAACATAACAATATTTAATGTACTAATAAATACAGATACATATAATATGCTAATTTTCTTAAATGTAAATACATATTTATTTGAAAGTGTTTTTATTTAAATTAAGTAAATAATTGAAGTGGAATTCATAGTTTTCTAATGCGTCAATTATGTGGCAATTTTGAACTAATGTGTAAGTTTACGTGGTAAATGAGTAATGGCAACTAAAATAAAAAAACACCCTAGGCAATCAATTATTTGACACATCAACGGATTTTGTCAGACTGCATCTGAAACGGACTAAAATTGCAATTTTTCGTAACTTACAGGATCAAAATTGAAATGAGTAAAAATAAAGGGCAAAAATCACCTAGAGCCTAACTTAGTGAATGAAAATGGCATTTTCCCCTCTATATATAATAGATATATACAAAAAAACACACCACAAAAAATATATAAAAAGAAACATACTTTAATACGTATATAGTCAAAAATATTTATAAATACTTATTTTTAATTATAATTTATAAATTTACACTTACAAGAACAGAAAGATATATACATAGTATTTAAGAACAAATATATCTCATATAATATGAAGTTAAATAAGTAATAAAAGCTCAAACATTTAAACAAGAACATAAAAAGATACTTATATTAAAATATATCAATATATTTTTCATGCATACATATATACGTATAGATATACTAGTTAATTAGCACGACCTATGCGCATTGCCCCTAGTTGAGCAGTTTGTTGTATGCATATATTTGTTATAGCACTTCAAATGCAAACCTGGTCTCTGATAATGGGGAATCCAAGATGTCGTACAAACTAACACTTTGTGGTTAGAAGATATCGCTGGCCGCTGATATGCTATAATGCAGCAATTGTGCCCAACCAATTCAACAGAGACTCAATTCACTAGGTTGCTCCCAATGCAAATCTGATATGCGAATAAGGATAAGCCCGAATGTCACAAAATTAATATTCCGATATAATTAATGCCAAAAATGTATGAGTCACGAATCCATGTTATAAAATTAAGCAAGTTTTTATTATCTTATTTAATACGATGATGTGTTAAAATGAAGAACTGATAGAACTTAATATTTTTTTGCTTAAATATAGGTGTTATCCATGTTAGTGAGATGCCCAAATTCGTAAATGGGTTCTAAAGTACACCAAAATTGTCACTTTCTTTACCTAAAGTAACTATTTTTGGTCGTTTTTTTTAAGGTCACTTTTATTTTTTAGTTTCCCTCTCGCCTCACATCTCACAATGCACGGTCTTTTTCTTTTTTCTTTTTACTTTTCTAGTATCTCTCCTTCCTTCTCTCTCTTCTCTCTAATTTGATTCCATGAAATAATTTTTAGGTTTCTTATTTTTATTTTTAATCATATAATTATATCATTTTTTTTAACTTCTTGCTTGTTTTAAATTAATTAAAAATTCATAAGGAAAATTTACTATAAACTGTAATTTGATTTATACAAATTCAAGCACATAACTAAACTACATATATTATGTTTCTCACATGTCGAGCTTGTTGATCTAATATTTGTTTTTGAAAATCTCGATAGCAAGTTAAGGTGCTTATTAAGAGATATATGATGTAACTAGCAATCAAAATATGAAAAATATTATGTTTTTGGAATACTTTTGGAATTATGTTTATTACATAGGAAGACTCCAACACTTGAATACCAGTCTAAGTAGCGAAGTAGTTTGAAAATTTCATAATAATATTACGTCAAGTTTGTTCTATAATTTTGTTCCTTTAGGTACTATATTTTTTTCTATTGACTGTTTTAGTTTTTCACTCATTTTACTTTAATATTTTAATATGTAGTTTACATAATTTAAATCATATGTGATCGATGGATATTCGAGCACTTTTATATATACATTTATACTAGTTTTATATTTTTCACATATGTAGCATAAGTAATATATATATATATATATATATTGCGTAATAGGCATATATGACTTGTCTACAAAATTAGGAAAATTGATTCATTTGGTATCATTTTTCTATATAAATCTATTTTACATACCTTGTAATGTCTTTTCTTTTACTCATCAATACATGACAACTACACAAGTCGGTTGTTGTGCTATTGGATTAGAGTTTTTAGTTATTTCTTCTCATCAAAACCTTTTGTTTATTCATATCACAACCGTCCAACTTTACTTATGCCATTTATTAGTATATATAAGATAAGATGTTTCACAAATTTATTGCAACACATATGGAGAGTACTTTCCCAAGAATAAAAGCACATGCAATGCATATTATCCCAATGTGATAGTTCAAATTTGCACCCAAATTTAACCAAAAAAAGTAGAAATCAAGCACGATTAGTTAATAAAAATACATCTATGAGCTCTAAGCAAAATAATTATTCAAATCGATTTTGTGCCAAAATCCATATATGATCACCCAAGCGGTGTGATTCGCTGAACTCGGATTTCAACATTAACCAAGTGTTGTGACTTTTTCACAAGTGTACGAGTCGCCCAAGTAATAAACAAAGTGAGTAGAGTATCGTTCCCACTAGGAACAGGATTATCGAATACCGACTTTGTAAATTCTTTATTGTTTAGATTTTGAATTTTTTGATGAAAAATTAGAAAATTAAAATAAAACGCAAGCAAATAAATAAAGAAAAGAAAACAAGTAGGAAAAACTAGGGTTCTAGGTTTCATCAATCCAATCCTCTCAAATAATTATTCAAACAATCCTAAATTTTGACTTTTTATCATCCCACGATCCAACTCATAAAAATATTTGTAACCTAGTTTCAAAAGTAAAACAAACGTGCCAATGAATGTTATATGTCTACTTTCATGATCACATACGGATCCCTTGACCCATTACGTACAAGAGTTGTGTTAGTTAAAAGTGCTCGCTAATTAATCTAACCAATCACACAAAAGCATGATTATTTCAAACCTATGTGTGGCTTATGTCTATAAAACAAATAGTTGGATTTTATACACACCCTTTTGCAGCCGAATAAAAAATTTCAAAGCTTGTAAAAATTGATCAGAAATTTACAAATAATAAAAGCTCGAATTATAGCTAGCAAGGGATAAAAGATAAAACCAATAATGCTCAAATAAATTACATGATTCATCTCATGAATCTACCTAGAACCCTAAGAAAATAAATTAACTAGACATCATAAAAGTAAAATTGACTAAAACAAATAATAACATAAATGAAAATATAAAACAAACTAATATGGAGCTTTTCCAGCCATTGGGAGTTGAATCTTCATGGTTTTCACATCCCTGTTGAATTCTTCTCTTCAGTATGCCATCACGGAATAATATGGGGAAGAGCCCTATTTATAGATATGAGGAGATAGTTGGCTCAATCCTAATCGGAATCAAATTTCCTTCTTTGCTTGGTGAATCCAATTAGAGATCAAATTTTCTAGTTCGTTTGTAGAATCCTAATAAAAACAAAGAAAATGTGTCACGACCCGGAACATACCCTTCTTTTTATTAATAATAAAACACCCTTCCACAAAATAAAAGTACATAATTTTCATAAAATAGTACCTTTCAAAACAACAAATATTAATATAATAAAGCATGAAATACACTTTTATTTTTATTTAAAAAATACATAACAAGAACAAGATTTAGTACAACATAGAAAAATTATAAGTAATTCTATCTAATCAAAAACTCCGTAATGCCCAGTGGTGGCTTCCTCTTGGTGGACTATAGCATTGTTGCCTAAAAAATGTTCATAAGAAATGTCAACACGACGGATGAATAGAAATTTCACATAACCACATAAGGTGAAGGTGTATGTTTAAGTGAATATAATCACATAATTTCACATAAAGATCATGATTTTATGCTTTAGGAGAGCATATATTTGACATAATAAGGCATGAACATAACTTAGAGCATCTAAATTATAATTAAGGAGTATTTTAAACATGGTTTCATCTAACTTGTAGTAAAACATGATTTCTAGACCTATTGTTGCATAATAGCAGCTAAGTATATACAAGCATAGAGCAACTAAACTTATGGAATTAAGCAAAATTCCTACATTAGAAAATTCTCTCTCTTTCTTAATATGTGTGTATTTATTTATATATATGTAGGCAAAATTGCAAAATTGGTCCTTTAACTTTACCCATTTTGGGTTTTAGTCCTCTAACTTTTTAATTTGTAAAAATACCCTGTATCTTTTAATATTTTGGCAATTTTAGTCCTGGGCACCGGGATTTACCGGTTTCCAGTTAAATTTTGATCTGACTAGATAAAATGCTTAAGTGGCAAGTGATGTGTAGGTGACATGTTCATGTAGGCCCAAGTAACTAGTTATTTGGAGGGAAAGACTAGGTAAGTTCCCCCCATTTTCCACCTACCCAGCTATTTATTGATTTCCCCCACCCCACCATTTTGCAGGCAGTAAAAGAAGAAAATCAGTTGAGGAAAAATGTTGGCCATGGAAGGACCACTAAATTGTTGGTGTGGAAGAAGGGCGGTGATGAGAGTATCTTGGACGGACGACAATCCCGGAAGACGATTTCACTCGTGCAGGGATTCACGGGTATGTTTTTTTTTTGAATGAATTTAATACCTAAAAATTTTATCTCAAATCAACTGAAATTTTCTTGTAGAGAGGAGGAGGAGGGGGTTGTAAATTTTTTATGTGGGAGGACCCCCCAATGTGTGAGAGGTCGAGGGAAGTAATCCCAACCTTGAGATCGCGTTGCCTCCGATTAGAAGATGAACTCCGTCAGTTGAGAGCTGCTACCGAAGAGATTAGCGACCTGAGAAGCATCGAGACAGAGCTTGAGCACCTCAAATCTGTTGAGTTGGAGTTGCAGGGCGAAAAAAAAAAGAAGAAGTTGGCAATTGTCTTCCTTGTCATGTCTTGGTGTTTTTTCTTATTGTGTTGGTCTTAAGTCTCGAATGCTCTTTTTTTTTTTGTTATTGTGTTGAATGTAATATTGTTTGTTGTAATATTGTTTCCTTGTCATGTATTGGTGTTTTTTCTTGTTATTGTGTTGAATGTTTGCTGTTGTTAGTAATATTGTTTACGGTTGTTAGTTGAACATAAACACAATAACAAAACACAACTAATGTTCAAAATACCATATTTAATCCAAAATGACCCCACAGTTAACACTAGAACATAACAATTGTTCAAAATACTGTAACAAAACACAACAAATGTGCAAAATACTATATCGAACCTACAAAGATCCCATAATAACAACAAAACATAGCATTTGTGCACAGAATCCTAAAATTGTCCAAAAACGATCCCACCATAACATCAAAACACACCAATTGTCCAAAAATACACAGGGTGTTGCTTCAACAAATAGTTATACTAATAGTCTTGCTTCTTCTTCTTCTTCTTCTTCTGGTCATTGATCTTGACTTTCTTCTTATTTGATAGAATTGCGACCAAGTCATTTAATTGCACATATTTCCTCGCATCTTTCAAAATGGTAGGCGTGTTTTCACTTGTGGAACTGCCACGCGAATCTTCAATGAATCTTGGAGGTTTAACTATGCCAATTTTGGAAGATTTTGACATTTGCAATTGCTCCCACATAGATGGTCCTTGTGCTGCCGTACTCTCTCCCTTTCTAAATTGTTGAGTGTTTGGCTCATCACTTGTGACCTAAATGTAAAAAAAAAAGAAGTGTTCTTTCTGTCATAAATTGATATTTGAATCATAAAAACCAAACAATGTATTCATACCTGACTTGGATGAACAGATTCATTGATAACTTGGCTTTGCATTTGTGAGGACTGATTTTGATCTTCAATAGTCTTCCTTCTATCACAACTCCTGGCATTATGTCTCTTAATGCCACATTTTCTGCAAGTGAGGGAATTTTGCTGCCTCTTCAGTTTTGTTGGATCATTACCAACAATAGGCCTTCCCCTGATTTGTTTCTTTCCCTTCTTGGCAATCTCATCAGGTTCCTTTCTTCTTGTTTGTTTAGGTCTTCCTACAGGTCTCTCTACATTTGGAGGAAGTGCTGGTGCGTATTCAGATTTCTTCCATTCATGCCTCCCATTAATAGGAATGATAGCAACTGAGTAGACTTGCTTGTAGGTCTCCACTCTATAGCACTTGTGCACGTAATCCTGCCACTCCAACCCCTCACATACTATGGCTCTAAGGGCATGCTTACAGGGTATCCCTGTAAGGTCCCATTTTCTACACCCACAAGTGATATCCTTCAGATTTACTTGATACTTTGTACCATCAACACAAGAAATTTGGTAAAGATTGTTCGTGCTCTTTATTGGTTTACATTCACGAAGCTTCTGCAAATTCTTCTGCACTATAGCATAAATTTTAGGACAAAAAGCACCATCCCATTTTTTATTTGCCCTGTCCCTATTAATCTGCAGCCTTTTCATAACCCACTCCATTATCCACTCAAGCATAGAAACAATAGGCTTATCCCTAGCCTCTAAAATGACACAATTGAATGTTTCACAACCATTGTTCAATAACATTTCACATCTGGGATATGTAGAGAAGTGAGACTTACTCCAGTGTTGTGGATCTTTATCACTTAACCACTCTGCAGCCTTCTCATCTAATATCTTCATGTCTTCCATCTTTCTCTCAAAATCTGCCGGAGTAGAAGCCCTTGCACACTTTCAGAAGGCTAATTTGTAAGCCAATCCTCTAAAACCTGTATTTTGGAAATTTGACAGCATATGCCTCACACAATGTCTGTGAGCAGCAGCAGGAAAAACAAGGTGAATGGCTTGAATCAAGCCTTTTTGCTTGTCAGATATGATAGTCCACTCCTTACCATCTAGTTGGATATTCAAATCTACCTTCAAACAAGTCAAAAACCAGTGCCATGTATCCCCATTCTCCTTATTCACCACTGCCCAAGCAAGAGGGTATATGTTATTGTTTGGGTCAACCCCAACACAAGTCAACAACACATCCCCATTAGGCCCTTTTAGGTGGCACCCATCTACACCCAAAACAGGCCTACACCCCATTAAAAGACCTACTTTAAGAGCGTGCAAACAAATATAGAACCTGTTAAATAAATTGTAACCACTTGATTCATCAGTACCCACTATTACAGTTGATCCTGGATTAGTCCTTCTGATTTCATCAGCATAGTCCCAAAGCCAACCATATTGTTCTTCAGATGAGCCTTCTAACATTTGTACAGCCTTCCTCTTCGCTCTGTAAGCTTGATCCAATGAAATGTTGCATCCCAATTCTTCCATGGCATCATCTCTAAAAACTGTAACATTTCTCTTACTCTTAAACTTACTCAAATACCTGTCTGCCAACCAACCAGATTTCATGTTCCTCACATTAAACACTTCATGACAATTATGAGTTGGAAAGTATTCCCTAACAACAAAAGTTTCTTCATCATTCACTTTGTTTACATGAAGCCTCCACTGACATCTTTTATTTTCACACTTAGCATGCATTCTTTTTTTATCATTCTTAGCTATTAGAATACTTCTGCAATTCTTAATAGCATAAGATTGAATGGCATGTTTAGCTTCAGACTTGTTACGAAACTTCAAGCCTAGATAGAATGTAGGGTCATACTTTGTAGCAAGATTGAAACTAGACCTATGTTCTGCATCATCCTCTGAGTCTACTAAGCTCTGAATGTCATCATCAGTTAATGTTAAATCTTCCTCACCTGAAGCAGGATCAACACCCTCATTATATTCAGCCTCTACCCCCTGATCATACTCTTCCTCATTATCTTCTGCCAAATCCCCACTTATTTCAAAATCACTATCACTACCCTCTAAATCATTATCATCAGCACCCAAATCACTCCCACCAATACCACCATCATCCCCCAAGTCATCACCCGCCCCTTCAAGGCTCTCATTGTCAATATCAGTGTAGATATCCACTTGTCTATTTGTAGAAAGCCTATTTTTACAGAACTTTTCCAACTCCTTATCACAACTAATAGGTTCAAAGCAATTTTTTTGTTTAATATGTAGCCTAATATGACCACTAAACCCCAGTTTCTCACTTAACTTGCTTAACCCAGCAATACACACAAAATTAATATCACAATAATCCATCTTGTACAAGGACCCACCTCCATACTCAAGCAACGGCTCAGATTTAAGCTCACCTCCAACGTACATACACAGGGTCACTTCTGAGGTGTTTTCATCTGCATTTATCACACATACACCAAAAAAAAAAGTTAATAAAATTTCCAATTTTTTACATCGAAAAAATCCACATATAACAACAAAAGGGAATCTTGAACAACAAAAAAATAAAAGGCATTGGGACCACTAGTCACACATTCTGATAAAAGGCCTAAAAGCAGCTTTGTCTTTCTCAAAAGGTGTAATAAAATCACTCAGACCAACTCCAAAAGGCCAAAACACATTGATAAAATCAAATATTCTACAACAAAAAACATCGATAAAACCAATCCCCAACACTTACCGTACTCCGGGTTTGGCAAATCATTGTCGTCTGGATCACGAAATTTCACCATTGTCGCATTCGAAGTACGCCAAAAGTTGTATGTTAATGTATTTTAGACTTGATTTATGGTGGATTGCAAAGTCATTTCAAGGATTTCAGGAGTTAGGGTTCTTTTCCCCTTTCTGTTCTGAACGAGTCACTCCATCCCACCTACCAGCCTTGACTATTTTTGATATCCATGTCACTGACACAGTTGGAACCCATGTCGCTGCCATGTCACGGTTTTTGAATAAAAAGGGCCCACATTGTCACAAGTTGGAGACACTTAGGCGCCACCTCAATAAAATTATATTTAAAAAAAAAATAACTGGATCCATGACAATCCCGGTGTAAGAAGTCAAAATAGGACTAAAATTGCCAAAATATTAAAAGATACAGGGTATTTTTACAAATTAAAAAGTTAGAGGACTAAAACCCAAAACGGGTAAAGTTAAAGGACGAATTTTGCAATTTTGCCTATATATGTATATGTGTATAAGAAGATGTTTAGAAAAAATATTTGAAAGTGGTGATGTGTGTGTGTGTGTGAATTCCATGAGTGTGTGTGTGAATTGTGTGTATACCATGTATGTGTGTGTTGGTGTATTGATGATGAAATGGGAGCCAAACCCCCAATTTATAATAGTTGGGACTAGAAATAGCATTGTTAAATTATTAAGGTCAATTCATAATAAATGCATATATACACCTAAGTAATATAATAAATGCAATTCTTCCAACTCATATACTTAAGTGTCACCCTAATTAGGCTTAAACGTTGCTCTAAATATATTATTCATGACCTATGTAAACATAATCATCCCAAGTATATAGTTTCTAGAAAAATGTTACAAGTGTGAATAAGTAATTAATGCATAGAAGATAAGATAAGATAAGATATTTGAATCAAAAATATTATATACATATATATGTGTGTGTGTGTGTATGATTTTCATCCCTAACATATATATAGACAAATGCATAATTTTTTGAGATATTTTGGAAATAGAACTATTTTGATAAATATCAAAAATGTAATCTTATATATTTTATATATATACAATTTTTGAAATTATGTAGATATATATGTATCAAGATATTTTTTGTGTGTGTATATATATGTGTGTGTGTGTGTGTGTGTGTGTGTGTAATCTATATCCAATATGTTGTGCTTATCAAATATCTTATCATGATCTTATCCAAATCTTAACATTTAATGTAGTGAAAATGGCATTGGATTAATCTAGATATCATCCCATATATATATAAATATTTTCGTGTGTTGTATGTATACTTGTGTGTGTATGTTTGAAATTTGTGTAAACAATAATTTCATGCATTTTGTAAAATAAACATAGGCATGTAACACAAAGTTTTCAAAGAAAGATTTTCATATAATACACGTATATAAATATAAATATTTTGATATATATATATATATATATATGTATGTATAGTGGGAAATCAATCATTTCTTATCGAACATAGTTATCCTATCTCTTAAATTATCACACAATTTATATAAAATAATGTTCACATAAAGTAATGATCACATAATTCACACATATAAAGTACGAGTCACATAAAATAATAAACAATATATAACTAATTTAAAAATATATTAGGACGTATCGAGGCATTACAAAATGTGTCAGCACATAGGAATTTTTCAAGACTTTTAATATTTTTTTTAAAAATAAAGTTTAATTACACACAAATAAAATTTAACAATACAATCATTAAATTTTATTAATATATTTAATAAAAAAATATAACAATTAAGCACATAAAATATATAAATTTTAGGCTTATCAAACTCCCCCACACTTAAACGTTTGCTTGTCCACAAGAAAAGTAAAGATCAATGTTCCTCCAAGGTTGTTTTAAACATCTTCAAAAAAATCACAAAGCACCTTACCCTGTTTTCGTCTTCTTAACTTATGCATGCTTCGAAATCATCATTTCTTCAAACTTACACTTACTTCATTCAAATAGAAACACATGACTCAAGGCCTAAGAGATTCTCGATAGCGAGTTAAAAAGCAAGTATTCCAACTTTCAACTTTTAAAGAAAATTCATCACTTTAAACAAAAGATTTCATTCTTTCCACCTACGACAAACCCGCTAGTGATATAAAGGTTCTTGCTTGTGTTTCTACAACCAATTTCAAAGTGTTTTCATTTATAGGGTCACCTTGTTTTTCCCTTTTTTTTTCTTTTTTTCTTTTTTTTTTCTAGTCATGCTCATACATGATATTTTTACGTGAAAACACACATTAATGTATAAATAGACAACCTTTCTTTTCTTTTCTTTTTTTCCTTCTTGGGAGCCCTTAAAATTTGAGAACCCATTAAAAAACTTAGTATGAAACAATCAAGAAAGAACAAGTCTAATCACTTAAAATGTGTTTTGGACTAGGCATGGAAAGATTGCTTGTCTATGATTCATTTTGTTTATAAGCCAAAAGTTACCACACTCAACTCAATAACCAATTCTCAACATGTACAATCAAAACTCCTTAAATACATATTTCTATCCAAATTTCACAAGTCAAGCAAGAAAACGAATAATTTCTTATATGCATGTGCTATTGACATGCTTAACAAATGCCGGCAAGACACAATTTTCAAAATAAAAGCTCAAAACTAACATGACGAATATTTTTCTTTTTACGTTTAAGGTACGAGATCACTATTTTCAAAATAGCACAAATTTTAAGCTTAAGATTCCCTTAACATGATGAAAAGTCATGAAAAAAGAGAAAAGCAAATCGCCCAAGAAAATAAAATCAAGTCCATGAAAAATGCACAAATCAAAATATCAGGAAACAACCTCCCCCACACTTAAATTAAGCAATGTCCTCATGGCTACAATGCACAATAAAAATTGGATAAAATTTGACAAGCAAGAGCAACAAAAGTGAGAATTACTCCCCTAAAGTGTATGATGTGTTTTCCAACTCCAATCGCCTCAAGCCCAAATCCTATAAAATAAAAATAATAGAAGTTAATGAATAAATAACTAAACATAATAAAATAAAACAACATTAAGTGAAGGGGTGAGAAATAGTTCTAATTTATAGCCATTAGCTAGACTTTTGCGGCAGTTCTATCTCTCATTTGCCAAACTTTTCGAACTTTAACTTTTTCCGAAAGTGAATATCAAGTGGAACTTTTGGTATAGGAGTTGCGACAAATATATCCTTAAATATGTCCTCCATAGTGCTTGCACCTTCCACCTCATATGCTTCAAGGAGTTTAAATTCAGTTTCGAAGGATGAGTTAATTATTTTCAATCTTCCACAAATAAAATAGGTTTTCTTGTTGGTCCCTTTCATCATCCCTTTCATGTTTCTCTGTGGTAGCATCTCCAAGAATAGCGTCATCTTCTACCTCATTCACCTCTACCTCACGACATACCTTGTCTACGGGTTGATTATATTGATAATCACTGTTCCCTGGCAACGACACCAAAAACTTGTTGCGATTTTTCTGCAAGTGTACGGGTCGCCCAAGTAATAAAGAAGTGAGTAGAGTATCGTTCCTATAAGGAACATGATTATCAAGTACCGACTTTGTAAATTATTTAATGTTTAGAATTTGAATTTTTTGATAAAAAATTAGAAAAGTAGAATAAAAACGCAAGCAAATAAATGAAGAAAAGAAAACAAGTAGAAAAAACTAGGGCCTAGGTTTCATCAATCGAATCCTTTCAAATAATTATTCAAGCAATCCTAAGTTTTGACTTTTTATCATCTCATGATCAAACTCACAAAAATATTTGTAATCTTCTTTCGAAAGTAAAACAAACGTGTCAAGGAATGCTATGTGTCTACTTTCGAGATAACATACGGATCCCTTGACCCATTAAATACAAGAGTTGTGTTAGTTACAAAGTACTCATTAATTAGACTAACTGATCGCACGAGAGCATGATTATTTCTAACCTATGCATTATAAAACAAATAGTTAAATTTTATACATACCCTTTCGCAGTCGAATATAAAATCTCAAAGCTTGTAAAAATTGATCAGAAATTCACAAGTTTAAAAGCTTGAATTATAGATAGAAAAGGATAAAAGTTAAAACCAAGGATGTTCAAATAAATTACATGAAATTCATGTCATGAATCTAACTAGAACCCTAAGAAAATAAATTAACTAGAAATCATAAAAGTAAAATTGACTAAACAAAGAATAACATAAGCGAAAACATAGAACAAACTAATATGGAGCTTTTCCAAAATCTTCGTGGTTGTCACATCCCTGTTGAATTCTTCTCTTCAATACGCCATCCAAGTTCATGGAATAAAGTGGGGAAGAGACCTATTTATAAATATGGAAAGACGGTTGAATCCTAATCGGAATTGAATTTTCTTCTTTGCTAGTCGAATCCAATTAGATCAAATTTTCTTGTTTGTTTGTAGAATCCTAATCAAGAGAGGAAATGTGTCATCAAATAGGAACTTTTCAAGACTTTTAATATTTTTTTTATTAAAAACAAAGTTTAATTACACTTGATTAAAATTTAACAATATAAGTATTAAACTTTATTAATATTTAATTAAAAATATAGCAATTAAGAACATACAAATATATAAATTTTAGGCTTATCACCAAGCCAGTTTGTTTGGTTTGCAAATTGGTTGGGTTCGATTTCATCCCTATAGTTTTGTACCAAAGTCTCAGGATTTTCATAACTTGCTCTTCTTCTTGCCATGTGCGTGACATTTACAAATCATACGTCATTGGAAATGAGGCTCATGACAAATAAAGGTGCATTAAATGATGCGGAATCCCTGACTTTTATTTTGGGCCTCAAGCCTCGGGTTAGATCAACTCAGATTTTAATAAAGACGTTTGGCATGCGAAGAGTGAAATGTATACTATTTAGTAATAGGAAATGGAACAAGTTAATACTTTTACTGTCTTTTTTGATTGATAGCGGTAGCCTAATTTAAAAGTGATGGAATGGCATCCACTCATCTTGAACAATGAATGGTTTGGGATTTGATCTTACTTTTATGCTATAAAATGATCAAGTTAAATTAGTGTTACTTTGTTATCCTAATTTATAAATTCTACCTATTCTTATACAAAGAACTAAATGTTATTGTATTTATTGACTTAATAACAATTTATAAATTCTATCAATTCTGATACAAGGAACTAAATGTTATTGTATTACAACATATTAAGATTTATTGACTTAAATTTTAAATTAAAATGATGCCATCTCTTGATTATTGTAACAATGTGCATTTCCAACATTTGTTCATCCTTGTTCTGTTTGAAGTGTCAAGCTCACATAGTCTAGTAAATGCTCGAGATATCAGTAACCACAAAAATGCCCTAAAATGTTGCACTTAGCAAAATTTTATGTTTGAGTTTAGTATATAGACCTTGATGCCAAACTTATAGTTGTACTTAATTAATTAGCTGATATTGTGATCTCTTGCAATATTCAATATTGTCTTAAAAAATGAATAAATTCGCCTGTAGATCAATTTTTTTAATTTGGAGAATAATCCATACATGAATTCAATAATATATTAAGACATTCAGGAATGCCCTAAATACAATTAGTGTGAAATTATACTTGTAACTGAAAAAAAAAAAATAGCTGTCCAAAAAGAGAAGAGTATTAATTTTGTTTTTTGTTTATTCACAAGCATGGTTTTATCGTTCTTGTGGTTAACCTTAGTTCACTCAAAATTGTTTGCTAGTTACCCTGCATTGTGGAAATTGTATAATTTATAGCCATTCAGTTTCTAGTGTATGATTTCGTGTAGGAAAACTTCTCCTTTATATATATCTCAATTTTCTCACTATCATAGTCCACATCATATACAGAATAGCAACTAAGGAAAAGATATATACATGTCTAGGAGGAGAACAGACAACAAAAAGCACAATCATGTTATCCAGTCAGTTTTTGCTAGTGGCACTGCGCTTTGGCCTAATTCTCTTGGCCACCCCAATCACCATCGGCAATGATAGTAAAGAATCAAAGTCACCAGATTTAGAAGCTCTAATTAAAAAGGCTTGCCATGGTTTGAAGGAATGGGAGCCAAAATGTATAGAAACCGTTAATTCTGCACCATTGCCTCCTGAAGATGCTAAAGCCAAGCACCTCATATTATTTGCCCTTAGGTAAAAGTAGGATCAATCATTATGAAGTAAAAAGAATTCTCATTTTTTGACTTTTTAATCATATCTAATTTAAAGATAACTAGCTCTAATTCTTGACAAGATTCTAACCGTGATGAACTATGTCTATTTGTAAATTGTGTGTGATTTTAGCACTTATTTCAACTACATTCTACATGCATTTACAAAAAGAAATTATGACGACCCCAAAAACCCTTATTTATTATTAGTGTTATTGTTATTAGCATTAGTGGTTGCATACATGCATACATTATTAATTACAAAACGTATAAGGTTCTTTTCAAACATAAGGGTACATCCAAAAAAAAGAGAGTATCGACTTGCTAGTTCTACTATCTCTACAAAGCAAAAAGCAACAAAAACCACAAAATACAGGTACGCAGCGGAAATCCTACATCTTTCTTCCTAGTAAAATGCTTCAAAAGTTCCCTCCTCTTCATCATCATAAAAGCTAGCTTCGGAAGCATCTAAAGCATTATATAACACGAAATCAACATACGTTGAGTAGAAACATTTCTTTATGCACATAAGGTGCTCGGGTGTCAAGTGCACATTAGTTACACATATAGTTTCACACTTTCTACCTTTTGTCACCTGACAGTGACCCTTATAACTACCCAAGCCGAAATAACAACCAGCACATTTCTCCCGCCAGCCTTATCCTCCAATGGTCGTATTCCGGGCATACGCCTAGTATTGTCCTACGGCCCTCTCTCTTGAGTAGATCCCTCCGTCTACCCAAGAGGGGATTAGGAGATGGAAGGGGTGTAAACTCTCCCGGCTACTCAATAGTATGTCCCGGTAGAACACCCCCCAGACCATTCCAGCAGATATGGGCCCATTCACATAATTGTAATTTGTTCACATATGCACATAATCTTTGGAAGTTTATATTATAGTTTAGTAAAGTAAGCTCCACACCTAAAAATGAAAGCTTTATATTTGCTTATTAAGCATATTTACTTAGAAATGTTAAATATGTAAATAGCTAGTAGCAAAAATATGTAAATAGACAAAATATAAATATAAATATATAAATATAACTAGTATGAATATATAATTATAAAGATTAAAATATAACTAGTATAAATATATAAATATATAGATTAAAATATAACTAGTATAAATATAAAATATATAGATTAAACTATAACTAGTATAAATATATAGATAGACAAAATATAAGATATATAAATATATGAATACTACATATATACCTATACATACATATAACGTAAAAATATATATGTAACTACATATATACATAAAAATATATATATAACTACATATATACATATCCGTATAGCATAGAGATATATATAGATCTATTATAATTAGGATTAAGTAGATAGGTTAACCTATAATGAATCCCTAAATATATTATATATTTATGTATATCTACGTACAACTTAAACATATAACTTAGATATAAAAATAATCATAAGTTTAAAATCCTTTATGTATATAAAATAAGCATATCTTTATAACAAAATAAGCATAAATCCATAGTATTTAAAGTGCTAAAATAGGCATAAATCTATAGTATAAAGTATAATAAAAGTTATATTTATCAAATAATAGATATGTGGAGCTTTCTTTACCAAGACTTTCAAGAACAACATAGGATATTCCCTTAATAGCTCAAATAAAGTATCATGGTTTCATACTACTTCATATAAAGCATAAAACTCACATAATAGTTCAAATAAAGCATAAAAATTCCATATTATTGCAAAAAGGGCACAATAATCATATAGTTTCTCCAAGAAAGCATAGTAAGCACATAGTACTCCAAATAATCATATTAATCACATAATATCTTCAAGATCATGCTCACAAGTCTATCCATCCTTCAAATTCCTCCCAACAAGAGTTATAATATGAAAAATTAACCATAAAGCTTTAAAGTAACATGAAGATGGCAAAATAACTAAAATCCTCAACTTGGAGGCATGTTTGGCAAAAGCTCTCACTCTAGGCCATTCAAGCTTGATCTTTTAAATTGCTTGGGCACAAGAGTATGGAAGCTTGCCTATTCTTCACAAGAAAGAAGAAGAAAACCTCTACTTAAGGTATAAAGAATGTTCCTACCTTGTGTTCTTCCAAGTAGTGTATTGTTTTGAGAGAAAATGAGAGAGTGTATGTGTGTGAGCAAGGGGGCGCGGTTTTGGCACTGAAAGGGGCTGAAAAATGAAGATTGTGGGTGTGTAAGGTTTTGTGTATTGATCTTCCAAGCATTAGAGGCAAAGGTCTACATATTATAATCATCAAATTACATCCTCCATACATTTATACATGGTTGTATGTACATACACCTCACTTTACTAACCACCATGTATATGTATGTGGGTATGTGTGTGTGTGTATGTAGCTATGTATATCACCACTAATATATATTTATATATGTATATGAGGCTAGGTTTCAAGATTGTATTAGTATAGATATTTTGATAAAATATAGAATAAAATCAACCAAAATCAAACAAAAACCTATAAAATCTGAAAAATCTTATTTATTAAGTATTATTATTGTTTATTTCTCAGCAAAACCGAAATTTGGGGTTGGAGAAGTGAAAAGACCAAAATACCCCTTGTTTTGCCCTTTTTTCAAAAATTGCCCAAAAATAGAAATAAAATTCTAAAAATTCGAAAATTAATTTTTATAAGTCAAATAAAATCTAAAATATTTATTTATATTATTATTTTCATTTTTTGATAATAATTAAGCATTTTAAAAATTAGTTTTCAAATTAAGAACTTAAAGATAATGTTTTTCGAAAACTACTAAAAATTCTTGGAAAACTAGGTAAAAGTTGAAAATAATTTATTAATTAATTCTGGGAGTTTAGAAAGATTAAATGTATAAAATTTTAAGAATATTTGGAATTTATAATATTTTCTAAAAATTTATGCAGTAAATGCTCATTTGTTCGCAAATAAAAAAAAAGAAATACTTTTGAAGAATAATTTCTATAGAACAATACTTCACAAAATAGTTCTAAAAGAAAATTATTCAACAAAATAATGGACACCCAATGTATAATATCAAATATTTAAATAAAGAATTTTACCGGGTCGTTACAGAAATAGTAATCGTTGCAAAAATAGAATTGTACTCTAATGCTCTTCAAGCTATCGTATTCCGAAATATTCAAAAATATAATTAGGGATGCAAAAGCAATAGGGCCAGAAGGGGCAACCACCCTAGTTAGATCTATAGAAGACCATTATATACATATGTGTTTTAAATGTTACATATTTGTACATTGCGAATGAGGCAAATGTCTTATATATTTCATCAAGGTTTAATCTAACCTCCTGAAATTATTATTATTATTATTGTTGTTGTCGTCGTCGTTTTGTTGTTATTGTTGTTGTTGTTCTTCTTCTTCTTCTTCTTCTTATTATTATTATTATTATTATTATTATTATTATTATTATTTGATTATTATTTGATTCATCATTAACTACAATCATATTTTAATTAGTCAAAAAAAATGCACTAATATTTTCATTACCTTCTCATTTTGCTAGGAATGTTGAAAGTGCTACTGATGTCTTGCTAGAAGATAAAGATGAAGAGTTCATGAGCCATGGTCCTCCACCATATCAAGCTGCTGTGAAAAGTTGCATGACTGACCTAGAATCCATCGACAAAGCCATCAAGGCGGCGCTCGTGGCGACTGAAGCTGAAGAATATACTACTGTGATGAATGAGATTTCGACTGCAATTAAGAGCAAGGATAAGTGTCTCCACCAATTTAAAGACACTATTTCAAAGTTGATACCAATCGAAAAAGTAAAACAAAATACTCTTGTTTGGACTATTTTGTTAGAATTAGGGTTAGTTATGCAAGCACACATTGATAATTATGATTTCATGTTCTTTGTTGCTTGGCACCTCGCTAAAGAGGGGGTAGAGGGACCCCCACCCAAGGACCTTTGATTTAGGTGGAAGCAATGGGCAAACCCGATCCATATTATGGCAAGCGTAGTGCACTAGCGAATATGAAAAGCGAATTGAGATTATTAAAGACGGATTGAAGTTGACAATAGATTGATCAACTCCCATTGTTCTCTAACACGCCCTTCCTTCAGTTGGCTTTTGCCGAAAAATTGGATAGGGGTCAAGATGAGGAGCAATCAATAGATTAACGTCATGTGTAGGGTTGATATGGCATTTCCTTTTTTGCTTTTAACATATGAACTTTTTTAATTGGTAGATTTGGAGTGGAAAAATATAATATCAAAGCAAAATAGTATGGTTTTTTAGATTTCTATAATGTGTCTGGAATTGTAGTGGGAACAAATTCAATATCATTATTCAAGCAATGGTTGCATTTTTCATTTACGTATTCGAACCGGCCGATCTAAGGCCACCATAGTGACTTTCCAATTTTACATCAAAAAGTTATGATAATTATCAATTAGTTATACATCCGTAAATTAATTTTTTTATTTTTCTTATTTTTTTATCAATATTATGCAAGTGTCTTAGTTTTATCATCTCCACAGTTAATCTTGACTGAAGAAGGTTATGGGGAAGACAATATTTGGATTTCTATTAACACAGTTTTCAAACGTCATCTTAGCATATATACATATATATAAGGGTGAAATTGCCATTTTCATCCGTTAAGTTAGGCCCTATACGGTTTTTCCCTTTATTTTTACTCGTTTCATTTTTGATCCTATTAGCTACCAAAAAATTGCAATTTTAGTCCGTTTTGTTTGAAATTGCTGATGTGATAGTTAAATTGGACAAAATCCGATCACTGATGTTGCCGTGGCACAAAATGCCCTCCAAATTTGTTGATGTGGAAGTTTTATTGGTATTTTAAAACAATAAAAATAAAATCCATCTAATTAATTACATTTGAACAAATTTTTAAAAAGTAAAATTAATTATGATTTTACAATATATTTGTATGTATAAGAAATAAATTATATAAATTTATACTTTCAAATATGATTTCATTTTGTAAATGTAACTAACCTTGCAATATAATTGTGTAAATATATTAATTCATGTTTAAACAATAAAAAATACTTAAATATTTTTATAAATGTACATGAAACAGTATATTTAAATTTTTTTGTACTTATAAAATAAATGTGTATATAGATTCCATTTATAAAAATGGAAACATAAATATGTTTCAACCTTATTTTTTTCTTCATCTTCTTCATTGAAGCAAAATATGTATTTCATATGTATATGTACATATACACACACGCATATATACTAATGCTCTATATATATGGTATATATATGTATATATTATAAGTTATATATGTATATATATGTATCTGTATATGGCTATTTACCCCATATATAAATTATAAATAAATATATAGAAACATTAAAATATTTAATGTATTAATAAACACAGATACGTATAATGCACTAATTTTCTTACATTTAAATTTTTTGGAAGTGTTTTTATTTAAATTAAGTAAATAATTGAAGGGGAATTCATTAATTTCTAATGCATCAATTATGTCGCAATTTGTCACTTATGTGTAAGCTTACATGACAAAGGAGTAATGACAGATAAAAAAAAAAAAAACTGAGCAGCCTTCTTGTACAAAAAGGCAGTAAAATTCATAAATCCCCTAATTCGTTTGACACATCACCAGATTTTGTCAGACTCCAACCAAAACGGACTAATATCGTAATTGTTTTGTAACTTGCACAACCAAATTGGCATTTTTCCCTATATATAAAAGATATATACAAATACACACACACGCACGCACACACACACACACACACATGTACAAAGAAACATATTTAAATACAAACATATATAGTCAAAAATATTTATAAATACTTTTTTTAATTATAATTTATAAATTTACATTTACAAGAATCGAAAGATATATACTAATTAATATTTAAGAACACATATATCTTAAACATTTGAACAAGAACTTAAAAAGATATTTATATTAAAATATATCAATATATCTTTAATGCATACATATATATATATATATATATGTAAATGTATATACTAGTTAATTAGCACGCACTACGCATGTTGTCCTAGTCGAGCAATTTTTTGTATGCATCTTTGTTATAGCACTTCAAATGTAGACCTGGTCTTCCGATAATGGAGAATCCAAGATGTCGTAGAAACTAACACTTTGTGGTTAGAGAATATATATATATATATATATATATATATCACTAGCCGATGACGTGTTAGAGCACGGCAATTGTGCCCGACCAATTCAACAAAGACACAATTCACTATGTTACTCCTAATGCAGATCTGATCGAAAATAATGGCATAGCCCGATTGTCACAAAAATTATTGTTTTGATATAATTAAAACTAAAAGTGTGTGGGTCACAAACCCATGTGATAAAATTTAGCAAGTTTTTATTATCTTACTAAATATGACGATGTGATGAAATCAAGATTTGATAGAAACTAATATTTTGTTTCTTAAATATAGGTGTTATCCATCCTAGTGTGGTGCTCAGTTTCATATATAGGTTCTAAACTGCCACCAAAACTATCACTTTCTTTACCTATACTATTTTATGAAGCAAGAGGCCCCTATAGTGACTATGTTTGGTCTCTCAATTTTTTTTTGTTCCTCACTTTCATTTTTTCTAGTATCTCCCCTTCTTCCCGTTTCTTCTCTCTCATGTCATACCATGTAATAATCTTTAGCTCTCTTATTTTTATTTTTAATTTTATAGTTATATCATTTTTTAAAATTTTTTACTTCACAATTACTTTAAATTAATTAAATAAAATAATTATTCATAAGGAGAATTTACTATAAACTATAATTTGATTTATATAAATTCAAGTACATAAATAAGCTATATATATATATATTATTTTTCTCACATGTCAAGCGTGTTGATCTGATATTTGTTTGTAAAAATCTTGACTGCAAGTTGAGCTGCTCATTAAGTGATACATGATGTAATTAGCAATTAAAATACAAAAAATATTATGTTTTTGGAATGCTTTTGAAATTATACTTATTGCATAGGAAGACTCTGACACTTGAATATTAGTCTAAGCAGCGAAGTAGTTCAAACAATACATAATATAAACAATTCAAGTTTATTCTATAATTTTATTCCTTTAGGTAGTATTGGCAGATTTAGTTAAAAAAAAAAAATTATTTCAGATTGTTTTGTTGGAAATTGTTGACATGGCAGTTAAATTGGCCAAAATCTGACCACCGGTGCCTATGTCGCACAAAATTTTGGCAATTTTATAATTTTCCCTCCAGATTTGTTGATGTGGAAGTCTAGTTGGCCCTTTAAAACAATAAAACTAAAATCCATCTAATTAATTAAGTTTCAACAAATTTAAAGAAAATAAAATTAATTATGATTTTACAATATATTTGCATTTATAAAAATAAATTATACAAATTTATATTGCCAAATATGATTTAATTTTATAAAAATATTTAACCGTACAATATAATTGTGCAAATATATTAAATTAATGTTTAAACAACAAAAATTACTTAAATATCTTTATAATATACATGATAAAGTATATTTAAATATGTTTTGTACTTATAAAATAAATGTGTGTATAGATTCCAATTAAAAATGAAAACATAGATATATTTTTTTTTAAAAAAATATTTCTTCATCTTCTTCGTAAGAGCAAAATATGTATTTTATATGTATATGTACATGCACACGCATATATACTAATGTTATATATATGTGGTATATATATGCATATATTATACGTTTTATATATATGTGTTACATATATGTTATATGTATCTATATATGGGGCTCTGATGCCTTTTATTGATAGGATCTTAAAATATAAATTAATTAAAATGTTTTTGTAACTTTTATTGACAAGATCTCAAAATATAAAATAATTAAAATACTTTGAAAAGCCCCATAGATTTAAAAAAAAAAGGGTGTTTGCATCTTTTTACAAAATCAAAAATTGTCGAGAGAATTTAATCCTAACTAGTCATGGTAAAAGGTCCTCAAAATGCCATCCAAGGCAACAAGCGGGCAATAACCAGACTTCGGTTAAGTTAAACCTCTGCCTATTTTAATTTTAACCAAGACAAAAAAGTTATTCTAAATCTCTGGGTACTTCTTTTTCAGTCCATAATATATAAACCTAGTAGTTTGATGTAATTCAACGCAATATATTCAGCCTTCATTCAGGCTAATTCAACAGAATAAAATATTTTGAAAGCATTTTGAAAATAAGCAATTAAAACTTAGACTTATGATGTGGCCTTCAATATTTTGAAAGATTTTATTCACAAGCCTAAAAATATAAAAAATGAAAATACTAAATTGCTTATGCCACACTTAACAAGAAGAGAAAGCCCCCTTTCATAGACATTTTTTCGGACTTCATCTTCAGATTTAAACACAAATCTAAACTATTCCCAGCTGGCATTATTAAGAAGGTTGCACACGCACTTAAAGTAATCTCTTTATCAGAGTGGTTGGCTTTGTTCAGCCATTATTGGCTTTGTCGGCTGTTATTCATCAGCATAAGGATCCTGAGATTCTCCTGCAAGACATTGTTCATCTTCTGCCATGGGATGATTGTAGCCATTGATGTATCAGATTGAATTTCAATCCCCAGATTTTTAGCTAAGTCCTTTTTCATGTCATTTCATTCATATAAGACCAATTATTTCTTCTTTGGTCATTTGACCTTTCTTGTAACGACCCGGTAATCCTTTATTTACATATTTTATATATACAAAATTTATAGGATTATTTGTGAGTTATTGATTCTAGAGATTATTTTTTTCAAATATGATTTTATTTGTGAACTAGTGAGCAGTTTACTACCTAAATATTTATAAAATATTATAAATTCCAAATATTTTTAAACTTTTATGCATTTGATCCTTCTAAACTTCCAGAAATTTTTAATAGATTATTTTCAACTTTTACCTATTTTTCCAAGCATTTTAGTAATTTTCGGAAAACATCGTATTTAAGTTCTTAATTTGAAATCTAATTTTGAAAATGCTTAATTATTATCCAAAAATTAAAATAATAATACAAATAAATATTCTAGGTTTATTTGACTTACAAAATTAATTTTCGAATTTTTACAATTTTATTTCTAGTTTTGGGCAATTTTCGAAATATGGCAAAACAGGGGTATTTTGGTCTTTTCACCTCTCCAACCCCAATTTTCGTTTTTTTTTTGCTGAGAAATAAGCAATAAAATACTTAATAAATAAGAGTTTCAGAATATATATATTTTGTTTGATTTTAGTTGATTTATTTTATATTTTATCAAAATATCTTTACTAATACATACTCTTGAACCTCATATACATAAATAACTATATATTAGTGGTGATGTACATGGCTACATATACACACACACACATACCCCCATACATATACATGGTATTTAGTAAGAATAGGTGTAAGCATATATAGCCATGTATAATGTATGGAATAGGTATTTAGTTGAATTTAATAATTGGATATTTTGTGTCTAATACATGGAAGATAATTACACAAGACCATATATACCAAAATCCTCTTTTCAGCCATTTTTCCAGCCAAAACCGTGCACTCTCTCTGCTCTTACACTCTCTTTCATTTTCCTCCAAACACTCACTTCCTCCAAATTACTACACACTTGAAGAACAAAGGTAGGAAACTCTTCTTTATACTTAAGTAGAGGGTTTTTCTTCTTCTTCTTGAGGAGATTAGGCAAGCTTCCATTACTCTTGTGCCCAAGCAAGGTAAAAGAACAAGCTTGAATGGCCTAGAGTGAGAGCTTTGCCAACATACCACCAAGTTGAGGTTTTAGTTATGTTGCTAGCTTCATGTTACTTTATAGTTCATTTTATCATGTTTAACTCTTGTTGGGAGGAAGTTGAAGGATGGATGTAGTATAGAGGATGATCTTGAAGATCTTATGTGCTTAGTATGCTTATTTGGAGTTCTATGTGCTTACTATGCTTTCTTGGAAAAACTATGGATTATTGGCCTTTTTACAATAACATGGCATTCTTATGTTTTATTTGAATTATTATGTGAGTTTTATGCTTTATATGAAGTAGTAATGAGACCATGATTCTTTAATTGAGCTAGTAGGAGAATATCCTATGTTGGTCTTGAAAGTATTTGTGAAGAAAGCTCCACATACTCTATTATTATACTTTATTGTATAGTTTTATGCCTACTTTGATGATTATAGAAATATACATGTATATATATATATATATGTACGTACTAATATGTAAATATTTAAGTATTGTTATCTATTCATTTAACTAATTTATTAGAGATTAAGTATATATATATATAGTTATGTACGTATATATATATGTCTACTTATTATAGACTAATTATATACTTAGTAATACTTAGTAAGACTACTTTAATTCTATATATATATATATGGTACGTATAAGTATATATATAATTATATTCATTTTAATTGGTTTATCTACATATGTAGATAATTTCAATCATCTTATATCTATATCACACTTAGATAGTTTATATATTTTTCTATCATCTTTATATATGTAAACTTATCTATATCACATTTATATATTTTATATATTTATATTAGTTATCTTTTAATCTATATATATATTTAAGTATATTTATACTAGTTATATTTTATCTTTATATTTTATA
>CM047878.1:11505163-11699338 GCA_026212405.1 Petrea volubilis
TGTGCGTGACATTTACAATCATACGTCATTGGAATGAGGCTCATGACAATAAATGGTGCATTAAATGATGCGGAATCCCTGACTTTTATTTTTGGCCTCAAGCCTCGGTTAGATCAACTCAGATTTTTAATAAAGACGTTTTGGCATGCGAAGAGTGAAATGTATACTATTTATAATAGGAAATGGAACAAGTTAATACTTTACTGTCTTTTTTGATTGATAGCGGTCGCCTAATTTAAAGTGAGGAATGGCATCCATATCTTGAACAATTGAATGGTTTGGATTTGATCTACTTTTATGCTATAAAATGATCAAGTTAAATTAGTGTTACTTTGTTATCCTAATTTATAAATTTACCTATTCTTATACAAAGAACTAAATGTTATTGTATTTATTGACTTAATAACAATTTATAAATTCTATCAATTCTGATACAAGGAACTAAATGTTATTGTATTACAACATATTAAGATTTATTGACTTAAATTTTAAATTCAAATGATGCCATCTCTTGATTATTGTAACAATGTGCATTTTCCAACATTTGTTCATCCTTGTTCTGTTTGAAGTGTCAAGCTCACATAGTCTAGTAAATGCTCGAGATATCAGTAACCACAAAAATGCCCTAAAATGTTGCACTTAGCAAAATTTTATGTTTGAGTTTAGTATATAGACTTGATGCCCAAACTTATAGTTGTACTTAATTAATTAGCTGATATTGTGATCTCTTGCAATATTCAATATTAGTCTTAAAAATGACTAAACTTCGCCTGTAGATCAATTTTTTTAATTTGGAGAATAATTCCATACATGAATTCAATAATATATTAAGACATTCAGGAATGCCCTAAATACAATTAGTGTGAAATTATACTTGTAACTGAAAAAAAAAAAATAGCTGTCCAAAAGAGAAGAGTATTAATTTTGTTTTTGTTATTCACCAAGCCATGGTTTATCGTTCTTGTGGTTAACCTTAGTTCACTCAAAATTGTTTGCTAGTTACCCTGCATTGTGGAAATTGTATAATTTATAAGCCATTCAGTTTCTAGTGTATGATTTCGTGTAGGAAAACTTCTCCTTTATATATATCTCAATTTTTCAATATCATAGTCCACATCATATACAGAATAGCAACTAAGGAAAAGATATATACATGTCTTAGGAGGAGAACAGACAACAAAAGCACAATCATGTTATCCAGTCAGTTTTTGCTAGTGGCACTGCGCTTTGGCCTAATCTCTTGGCCACCCCAATCACCATCGGCAATGATAGTAAAGAATCAAGTCACAGATTTAGAAGCTCTAATTAAAAAGGCTTGCCATGGTTTGAAGGAATGGGAGCCAAAATGTATAGAAACCGTTAATTCTGCACCATTGCCTCCTGAAGATGCTAAAGCCAAGCACCTCATATTATTTGCCCTTAGGTAAAAGTAGGATCAATCATTATGAAGTAAAAGAATTCTCATTTTGTGACTTTTTAATCATATCTAATTTAAAGATAACTAGCTCTAATTCTTGACAAGATTCTAACCGTGATGAACTATGTCTATTTGTAATTGTGTGTGATTTAGCCACTTATTTCAACTACATTCTTACATGCATTTACAAAAAGACATTATGACGACCCCAAAAACCCTTATGTTATTATTAGTGTTATTGTTATAGCATTAGTGGTTGCATACATGCATACATTATTAATTACAAAACGTATAAGGTTCTTTACAACATAAGGGTACATCCAAAAAAAAGAGAGTATCGACTTGCTAGTTCTACTATCTCTACAAGCAAAAAAGCAACAAAAACCACAAAATACAGGTACGCAGCGGAAATCCTACATCTTTCTTCCTAGTAAAATGCTTCAAAAGTTCCCTCCTCTTCATCATCATAAAAGCTAGCTTCGGAAGCATCTAAAGCATTATATAACACGAAATCAACATATGTTGAGTAGAAACATTTCTTTATGCACATAAGGTGCTCGGGTGTCAAGTGCACATTAGTTACATATATAGTTTCACACTTTCTACCTTTTGTCACCTGACAGTGACCCTTATAACTACCCAAGCCGAAATAACAACCAGCACATTTCTCCCGCCAGCCTTATCCTCCAATGGTCGTATCCCGGGCATACGCCTAGTATTGTCCTACGGCCCTCTCTCTTGAGTAGATCCCTCCGTCTACCCAAGGGGGGATTAGGAGATGGAAGGGGTGTAAACTCTCCCGGCTACTCAATAGTATGTCCCGGTAGAACACCCCCCAGACCATTCCAGCAGATATGGGCCCATTCACATAATTGTAATTTGTTCACATATGCACATAATCTTTGGAAGTTTATATTATAGTTTAGTAAAGTAAGCTCCACACTTAAAAATGAAAGCTTTATATTTGCTTATTAAGCATATTTACTTAGAAATGTTAAATATGTAAATAGCTAGTAGCAAAATATGTAATAGACAAAATATAAATATAAATATATAAATATAACTAGTATGAATATATAATTATAAAGATTAAAATATAACTAGTATAAATATATAAATATATAGATTAAAATATAACTAGTATAAATATAAAATATATAGATTAAACCTATAACTAGTATAAATATATAGATAGACAAAATATAAGATATATAATATATGAATACTACATATATACCTATACGTACATATAACGTAAAAATATATATGTAACTACATATATACATAAAAATATATATATAACTACATATATACATATCCGTATAGCATAGAGATATATATAGATCTATTATAATTAGGATTAAGTAGATATGTTAACCTATAATGAATCCCTAAATATATTATATATTTATGTATATCTACGTACAACTTAAACATATAACTTAGATATAAAAATAATCATAAGTTTAAAATCCTTTATGTATATAAAATAAGCATATCTTTATAACAAAATAAGCATAAATCCATAGTATTTAAAGTGCTAAAATAGGCATAAATCTATAGTATAAAGTATAATAAAAGTTATATTTATCAAATAATAGATATGTGGAGCTTTCTTTACCAAGACTTTCAAGAACAACATAGGATATTCCCTTAATAGCTCAAATAAAGTATCATGGTTTCATACTACTTCATATAAAGCATAAAACTCACATAATAGTTCAAATAAAGCATAAAAATTCCATATTATTGCAAAAAGGGCACAATAATCATATAGTTTCTCCAAGAAAGCATAGTAAGCACATAGTACTCCAAATAATCATATTAATCGCATAATATCTTCAAGATCATGCTCACAAGTCTATCCATCCTTCAAATTCCTCCCAACAAGAGTTATAATATGAAAAATTAACCATAAAGCTTTAAAGTAACATGAAGATGGCAAAATAACTAAAATCCTCAACTTGGAGACATGTTTGGCAAAAGCTCTCACTCTAGGCCATTCAAGCTTGATCTTTTAAATTGCTTGGGCACAAGAGTATGGAAGCTTGCCTATTCTTCACAAGAAAGAAGAAGAAAACCTCTACTTAAGGTATAAAGAATGTTCCTACCTTGTGTTCTTCCAAGTAGTGTATTGTTTTGAGAGAAAATGAGAGAGTGTATGTGTGTGAGCAAGGGGGCGCGGTTTTGGCACTGAAAGGGGCTGAAAAATGAAGATGTGGGTGTGTAAGGTTTTGTGTATTGATCTTCCAAGCATTAGAGGCAAAGATCTACATATTATAATCATCAAATTACATCCTCCATACATTTATACATGGTTGTATGTACATACACCTCACTTTACTAACCACCATGTATATGTATGTGGGTATGTGTGTGTGTGTATGTAGCTATGTATATCACCACTAATATATATTTATATATGTATATGAGGCTAGGTTTCAAGATTGTATTAGTATAGATATTTTGATAAAATATAGAATAAAATCAACTAAAATCAAACAAAAACCTATAAAATCTGAAAAATCTTATTATTAAGTATTATTATTGTTTATTTCTCAGCAAAACCGAAATTTGGGGTTGGAGAAGTGAAAAGACCAAAATACCCCTTGTTTTGCCCTTTTTTCAAAAATTGCCCAAAAATAGAAATAAAATTCTAAAAATTCGAAAATTAATTTTTATAAGTCAAATAAAATCTAAAATATTTATTTATATTATTATTTTCATTTTTTGATAATAATTAAGCATTTTAAAAATTAGTTTTCAAATTAAGAACTTAAAGATAATGTTTTTCGAAAACTACTAAAAATTCTTGGAAAACTAGGTAAAAGTTGAAAATAATTTATTAATTAATTCTGGGAGTTTAGAAAGATTAAATGTATAAAATGTTAAGAATATTTGGAATTTATAATATTTTTTAAAAATTTATGCAGCAAATGCTCATTTGTTCGCAAATTAAAAAAAAGAAATACTTTTGAAGAATAATTTCTATAGAACAATACTTCACAAAATAGTTCTAAAAGAAAATTATTCAACAAAATAATGGACACCCAATGTATAATATCAAATATTTAAATAAAGAATTTTACCGGGTCGTTACAGAAATAGTAATCGTTGCAAAAATAGAATTGTACTCTAATGCTCTTCAAGCTATCGTATTCCGAAATATTCAAAAATATAATTAGGGATGCAAAAGCAATAGGGCCAGAAGGGGCAACCACCCTAGTTAGATCTATAGAAGACCATTATATACATATGTGTTTTAAATGTTACATATTTGTACATTGCGAATGAGGCAAATGTCTTATATATTTCATCAAGGTTTAATCTAACCTCCTGAAATTATTATTATTATTATTGTTGTTGTCGTCGTCGTTTTGTTGTTATTGTTGTTGTTGTTCTTCTTCTTCTTCTTCTTCTTATTATTATTATTATTATTATTATTATTATTATTATTTGATTATTATTTGATTCATCATTAACTACAATCATATTTTAATTAGTCAAAACAAATGCACTAATATTTTCATTACCTTCTCATTTTGCTAGGAATGTTGAAAGTGCTACTGATGTCTTGCTAGAAGATAAAGATGAAGAGTTCATGAGCCATGGTCCTCCACCATATCAAGCTGCTGTGAAAAGTTGCATGACTGACCTAGAATCCATCGACAAAGCCATCAAGGCGGCGCTCGTGGCGACTGAAGCTGAAGAATATACTACTGTGATGAATGAGATTTCGACTGCAATTAAGAGCAAGGATAAGTGTCTCCACCAATTTAAAGACACTATTTCAAAGTTGATACCAATCGAAAAAGTAAAACAAATACTCTTGTTTGGACTATTTTGTTAGAATTAGGGTTAGTTATGCAAGCACACATTGATAATTATGATTTCATGTTCCTTGTTGCTTGGCACCTCGCTAAAGAGGGGGTAGAGGGACCCCCACCCAAGGACCTTTGATTTAGGTGGAAGCAATGGGCAAACCCGATCCATATTATGGCAAGCGTAGTGCACTAGCGAATATGAAAAGCGAATTGAGATTATTAAAGACGGATTGAAGTTGACAATAGATTGATCAACTCCCATTGTTCTCTAACACGCCCTTCCTTCAGTTGGCTTTTGCCGAAAAATTGGATAGGGGTCAAGATGAGGAGCAATCAATAGATTAACGTCATGTGTAGGGTTGATATGGCATTTCCTTTTTTGCTTTTAACATATGAACTTTTTTAATTGGTAGATTTGGAGTGAAAAAATATAATATCAAAGCAAAATAGTATGGTTTTTTAGATTTCTATAATGTGTCTGGAATTGTAGTGGGAACAAATTCAATATCATTATTCAAGCAATGGTTGCATTTTTCATTTACGTATTCGAACCGGCCGATCTAAGGCCACCATAGTGACTTTCCAATTTTACATCAAAAAGTTATGATAATTATCAATTAGTTATACATCCGTAAATCAATTTTTTTATTTTTCTTATTTTTTTATCAATATTATGCAAGTGTCTTAGTTTTATCATCTCCACAGTTAATCTTGACTGAAGAAGGTTATGGGGAAGACAATATTTGGATTTCTATTAACACAGTTTTCAAACGTCATCTTAGCATATATACATATATATAAGGGTGAAATTGCCATTTTCATCCGTTAAGTTAGGCCCTATACGGTTTTTCCCTTTATTTTTACTCGTTTCATTTTTGATCCTATTAGCTACCAAAAAATTGCAATTTTAGTCCGTTTTGTTTGAAATTGCTGATGTGATAGTTAAATTGGACAAAATCCGATCACTGATGTTGCCGTGGCACAAAATGCCCTCCAAATTTGTTGATGTGGAAGTTTTATTGGTATTTTAAAACAATAAAAATAAAATCCATCTAATTAATTACATTTGAACAAATTTTTAAAAAGTAAAATTAATTATGATTTTACAATATATTTGTATGTATAAGAAATAAATTATATAAATTTATACTTTCAAATATGATTTCATTTTGTAAATGTAACTAACCTTGCAATATAATTGTGTAAATATATTAATTCATGTTTAAACAATAAAAAATACTTAAATATTTTTATAAATGTACATGAAACAGTATATTTAAATTTTTTTGTAATTATAAAATAAATGTGTATATAGATTCCATTTATAAAAATGGAAACATAAATATGTTTCAACCTTATTTTTTTCTTCATCTTCTTCATTGAAGCAAAATATGTATTTCATATGTATATGTACATATACACACACGCATATATACTAATGCTCTATATATATGGTATATATATGTATATATTATAAGTTATATATGTATATATATGTATCTGTATATGGCTATTTACCCCATATATAAATTATAAATAAATATATAGAAACATTAAAATATTTAATGTATTAATAAACACAGATACGTATAATGCACTAATTTTCTTACATTTAAATTTTTTGGAAGTGTTTTTATTTAAATTAAGTAAATAATTGAAGGGGAATTCATTAATTTCTAATGCATCAATTATGTCGCAATTTGTCACTTATGTGTAAGCTTACATGACAAAGGAGTAATGACAGATAAAAAAAAAAAAACTGAGCAGCCTTCTTGTACAAAAAGGCAGTAAAATTCATAAATCCCCTAATTCGTTTGACACATCACCAGATTTTGTCAGACTCCAACCAAAACGGACTAATATCGTAATTGTTTTGTAACTTGCACAACCAAATTGGCATTTTTCCCTATATATAAAAGATATATACAAATACACACACACGCACGCACACACACACACACATGTACAAAGAAACATATTTAAATACAAACATATATAGTCAAAAATATTTATAAATACTTTTTTTAATTATAATTTATAAATTTACATTTACAAGAATCGAAAGATATATACTAATTAATATTTAAGAACAAATATATCTTAAACATTTGAACAAGAACTTAAAAAGATATTTATATTAAAATATATCAATATATCTTTAATGCATACATATATATATATATATATATGTAAATGTATATACTAGTTAATTAGCACGCACTACGCATGTTGTCCTAGTCGAGCAATTTTTTGTATGCATCTTTGTTATAGCACTTCAAATGTAGACCTGGTCTTCCGATAATGGAGAATCCAAGATGTCGTAGAAACTAACACTTTGTGGTTAGAGAATATATATATATATATATATATATATATATATATATATATATATATATATATATCACTAGCCGATGACGTGTTAGAGCACGGCAATTGTGCCCGACCAATTCAACAAAGACACAATTCACTATGTTACTCCTAATGCAGATCTGATCGAAAATAATGGCATAGCCCGATTGTCACAAAAATTATTGTTTTGATATAATTAAAACTAAAAGTGTGTGGGTCACAAACCCATGTGATAAAATTTAGCAAGTTTTTATTATCTTACTAAATATGACGATGTGATGAAATCAAGATTTGATAGAAACTAATATTTTGTTTCTTAAATATAGGTGTTGTCCATCCTAGTGTGGTGCTCAGTTTCATATATAGGTTCTAAACTGCCACCAAAACTATCACTTTCTTTACCTATACTATTTTATGAAGCAAGAGGCCCCTATAGTGACTATGTTTGGTCTCTCAATTTTTTTTTTGTTCCTCACTTTCATTTTTTCTAGTATCTCCCCTTCTTCCCGTTTCTTCTCTCTCATGTCATACCATGTAATAATCTTTAGCTCTCTTATTTTTATTTTTAATTTTATAGTTATATCATTTTTTAAAATTTTTTACTTCACAATTACTTTAAATTAATTAAATAAAATAATTATTCATAAGGAGAATTTACTATAAACTATAATTTGATTTATATAAATTCAAGTACATAAATAAGCTATATATATATATATATATTATTTTTCTCACATGTCAAGCGTGTTGATCTGATATTTGTTTGTAAAAATCTTGACTGCAACTTGAGCTGCTCATTAAGTGATACATGATGTAATTAGCAATTAAAATACAAAAAATATTATGTTTTTGGAATGCTTTTGAAATTATACTTATTGCATAGGAAGACTGACACTTGAATATTAGTCTAAGCAGCGAAGTAGTTCAAACAATACATAATATAAACAATTCAAGTTTATTCTATAATTTTATTCCTTTAGGTAGTATTGGCAGATTTAGTTAAAAAAAATTATTTCAGATTGTTTTGTTGGAAATTGTTGACATGGCAGTTAAATTGGCCAAAATCTGACCACCGGTGCCTATGTCGCACAAAATTTTGGCAATTTTATAATTTTCCCTCCAGATTTGTTGATGTGGAAGTCTAGTTGGCCCTTTAAAACAATAAAACTAAAATCCATCTAATTAATTACGTTTCAACAAATTTAAAGAAAATAAAATTAATTATGATTTTACAATATATTTGCATTTATAAAAAATAAATTATACAAATTTATATTGCCAAATATGATTTAATTTTATAAAAATATTTAACCGTACAATATAATTGTGCAAATATATTAAATTAATGTTTAAACAACAAAAATTACTTAAATATCTTTATAAATATACATGATAAAGTATATTTAAATATGTTTTGTACTTATAAAATAAATGTGTGTATAGATTCCAATTAAAAATGAAAACATAGATATATTTTTTTTTTTTTAAAATATTTCTTCATCTTCTTCGTAAGAGCAAAATATGTATTTTTATATGTATATGTACATGCACACGCATATATATACTAATGTTATATATATGTGGTATATATATGCATATATTATACGTTTTATATATATGTGTTACATATATGTTATATGTATCTATATATGGGGCTCTGATGCCTTTTATTGATAGGATCTTAAAATATAAATTAATTAAAATGTTTTTGTAACTTTTATTGACAAGATCTCAAAATATAAAATAATTAAAATACTTTTGAAAAGCCCCATAGATTTAAAAAAAAAGGGTGTTTGCATCTTTTTACAAAATCAAAAATTGTCGAGAGAATTTAATCCTAACTAGTCATGGTAAAAGGTCCTCAAAATGCCATACCAAGGCAACAAGCGGGCAATAACCAGACTTCGGCTTAAGTTAAACCTCTGCCTATTTTAATTTTAACCAAGACAAAAAATTTATTCTAAATCTCTGGGTACTTCTTTTTTCAGTCCATAATATATAAACCTAGTAGTTTGATGTAATTCAACGCAATATATTCAGCCTTCCATTCAGGCTAATTCAACAGAATAAAATATTTTGAAAGCATTTTGAAAATAAAGCAATTAAAACTTAGACTTATGATGTGGCCTTCAATATTTTGAAAGATTTTATTCACAAGCCTAAAAATATAAAAAATGAAAATACTAAATTGCTTATGCCCACTTAACAAGAAGAGAAAGCCCCCTTTTCATAGACATTTTTTCGGACTTCATCTTCAGATTTAAACACAAATCTAAACTATTCCCAGCTGCATTATTAAGAAGGTTGCACACGCACTTAAAAGTAAATCTCTTTATCAGAGTGGTTGGCTTTTGTCAGCCATTATTGGCTTTTGTCGGCTGTTATTCATCAGCATAAGGATCCTGATATTCTCCTGCAAGACATTGTTCATCTTCTCCATGGGATGATGTAGCCATTGATGTATCAGATTGAATTTCAATCCCCAGATTTTTAGCTAAGTCCTTTTTCATGTCATTTCATTAATATAAGACTCAATTATTTCTTCTTTGGTCATTTGACCTTTCTGCATCTGTACTTTGCTGGCAATATGTTGAAATAGACTAGGGGATTCCCTATGTGGTTTCAACCTAATCTGTTCTTGATATTTTTTAATTTTTTCTTGGATATTATCCAATGTCTCTTGGCCTTCCAAATTTCCTTCCGCATCTTTAAGAAGCATTTTCTTCCAAAATTTTGTGAAGAACTTTCTGCTTAAGCAAGGAATATTTTGTTGAGTATGTAACCAACTTCTAGTGCCCTTTTCCAAATCCATGGGATACCAAATTCCATGAAAAAGTGCATCAAAGCCATTCCTTCAATTCATTGATTCTAATCCTCAATTTCAATTAACTTTGGTGAAAAATTCACCCAATCTGTATAAAGACCTTTATAAGATTCTGGCAAAATATTAATTGAGGGACCATAATGAATCCACCATTGTTGAAACCAATTTGGTATGTCATGTTTATAAACTTTTGAACATACTTTGAAAAACCATGAATGTTTTTTCTTGGCATTTTCATATAGAAAAGCCTTGTGGAATGCTTCAATATAATCCCAATAATTATATTTTACTGAGATTTTTGATTCTGGGAGATAATACTCCTTTTCTTTAAAGGCACTAATACCCCATGTCTCTGCATATATAATCTGCTTGATAATAACTTTGCTAAAGTTATAAACTTGCTTATTTCCTATAGAGAAATGTGCAATTTCACAAGATCCTGCAGCTTTGAGAATATTCTCATAATGTACTCTTTGCTTACATGAGCAAGCAGTGTCCAAATACTTTTGCATTAAGGTCCATGGTTCATCTTTCCACCTTAAATCTTTATTTTCTAGGAGTAATATTAACTCTTTATGGCTATTCTGCTCATATTTTGTAATAAACTGGACCCACAAGGAATTTTAGCAAATGGACATCTACAGATGATGCTATAGAAAAACCTATGGTATGGCTAGGAACTCGTGCAGTCCTCAAAAATTCACAACTTAGACCAAAGACCAAGAGTGTCTGAAACCCTTGAAATTACTGCAAAAATGGTCGCCATATATTGTTAAAAGTGATAGGGTTGGGAATGGAGCTACATTATGTAACCAACTGACATCATATGCAGATAGTCAAAGTGAATGAGCATCTACAGAAGGTGCTATAGACCACCAAAAGTATGGCTAGAAACTCATGCAGTCCCCAAAAGCCTATAGCTCGGACCAACGACATAGGGTGTCCAAACCCCTTGAAATTACTGCAAAAATAGTCACCACATATTGTCCAAACCCCTTGGAGTTCAATGAAATTTTATATATACACTTGTATGCATAAATTGAGGTTTCACACAAAAAATTGCAGTGAACGGACGTCTACAGAAGGCGCTACAAACAGCCCAAGGTGTGGCTAAGAACTCTTGCGGTCCCCAAAAGCGCACAGCTCAGACCACCGACCTAGGGTGCCTGAAACCCTTGAAATTACTGCAAAAATTGCTCAAAATGTATTTCCAAGTAATTGTGTTGGGATCGGAGCTACGAACGATGAAAAAAAGTGCAGTGAATCAGCAAAAAAACTCGTGCAGATTTTGGACCCCTGAAATTTTGTGATTTTTTTTTAGTATCTTGAAATCAAATGAAATTTCGCACATATGATCATACACATAAATTGAGGTGAACACAAAAACGCAAAGTGGACAGAGATCTATATCAGGAGCAATTGGCCACCCAAGTTACGGATAAGAACTCGTGCGGTCCCCAAAAGCCCATAGCTCAGACCAACGACCTAGGGCGTCTGAAAGTTTTGAAATTACTTCAAAAATGATAACCAGATATTTTTAAAAGCGATAGGGTTGGGATCGGAGTAATGTCATACCAGAGAAAGTAAGAATCAGCAAAATTACTGTCAAAAAACTCGTGCGGATTCCGGACCCCTAAATTTTGTGATTTTTTGACCGTCTCGAAATTCAATGAAATTTAGCACAAACAATCATACTTGTAAATTGAGGTCGCACATAAAAAATTGCAGTGAACAAACATCCATAGAAATTATTGCAAAAGTGGTCACCACAAGCTTCTTAAAAGTATCGGGGTTGGGATCGGATCAACTTAAAAAAACCAGATAAAGTGCAAATCGGTGAAAATACAATCAAAAAAATAGTACAGATTCTAGACCCCTAAAATTTTATGATTTTTTTAATTATCTTAGAATTCATTGAAATTTTACGGAAACACCCATACACTTAAATTCAGGTCACATGCAAAAACTTGCAGTGAGCAAATATCTATAGAATGTGCTATAGATAACGCAAGGTACGACTAGGAACTCGAGCTATCCCTAAAGGCCTACAGCTCGGACCAATGACCTAGGCCATCCAAAAGGTGACGGTAACTCGTGAGGTCCTAGAAAGCCCATAGCTCGGACAAACAACCTAGGCCATCCAAAACCCTAAAATACTGCAAACATGATCAAAATATATTATCAAGTGATTGGGTTAGGATTAGAGCTACGTATGACTAGAAAAAGTGCAGGGAATCGGCGTGAATACAACTAAAAAACTCATGCGGATTCTGGACCCGTGAAATTTTGTGATTGTTTTGACCATCTCAAAATTAAATGAAATTTTGCACATATGCTCATAAGCATCGCACGCATAAAATCAAAGCGAATAGATCTTTACAGAAGGTGTTATAGACTACCCAAAGGAACTCGTGCGATCCCCAAAAACCTATAACTCGGACCAATGACTTAGGGCATCCGAAACCCTTGAAAGTATTGTAAAAATGATCAAAACATATTGTCAAGTGATTGGGTAGGGATCGAAACTACGTATTATTATAAAAACTGTAGTGAATTGGCGAAAAAACTAGTGCAGATTCCAGACCACTGAAATTTTATAATTTTTTGACCATATTGGAATTCAATGAAATTTTGTGCATATGCTTATACGAATGAATTGAGGTCACACACAAACAAATAAAATAGAATGGACATCTATAGAAGGCACAATATATCACCAAAGTTGTGACTAAGAACTTGTACCTTCCCCAAAAATCCACAGCTCGGACCAACGACCAAGGGCTTGTCAAACTCCTAAAATTACTACAAAAATGATCACCACATATTGTTGAAAGTGATAGGGTCAGGATCGGAGCAATGTAAAATCAAAAAAAGTGTGAGTTAGAGAAAATACTGCTAAAAAAATCATGTAGATTTCAGACCCCCGAAATTTTGTCAGTTTTTTTGACCATCTTGGAATTCTATGTAATGTTTTTCATACACTCGTACATATAAATTGAGGTCTCATATAAAAAATCACAGCAAACGAACATGTACAAAAAGTACTATAGATAGACAAATGTATGGCCAGGAACTCTTGCGATCCCTAAAACCCCGTAGTTCGGACCAACAACCGATGGCATTCAAAAGCCTAGAAATTACTGCAAAAATGCTTGAAACATATTATCGACTGATTAGGTCGGGATCAGAGCTACGTACAACAAGAAACAATGCAACGAATCGGCGAATGTTCATAATAAGTTCATAAATTCTATATATATTTATGTACTTAATTGGATGTATTTATTATCCTTTTCCTTATATTTTAAATTATTTAAGAGGGTTTAATGTTGGTTTTTCTTATTTTAGGAAAAAGAAGTCTAGAAGGGTAAAATAGCAGCAAAGAGGGGCGATCATGTACAAGAAATTATGAATCTGCCCAAAAACAAAGTTATTGGGCAGAGCTGGTTGTGATCCATATGCACAAGCTGTGAATTTGACAACTCTCTACTCCTACCTTAATTACGATTTTAGGTCAAATTAGGGCATTTAAGTCTTTAAATAGAGGAAAAATGCAAGAGCCGCATATCAATCATACTTCTATTCTCTCTTTTAATTTTTTTTGATAGTTTGTAGTTTAGATTAGAATTTTTCTTTCAAGTTCCATCAAGCAACACGAGATTGAAGGGTAAAGAATTGAAGATTCGACAATCAATTGGAGTTTTCCCTTCTCTTTAACTTTAAGTTTCACTTGTATTGATGGATAGTTTTTATTTTATTTTGAATTTTGTTAACATGAGTGTTAGGAATTATTACTTAATATTTGGTATTATGAATTATGTGTTTTATTATTTTTATTTTTATGAATATTATTTCGGATTTTATTCCATAAATGTGCTTTCCATTACATGCATTTCCAAAGTGTGAATATTCCTCCATTTGTCTTCATAACACTTGCCATATTTATTACCATTACCCAATATCAAATAAGTGATATAAAACCTTATGCTTCTCAAAAATTTCATTGTTATTTGTTGTTTTCAAAATTTAGTATGATTTTGAGGTTAATTTACAATTTGAACGGTAACGTACTAATTTTGAATTTGATTACGATTCTTGGAAAATTCATTTATTAAATCTTTATGAGTTTTCAAAAACAATATAAATAAGTATGCTAGACTTTTATGCATGGAGAAGATTCAATTTTGAATAAATTACATGATTTTCCAAATTTTAGAGGAATTTGACATTTTTAACACAATTTTCGAAATTCTATGTCCTAAATTGCAATTTTTGAAACGTGATACGTTAAATTTATAATTTATGGGAAATATACATATAATTTCAGAGTTATAAAGATTAAATTTCATCATTTTGGAATTTTTCTAAATTAATTATGAATTTTCGGATTTTAGGCCTTAAAACCCTAATTTTATGCCCTAAAACCCTAATTTTTGGTTTTTACAAACATAAATAAATACAAATTCGAATTTTAAATTAAATAAAGATATGATTTCAGATTTTATAATATTAGGACAATAAATATCAGATTTTATAAGATTTTCTTTGATTTTATTTGATTTTGTGTTCATATTTTATTAAAATATCTTACATTAATACAAGATGATCTTCTCCTAGAAATTGTGCACTTGTGTGGTCTTCCGTTCATCTAGCTTCATGACTCATGCATTAGGGTTACATCAAGGCTAAAAATAGAGGAGGGAGGTGGAAGATTGCATTTAATTTGGCATTTAATTTTAGCCTAGGTAGGAGATTTGCATTTATAAAAACTTGGTCCCCATGTCTTGTCTTCTACCCTCACCCTCTACGATAAATAGGGGGGAGGGGTTGCTCACATTTCACACTCAGACACACACAATTCCATCTATAACCCACACACCCACACAATATTGCACTTTCAATATATATATCACACTATATCATTAGTATACCTTCCTGTATACATATATATATCATTACCCCTCTTCTACCCACATATATATACATATTAACCTTTCTATATATCTATCTATGTACTCTACATTTTATACTTATAGAGGAGAAGGTACCCTTGTGGAGGTAAAAGCCTTGCTTAATCTCATAAGTAGAGGTGTTAATTATGTTCATCTTGAGAAAAAGTTCTTTTTTAGACATACTTCAATGCTCTTGAGTGAAAGTTCTTGCTAAAAGCATGCTTCAACTGTTCATGAGTAAAAGTTCTTGTCAAGCATGCTTCAATGCTCTTGGTTTAGTAGCTTATCTATTTTTGATGTGATTTTCATAAGGTGTTATTTCATGATTAGACATGATTCTTATGTTACATACTATTTTCTTGAATAATTGCTAGTAAAGGCTAAGTAACACTTTCATGCTAGAAGTATAAGTATAATAGGAATTCATCTAGTTTATGCTTAATATGTGATTATTACGTTTCTTATGTGATCAAGATGCAACCTTGTGAGCTTATTATGTGATTATGTGATTATATGCTTGATATGCGTATTATTTTCATAGGTTAAGTATCATGGAATTATGTGTGTAGGATTTTCATGAGATCAAATAAATTATAGTGGTTTCATGAACCTATACCTAGTTTTGTAAAGAAAAGTTTATAGAAATATATGGTTATTTTGTAAGTAAAATCTTTATCCAAAAACTATATATCATTTTAGAAAATATATTAGTTTCATGAACTTTAATTCATTTTAAGAAAATATGAAACAATATTAATTTTATGGAAATAAAGCGGTTTTATGGAAAGGTATATTATTTTCATAAAAATATTTACTTTATAGATTCAAGTTTTAGAACAACATCTATTTATTAAAGTTTTATCAAGATTTAGTTATTTTTAGCAAAATAAATTTCGTTTCAAACAAAGCAAAAATCCCTCGTTTACTAAGATATATCTACATGTGCTTCTACACATATGATATACGTACATAGATTTATATATATTTTAATTTACATGGATCTTTTCATATATTTATATTTAAGTATGTGTTATACGTACATACATATATATACTTATATTTTGATTTGATATTTTATACATATATATATATATATATAAGTTATAGGAATATATGATTATATTTAAGAGCTTCAATTATTTTACATTTAATGGCATTTTACAATATGATGAAATATGGAAGCAAGACTTCCAAGGATTGTTCTATGTGAATAAATTGCAATTATGTGAATGGGCCCAAATGTGCCAGAGTGGTTTGGGTATATTCTGTCGGGACATATTGTTGAGTAGCCAGTTATAAGAGTTCACACTCCCTCCATCTCCTAATTCCCCTATGGGTAGACGGAGTGTTCTACTTAAGAGAGATGGTCATAGGAAAATATTCTGCGTATGCCCAGGATACGACCACTGGAGGATAAGGCAGATGGCAGAAATGTGTTGGTTGTATATTCAGCCTGGGTAGTCATGAAGGGTCACTGTTAGTGACGAAAGGTAGAAAAGTGCAAACTGTGTGCTTTATATGTGCTTTATGTGCAAATCATACACACGAGCACCTTATGTGATTAATTGATGTTTCTACTCAACCATGTGTTGATTGTGGATTATATGATGATTTTAGATGGAAACGAAATCACAACAAATGAGTTAGAAAAAGAAGAACCATTTGAGGCCCTTTACTAGAAGAGTTATTTTTAATAGTCCGTTGTGTATTTGTATTTTGTACTTTGGATTACCACACGTTATACTTTGATGATGCTTTGCAAAGACTCTCTCGTGTAGTGCAAACACGATAAGGCTTTGTTTATATGTTGTGAATATAATGTACCTTACCGGGGTCATTATAGGAAGCGTTTGGAAGCCCTTTTTCGCAATAAAGTTACTTTTGTAATTTTTTTGAAAATTGCAAGTCTTGTATTTTTTACAAGTTTTATGTGCAATTTACTATTTATTATTAAGAAAATATAAAGGAATTTCGGGGACATTACATAAATATTTTATTCTAGGACTATAACTAAACTCAATATGCAATTGTTATAGTTTTGTCATGTTTTTATAATTTTGTGTATTTATTCTGATTGTTCAATTTGGTTTATTGTTTGCAATTGTGTGGCCACCAATTGTAGTTTAGGAATACTACCTAACCCTTGATGAGGAAAATTTAGGAATCGAAAAATAAACTGAGCAACGCATTTCGATTTTATGCTTGTCAAAAGTCGATTAATTTGTAGGATAGACATATACCTGCAAACTATGTGCAACCCAATGAGTAAACTTAAAGCATTATTGATTAATTGATAGGCATAGACATATAGGTTAGCATTATTTGATCATAGGTTTGTGGAAATTTCATCAAAAACCCACAAATAAATTCGTTTTCTAGGTTATCAAAATAATTCACATGATTATAAGAATATTGGTAATTCTTGTAAGAAAAGCATATTGGGTGATGTCGTAATCCTACAATTGAGTTAATCTAGTTAGTTACTTTGCTATTTATTACTTTTATTTTATTTTATTTTATTTTGATTAGTCTAATTTAATTTCTATCCACTATAATTGTATTTAGAACAAGAAAAGAAAGTTTAATTTTAGTATTTAGTTAGTAACAATTTACAAGTCTTTGTGGGATTCTACACTCTCACTACAAAAAATATATTTTTTGTGACAAAATATTTGTGAGGAAATTTGATTTTGTCACATAAACATACCATAATGTGACTAATTATAATTTCGTCACATTAAATTGTGTTTTTAAAACAAATTGAAGTTTCCTCACAATAACTATGACTAATGTAAGGAAATATAATTTTCATCACAAAAAAGATTTTTTTTTCCTCACAACAAGTTAACAACATGATGTTATAAAAACAAAATTTCTCAAAAAATATCTAATTAATATTTTTCCAAATTTTCTAAAAAAATTAAATGAATAAATGTTATAAAAGAATTTCTCAAGAAATATCAAATGAATATTTTTTATGATATCCCAAAAAATTTAAATGAATCAAAAGAAACCCCAAACACAATCTTGTCTGTAATTTTGACATTTTCAGGCATTTTTATAGTGATAAAAAAAAATCAAAAAATAATAAAATAAATAAATTTAAAAAATACAAAAGTTAATAAAATTTGTTCTCATAATTTAATATATATATATATATATATATATATACAGTCGTTCATAATTAATGATCATCTATCACCAATAATCTTAGTTAGTTAAATACCGGACGAGTAATATTTTACTTTCAACATGTACGTGTACATATTAAAAATATTTTTCAAAAATTAAGGTAAAAAATTGGCTCAATAATACGCAAACAACTATTGTACGATTTATTAAAATATTCGAGAGTAAAAATACAACTTATTTTACTATTATGTTCACTTAAATTACGTTATTATGTAATTTACATAACAAAAAGATTATTTAAAAACTAATAACTAAATTATTTAATTTATAATGATCATATAAGTTTTATATAATTATTTATATAATAATTAATATTTTTATGAAGTATTACAAACTTGTTTTCTATATGATACTCAATTAATAATTATAATAAATTTTAATATATTACACAAATAAATATTTTTTTATACATTATAAATTTAAAAAATGAATATAATAAATTTTCGTCAAATGACATATTATTTCATCAAGTATTAAATATGTTATATTAAAAGTACAAGTATTATTCTCTGAGGCCAGAATATGTATGAAAAATAAAAATATTTTTTAATTATTCATACGTACGGGTACTATATGGATATTTGAATTTATTTAATTAATTAACAGATAAAATTAAAATTAGTAAATAAATGTAACAAATAAATAAGAATAATAAAATAACAAAACCATCAAGAAAATTGCAATTGGCATAATGATTGCACTTCATTGAACTATACACAAGGTCAGGTGTTCGAATCCCTTCTAGAGCTGGTGGAGAGCAGCGCGTGCATCTCTTGACAACTGGAGGTCAGGGGTTCGAATCCGGCTGGAGCAGAAAAAGCAATTCATCACATAAAACATATGTGATGAAACAATAAATTCCTCATAATAACCTTATGCGAGGGCTTTTTTACGAGGAAACTGTGACAAGTTTTTTTTGTCCCAAAAACTTTTTGTGATGAAATTTTGAATTTTTTTGATAAATATTTTCATCACAATAAATTAATTTTTTTGTAGTGTCTATTCACTCTATATTACTTGTTAGCACACGTGCACTTGCATGTTAGAAAATTCCACAACAAGTTTTTTGTACTGTTGTCGACGACTTGTTAAAATTATTATTTTGGCTAATATTGGTACCATGGTATTTTATTGATTCTAATTTTTTAGTTGCTTTTATTTTTAATTTTATATTTTTATTCTTAACCGTCAGGTTTTTCAGTTAACATTGAAATAATCTTGTACGATCCGAAAATTTACAGCTATTACAGCTATTACCCAAAAAACAAAATTTGCCTTATACTCGAATTCATCAAGTATTTGCCATTTAGGGAGCAAAGCGTGCACTGGTCGGCCGCCCAGCCACACCAGCCACCCCGCATGTCAAACACCACCTAATGAAATTCATCCTTAATTAACCTTCTCAGATCAAGCCTATCTCTTTTCTATTCTGAAATCTTACGCCGAGGATCCTTACCCAGCACAGCTTAGGTATAAACCCAAAATATATTTCAATCAAATACGAAATCCAATAGATACCCTAGAAGTTTTGTAGCAAAAATCACTCATACTATTACCAACTGTCAGGCGTTGGGACTCTAGAGGTGGCTTATGTGGGTTCAAGAGGCGTCTTCCACACACGTAGCACTTTGCCCCGTAGGCTCAAAACATTCAAGACATAGTACTTGGCCTCATGAACTCAAGACTTTCAAGACATATATACTATTTGCTCTACAGGCTCAAGAGGTGGCTCCCGTGTGCATAGCACTTTGCCCCACAGAGCACTTAGCTCCCGATTTTTCGGTTGGCAACCTGGCTCTGATACCATCTGTAATGCCCCGAAACCTCTAGCTAATTATGAAAACAACTATTTATAACCATCTCACAAAAACATGCTATTTTATAATGTAATGAAACCAAACATGCTCAAAGCAACATCATAATCATCACATTCACATATATAACCAACACATCTTGAAATCCCTTAAACCCAAGATGGAAACCAACTTGTGGTGACCTCCTAGGTCTTATAGGGAAGATAACATGCTAATAGATTAAGAAAAAAACCTAGCTCTAGCTCATGCCATAGGCAAATTTCTACCTTGATAGTCTTTCTTGCCTTGTAGGGGTTTCTTGCCTTGTAGGGTTTTGAAGAAGGGAAAGTGTGTAGGGTTGGGAGATGGTTTGAAGAGGTGAAAGAGTTTGGAGAAAAGTGAAAGAAAACAAGTAGAAATAGGGGGTGTATGGCCAGATTTTTAGGGGGGTGTGTGTGTGTGGTGATTTTTGTGTTTTTTCCAAAGTAATAGACATAGAAGATTAGTATGAAGTCATTTTCCAATTAATGCCCTAATTGGCCAAATATATTGTCACGACCCGGAAAAATACCCTTCATATTTTATTAAAATATGAAGGGTATTTTTCCGGGTCGTGACAAATGGTATCAGAGCCGCTTGCCAGCCGGAATACTGGGAGCTAAGTGCTCTGTGGGGCAAAGTGCTACGCATACGGGAGCCACCGCTTGAGCCCGCAGAGCAAATGTTACGTCTTGAGCCCACGAGGCCAAGTGCTATGTATTGAAAGTCTTGAGCCCACGAGGCCAAGTACTATATGTCTTGAAAGTCTTGAGCCCATGAGGCCAAGTACTACTTCTTGAATGTTTTGAGCCTGCGGGGCAAAGTGCTACGTGTGCGGGAGTCGCCTCTTGAGCCCACAGGAGCCACCTCTAGAGTCCCGACGCCTGGCAGATGGTATTGGTATGTGTGACTTTTGCTACAAAACTTCTAGTGTATCTATTGAATTTTGTATTTGATTGGAATATATTTTGGGTTCTAAACTCTTTTGTGAAAGCATATTTTTGGAAAAATACCCTCAACTCTTTTACAAAATAAAGTTGAATTTCGAGGACGAAATTCTTTTAAGGAGGGGAGGATGTGACGACCCGGTAATCTGTAATATTTAAATAATTGATTTAAAATCTTTTGCTTCTTGTAAATGTTATTATTACTTGTTGTTTTCAAATTTTCGTCTGCTTTTGCGATTAACTTACAATTTGAACGGTAAAGTGTCAATTTTCGAACTTTCTATGCCCTAAATTGCAATTTTCAAAAATATAACTAAAATATTCTTAATTTCTGAGAAATATACATATAATTTCAGATTTATAAACATTAAATTTCATAATTTTGGAATTTTTCTGAATTAATTATGAATTTTCGGATTTTATGCCCAAAAACCCTAATTTATGCCCTAAAACCCTAATTTTCAGTTTTTACAAAATAAATAAATACAAATTCGAATTTTTAATAAAATAAAGATATGATTTCAGATTTTATAAGATGAGGACAATCAAAATCAGATTTTATTAGATTTTATTTGATTTTATTTGATTTTGTGTTAATATTTTATTAAAATATCCTACACTAATATAAGATGAATTTCTTCTAGAAATTGTGCATTTGTGTGGTCTTCCATTCATCTAGATTCATGACTCATGGATTAGGGTTACACCAAGGCTAGAATAGAGGAGGGAGGTGGAAGATTTCATTTAATTTGGCATTTAATTCTATGCCTAGTTGGGAGATTTGCATTAAATGGAAAGATTTGCATTTATTAAACCTTGGTCCCCAAGTCTTGCCTTCTACCCTCATTCTCCACTATAAATAGGACCTCCCACACACTTCCCCATCCCCAAAAACGTCCTCACACATACACACACTATACTCTCTCTATTTTCTTCCACAAACACGCAAATCCCGCCTAAAAACACACCCCCTCACTTACTCTACTCTCAACACCCAAAACACTTCTTATGTATAGCCTATCTTCCACCCACATATATGTACACACAAGCCCTTCTATTTTCATCCATATATACCTATAAAGCCTTCTATATCCTCTCTTTTTCCCTAAAAACATTTCAAGGTAGGAGTATTGTTTAATTTCATGAGTAAAGTAGGAATTTAAGTATCTTGTAAGTTTTAGATATTTTATGCTTTCATTTTCATTATAGTATTATGTGAAATTATGTGTCTACGTGCACCTATTCAAACACACACGCACCTTATGGGGTTGAATGATATTTCTACTCAACCGTCGCGTTGACTCCTCCTTTCCAATACTTTTTAGACAGAAATGAGATAGCGGATCAGAGTGGCGCAGCGGAAGCATTTGGAAGCTTTTTACACGATATAGTTACTTTTCTATTCTTTTGAAAATTGTGACTTTTGTATTTTGTACAAATTATATGTGAAAATAATTATTTATACAACTATGAAAATATTACCGTTGCGCGTTTCTATCCAATTTTATTTTATAAATAAAAGGGTATTTTTCCGGGTCGTGACATATATAGTCTAATAAGATGAAGTGGGACTCTACTTTAACCATGGCCAAACATGTATTCATTCCTCTAGAAGGTGTATGCCAAGTGTGTTTATACATTGTATTTGGCAAGCTTGGTGGATAAGACTCAATACAAGCCTAGTATTTAATATTTTCTATTTTCTCTCCCAAAAACCCCCAAATTTCGTCCACCCCTCTTTTAAATCTGAAAATATAGGTTATTTTCTTGTATTATATATATAATTAGGGAAAGAAATAATATCTAGGGGTAGAAAATACAATTTACTCATTTCTTAGGAGTTTTACGGCATAAAATCCGAAAATTCATAATTAATTTAAAAAAATTCCAAAATTATGAAATTTAATCTTAATAAATGTGAAATTATATGTATATTTCTCATAAATTAAAAATGTTTTAGTTATATTTTCAAAAATTGCAATCTGGGACATAGAAAGTTCGAAAATTGTGTTCGAATGTCAAAGTCGTCTAAAATTTGGAAAATCATGTTATTTATTCAAAATTGCATCTTCTCCATGCATAAAAGTCTAGAATACTTATTTATATTATTTTTGAAAAGTAATGAGTATTTACTAGATGAATTTTCCAATAATGGTAATCAAAATTCGAAAATTAGTACTTTACCGTTCAAATTATACATTAGTCTCAAAATCAAACTAAAAATAACAAGTAAGAATAACATTTTCAAGAAGCATGAGATTTCATATCAATTATTTAAATAATAAGGAATACCGGGTCGTCACATCCTCCCCTCCTTTAAAGAATTTCGTCCCCGAAATTCGGCCTTGCTAGTTAAAGAGATGTGGATATTTGTCCATCATGTCTTCTAGTTTCTCCCATGTGGTTTCCTCGAGATTATGATATTTCCACAACACTTGGACTATAGGAATAGAATGGCTTCGTAGGGTTCGTTCTTTTACTTCTAAGATGCAAACAAGCTCTTCCTCATATGCCAAGTCCTTATTCGTATAATTGTGGGTACTTCTCTTGTACTTCGTTCAATCGTTCCCAAGTGGTTTCTTAAATCCCATGATGTTTCCATAGCACTCGTCCTAATGGGCTTGTCTTGTTCCTTAAAGTGCATTCCTTAAATTCGATATTTTCAATAGGCTATTCAACATAGGTTAAATCTGGGTCAATATCTAGGGTGTCATGGTTTAGTGTATGTGAGGGATTCGAGTGATATTTCTTGGGTATAGATACATAGAAGACATTATGCACCTCTAGTAGGTAGAAGGTAATGCCAACTTATACTGCTACTTTTCCTATTCTTCCCAATATGTCAAAAGAACCGTTATATCTTGGATTAAACGTTTCATTTGTTTCCCAAATCTCAAGACTCCTTTTTCCTAAGCTAGATTCCAAATCTTTTCATCTCTTATCGGAGTAACTCTTTTAGCGACTTTGTGTTTCTGTCACTCACTTTCGAGTTACTTTGGTGACTTTGGTGATTTCCTATACTAACTTTGGGTTTCACTTTTGCCATTTCATTCCAGTATACTGTGGATCTATTTCCTTGCGCATAAAGTGCTTGAAAAAGGATCATGCCAACTATAGATTAATTGTTCTTGTGATAGGCAAATCTTGGCTAGTGAAAGTTGTCGATCTTAACTTGCTTCAAATGCGAAGTATATCTTCAAGGGTTTGTTTAATTCTTTCTAGTTGTCCACCAGTTTGAGGTTGGAGAGAAATACTAACGTTTAACTTAGTGGTTCAAACATTTTGTAATTCTTGTCAAAATTTAGGGCAAACTGTGGGTTTCTATTCAAGACTATACTAACCGAGACACCAAGCACCAAGTAGTCCAACTATGTCTTGTTTCTAATATTCTCCCATTTTAAACCACACAATGAAGTGGAAGTGTAATGACCCGGTATTTCTAGATATTTTAAAAGTTAATTATATGATTAAATTATCTAGAGTTTTATGTGATTATTATTTTGTGCGCGAACTAGGTGATTAAATTGTTTAATGTTTTATTATTTTATAAGTGAAATGTACAATAACTACTACGTTTTCACACTAACCATTTGATTCTATATATGTGCATATAAATCGATATGTATAATTCTATGCATGCATTTTTCAAAATTATAATGATAATAATTATTTGTAACAAAATTATATATATATATAGTATTTTTATGTTTCGAAATATATAAATAAGTAGTAGTTAAAACAATTTTCAATAATTATTATAATTTCTTACATATTAATATCTACTTATAATTTTTAAAATATAAGGAAAATATATATATATTTTTTTAAATTACGTAAACACACAAATATTAAGATAAATATATTGATATATATATATAAATTCATACATATATATGCATACTTACATAAATAGATCTATATATCTATATACATATAAGTTCGTGTATATATATATACACTCACATAAATAACTTAAACACTAAATATGATTAAAAATATTTAATTAGATATACTTATATCAAAATAGTGAGATATTCTACTCATATATCCATATAGTCAAATATATATATATATAGCCATATAAATATATACATATCTACAAACTAAGAAAATCTACATATCTACATATATATATGACCGTGTGTATATATATATAATCTACACATAATTGTTGATAAAACTATGTTATTTTTTATCTTATCTTTTAAAGATATTTGAGCCTAACATTAAATGACCCTTCACACTTGTATAAATCATGTTACAAAGAGTAACATTTGTAATCATCAAGTTTACCTAGAGTATGATTCATGGGATTAGGGTAACAACTAAGGGGAATTAGAGTAACACTTGTATAAGTGTAGACTACCACCTATCCATTGAGTTGGAAGATAACCATTAATACTAATTAATTTTATAAAATATAATAATGCCATTCCTTAGTATAAAAACTATAAATAGAAGACTTTGTCCTTCATTCACAAACACAACACACACACTTCATACACACACACGGTACATACATATATATATATATATATCACTTTAACAACACACACATTCACAATACACACACACCCACATTCACGTCACACACACACACAATTCTCTTCTCACACACACAAGGTGCACATATACACACACACCCACATATCTATATTTATATAATATTCTCTCATACACACACACACAAATATATATATTTATATATATATAGATATATAAATATCAAGAAGGCTAGTTTAAGGTAGGAATTTCCTTAATTACATAAGTTAATTTTTAGTGCTAGTTTATCATTTTATTACCATGATATTATGCTTCATTATGCTACTACAACTTATTAGAAAGTGTGTTTCTAGTTATATTTATACTTTATGTTCATAGAATTGATATAAAAGCATGTATGTTTATTATTCCAAAATATTCTCTTAGTATGCTTTTATAGTTATAGTTATAAGCATGGAAGTATGTTCCTTATGTGAAAATATGTGGAACTCTTTATTTGTGCATGCCGGGCCCAAATGTGTTATCGGTGCGGATGGGGGTGAGTTCGGCCGGGCGGCAATGGGCTTGCCGGTCTTAAAACAGTTCTCGCCATCCATCCCATCTTGCATGGACGGAGTGTTCCATGTGTTGGTATTTATTGTGGGGAATTGGCATAATCTCGAGATATAGCCACCGATGTGAACGGATGGAATTGATGTGGACGGATGGAATATTGGGGTTAACGATGTGAACGGTTGGAATATTTTGATATGGGAGATATAAGGGAGTCACCAATAGGTGACTCGAAAGGTAGTAAAATGTGAAATATTATGTGATACACTGTGATTATGTGCAGTTACTATACACACGAGCACCTTATGTTATTAAGTGAAAATTCCTACTCAACGTGTATGTTGATCATTTCTCTATATGATAATTTTAGCCGAAAAGGAGGTGGGAGTTACTAAGGATGATAGCGAGGAACGGTTCGGCGCCTTTTGCTAGTCGGAATTAAGCTTGATATTTTGTATTTTGGAGAGGCCGATATTTTGTATTTTTGAGAGGCCGTGAGGTTATAAACTTTTGTATTACTATGTATTTTGCGCACTACTCTGATATATTTTCAATAAAATAAGTATAGTTTCATGTTTTAGTTGGCTATGTTTTAATGAATTAGTTAAAGGGCCGGGTCGTTACAGGAAGCTTTTCATAAGTCTATCCACAGCTATCCATATTGCATCGTTGCCTTGCTAGGTTCAAAGTCTTGTTGCAGGAACACACCAAGCTAACTATTGATGTTAAAATTAGTTGAAGAGGCTTATGAACTTCTAGATACTATATCAGCCAACAATTATCAGTGGCCTTCGGATAGGTAAGCAGCAAGAAAAGTCACAGGCATACATGAAGTGGGCACATTGTCTGCAATGGGCATGCAAATTGCAGGCTTATCTCAGAATGTTAGCGTGGTGCATACACCATTTTTGGTTTGTGATTTGTGTAGCGGGAGTCATGCGAGAGAATAGTGCCTAACAAATCCATAGTCGGTGCAGTACATCGGGAATTACAATAGAAACAATGATCCCTGCTCGAGCACGTATAATCTAGGGTGGAGAAATCACCCCAATTTCTCATGGGAAAATCAACAGGGATCATTGTCGGTACCAATTCTGACCGCCACATCCACCGCCTGAGAAGAAGCCAACACTTTAAGAGATGATGTTGTAGTACATGGCCAAAAATGATGTGATTATTCAAAGTCAAGCTGCTTCACTCAAAAATCTTGAAACACAAGTTGGCCAGCTTGCCAGTGCACTTAACAACAAAATTCCAGGAACATTTCCAAGTGATACCAAGGTGAACCCATGAAAGGATGGAATAGAGCATCGCAAGTCAATAGTTCTAAGGAGTGGAAAGAAATAGGCATAGAATCAAGAAGAATGAGAGTGATTAATCAAAAAATAAGCATTTAGGTATTGAGCAGAGTGGAAAGAAAGAGGAAATGAAGCACACAGTCACTCCTCCTCTACCTTTCCCTCAAAGGTTGCAGAAACAAACACAGAACCAACAGTTCAAGAAGTTCCTTGATTTGTTGAAACAAGTGCACATCAATATCCTTTCAGTTGAGGCACTGGAGCAAATGCCCAACCACGTCAAGTTCATGAATAATATTTTATCTCATAAAAGGAGACTAACGAAGTTTGAGACAGTAGCTATTACTGAGAAGTGCAGCGCGATTTACAGAATAAATTGCCCCTAAAGCTAAAGGACCCTGGCAGTTTCACAATCCCATTCACCATAGGTAAAAGGTATTTTGGTAACGCGTTGTGTGATTTGGGTGCTAGTGTAAATTTAATGCATTTTAGTAGTTGTGGAACTTTGGGTGTTGGTGCGGCTAGGCCTACCACAGTCACACTACAATTATCCGATAGATGTGAAGAGCATTCATAATTTAATCAAATTTTTCACATACACTCATATGCATGAATTGAGTTCACACGCAAAAAATCAAAGAAAACGGACATCTACAAAGGGCGCTATAGACCACCCAAGTTATGGCTAGAAACTCGCGCAGTCCCCAAAGGCCTACAACTCGGACCAACGATGTAGGGAGTCTGAAACCCCTAAAATTAATACAAAAATGATCACCACATATTGTTAAAAGTGATAGGGTTCGTATTGGAGTAATATACAACTAGAAAAAGTGCGAATTGAGAAAAATACATTCGAAAAACTCGTGTGGATTTCGAATCCTAGAAATTTTGTGATTTTTTTAACGTCTTGAAATTCAATAAAATTTTATGCTTACACTCGTACACCTAAATTGAGGCTTTACACAAAGAACTACAGTAAACGAACATCTACAAATAGTGCTATAGACCACCGAAACTATGACTAGGAACACGTGCAGTCCCCAAATATCTATAGCTCGGACCAACGACCTCATGCCTCCAAAACCCTTGAAATTATTGCAATAATGATCACCACACATTTTTAAAAGTGATAGGGTTGGGATCGGAGCAACATAAAATTAGAAAAAGTGTGAATCGGCGAAAACATTGTTAATAAACTCATGTGTTCCAAACCCCTGAAATTTTGTGATTTTTTTAATCATCTCAGAATTCAATGCAATTTTGCGCATACACTCATACGTATGATTTGAGGTTTCACACAAAAAATTGCAGAAAACGAACATCTACAGATAGCACCATAGACCATCGAAGATACGACTAAGAACACGTGCGGTCCCCAAAAGCCTAGAGCTCGAATCAAGGACCTAGGGCCTCCGAAAGCCATGAAATTACTGTAATAATGATCACCACATATTTTTAAAAGTGATAGGGTTGGGATTGGACCAACGTAAAACCAGAAAAAGTGCGAATCGGCACAAACAAAGTCAAAACAATCGTGCGTATCCCGTGCCATTGAAATTTTGTGTTTTTTTTATTGTCTCGGAATTCAATGAAATTTTTCACATACAATCGTATGTATAAATTGAGCTCATATGCAAAAAATCATAGCGAACGAACATCTACAAATGGCACTATAGACTACCTAAGATATGGCTAGGAACTTGTTCAATCCCCAAAAGCCCATAGTTTGGACCAACGACCTAAGGCATCCAAAACCGCTACAATTACAGCAAAAATGGTCAACACATATTATTAAAAGAGAAAGGGTTGGGATCGGAGCACCGTAAAAATAGAAAAAGTGCGAATCAACGATGATGCAGTTAAAAAACTTATGCGGATTCGGGACCCCTGAAATTTCTTAATTTTTTTTAACCATCTCGGTATATGATGAAATTTTGCACATACAATCGTATGCAAAGATTCAGGTCGCACCCAAAAAATCACAGCAAATGGACACCTACAAAAGACGCTATAGACAACGTAAGGCACCCTTAAGAACTTGTACAGTCCCCAAAAGCCCACATCTTGGACCGATAACCTAGGGCATCCAAAACCTCTGAAATACTACAAAAGTGTTCAAAACATATTTTCAAGTGATTTGGTATGGATTGGATCTACGTACGACCAAAAATAGTGCAACAAATCGACAAAAAATATGGAGAAAAAACTCATGCATATTCCGAACCCTTAAAATTTTGTGATTTTTTTTACCATCTCGAAAGTGAATGAAATTTTGTACATACACTCATACACATCAATTGATGCTACACGCACATATACAGATGGCTATAGACCATGCTAGGTAGGGGTGGGCGTTCGGGTCGGGTTACCCGATACCCGACCCGACCCGTTCGGATTTTTACCCGACCGGGTCGGGTATCTGAACTTGTGGGAAAATTCGGGTCGGGTACCCGACCCGGCTAATGTAATTAAATTAAATTAAATTAAATTAAATTGCAGTCTCGTTTTCCTCGTGCTTTTCTTGTAAGACCGCTAGAATTAATATCTATCCAATTCCAAATTGCCCTTGACCCTAGCAACACAGTGTGTGTGTGTATATATATGTATATATATAACCATAACCAAAAGATTAGCACAAAAGCAAAAAGCCAGCTATGGCAAGATCAGCCCAGCAGCAACTTGATTTTTTCACCATGGCCAAGGACTCCAAACCGTCTAAGCCCCCCATTTTTGAGCGTGGAAGAAGCTTTCAAGGTTAGTGTGTGTATGTGTGTTTTGTATTTTTCATACATATCCCACATTATATATGTGTTTGTATATATATATTGGTGTAGATATTCAAAGCGTGATATGGAAGATGAACCCAGAGATAGTGAAAACTGTGATTGAAAATGGTTCTTTGGGTGCAAATAATAAATCATCATCTGTTTCTGTTCCTCCTACTCCATTGCCAGTTTGTGATCCCACACTTAGGTAAAACAAATTCACTGGAAAAAAAAAATGGGTTTTCCCGAAAAAAGTTCGGGTTTAATTCGGGTAATTATGTCGGGTACCCGAAAATTCGGGTACCCGACCCGATTAACCCGAACCCGACAAAACCCGACCCGCGCCCACCCCTAATGCTAGGTGTGACTAGGAACTAGTGCAGTCCCCAAAAGCCCACAGCTCGGACCAACGACCTACGACATCCGAAACCCCTAAAATTACTACAAAAATGGTCCGCACATATTGTTAAACATGACAGGTCTAGGATCAGAGCAGCGTAACACCAAAAAAAGTGCAAATTGGTGAAAATACTGTCAAAAACTTGTGCAACTTCCGAACCGCTGAAATTTTGTGATATTTTTTATTGGCTCAGAATTCAATAAAATTTTGTACATTTGCTCATACGCATGATTTGAGGTGTTACACAAAAAATCAAAGTGAATGAACATCTACGAAAGGTGCTATAGACCACTAAAGTTATGGTTAGGAACTCGTACAGTCCCCAAGAGCCCATAGCTCAGACCAACAACCTCAGGCTTCTGAAATCCCTAAAATTATTGCAAAAATGATCACCAAATATTGTTAAAAGTGATAGGGTTGGGATTGGATAAATGCAAAACCAAAAAAGTGTGAATTGGCGAAAATATTGTCAAAAAACTCGCGCAGATCCCAAACCCCTAAAATTTTGTGATTTTTTTGATCATCTCGGAATTCAATGAAATTTGACACATACACTTGTATGCATAAATTGAGGTTTCACAAAAATAATTTCAATAAACGAACATCTACAGATACCGCTATAGACCACCCAAGGTATGGTTAGGAACACGTGCGGTCCTATAAAGCCCACAACTCAGATCAACGACCTAGGGCCTCCGAAACCCTTGAATTTACTGCAATAATGATCACCATATATTGTTAACAATGATAGGGTTAGGATTGGACCAAGTAAAACTAGAAAAAGTGTGAATCAACGAAAACAACGTCAAAACACTCGTGCGGATTTTGCACCCCTGGAATTTTGTAATTTTTTTTTACCATCTAGAAATTCAATGAATTTTTGTAGATAAACTCATACACATAAATTGAGGCCACATGCAAAGAATCGCAGTGAACGAATATCTACAAATGGCGGTATAGACCAACCAAGGTATGGGTAGAACTCTATGGTCCCCTGAAAGCCCACAACTCGTAGCAACGACCTAGAGAGTCCAAAACCCCTGAAATTACTGAAACAATGGTCAACACGTATTGTTAAAAGTGATAGGGTTGGAATCGGAGCAACATAAAACCTAAAAATTGCAAATTGGCGAAAGCACTATCAAATAACTCATGCGGTTTCCGAACCCCTGAAAATTTGTGATTTTTTTCACCATCTCAAAATTCAATGAAATTTTACACATGCCCATGTACTGATAAATTGAGGTTGTACACAAAATATTACAATGAACAGGCATCGACAGATGGTGCTATACACCCCAAAGTTATGGCAAGAAACTTGTGCGGTCCCCAAAAGCCCACAGCTCGAACCAACAACCATGGGCATTCAAAACCCCTAAAATTGTTGAAAATGGTCAACACATGTTGTTAAAGGTGATAGGGTTGGGATCGGAGCAACATAAAACTCGAAAAAGTGTGAATTGGCGAAACACAGTCAAATAACTCATGCGGATTCAGGAACCTTGAAATTTTGTGATTTTTTTGACCATCTTAGAATTCAATGGAATTTTGCGCATACACTCGTACATAATAATCACAATGAATGGACATCTGTAGATGGCACTACTGACCACCCAAGTTACGGCTAGGAACTTGTGCAGTCCCCCCAAAGCCCACAGTTTAGACTAACAACCTAGGGCATCCAAAAACCCTAAAATTATAGGAAAAATGGTCAAAAAATATTGTTAAAATTGATAGGGTTGGGATTGGAGCACGTACAATGAAATTTTGCACATACTCCCATATGCATAAATTGAGGCCACAGGCAAAAAATCACAGCGAACTAACATCTACAGAAGGCGTAAAGTTTGGCTAGGAAGTCGAACTGTGACATCCTGATTTTTTTATATGAAAAATAGGTGTACTAACTATATTTATCGACTACTATAACATACATAAGAACCAAAAATTATGTAGTATGTGTGTAAAGACCAAATATATGCATTTTTATATAAAATAGGTTTAATAACTAAAACTATACTAATAAAAATCGAATTCCTTACTATACTTGTGACAAAACCAAAATTTTAGAGTTTATGAGTGTAAACCCGAAAATACTTTTTTGTACATATAAAATTTGATATTATGTGCATAATATATATAAAAAATGAAGAAACATATAGTATAAATATAGGTAATTTTCAAAAATTATAAATAATAATAATAAGATTATTTTGTTTGTTAAATGTGTAAGGACACTTGTGCTTACTATATGTCAGAAGAGATTTAGGGTACATGATATTTTACACGTGACATTCTTGTAAGTTATAGGAAATAAAATCAAGACACGTCAAAGGCCACTTGTTCTCATGATATTTAAGATAAGGTGATCTTCAATAAATAGAAGACCTATGTAAAGACACTTGTTTAATCATCAAAAATCCTAGGACACTTGTGTGTGATCCATACAAGCTCTTATCTCAATCCAAGGGCTATAATTTTGTCCTTAATTCTTAAGAAAAGATCATTGGTCATGATTTAGCCAAAAATGCACATTTAGATATAGAAGAGATAAGATTTGGGACACCTAAACCCTTATCAAATTTTGATTCATACACTTGGATGCCCAAAAAATTAGCTACAACAATTGCCTTGAGATTTATTAATAAAATAATATATATGTCTTTAGCTAACACCTATGAATAGGGGACCTCCCCTCCCCCCCCCCACCCACCCCCACAATTGGAAAATATAACACACTCTCCACACAACATAGACACACACACACACGACACACACATTGCACATAGCGGCTGCTGCTGTTACACACGGTACACACACAAAAACATACCTAGAAGAAAATCCTAGAGTTATATGCAGACTATTAGAAGGTATATTCTCATTCAAGACTCCCTATATGTTTTAGATGTAATTTCATTTTATTTTAAGTAGTTAATTCATGTCTAGATATTCATATGTTTATGTTTAGTTAGTTTATGAAAGTATTCTTGCATTGTTTTACTTGTGCATAAGTATAGTAACTTAAAACATGCTTATATGCCCATACATATGCATACGTATTTAAAGAACTAGGGTTGTTCTTCTAATCTATATGCATATATGTACATAAAGTTAGTTTGAAAACTATAAATGTGCATTCATGTATAAATATTACTTATTCATGTATAATGTTTACCTAAAGCGGTTGTTAAGCACAAGTTAAGTTTACCTATTTCCCCTAGGTTATATGTTATAAAAATATAAGTATTATATCACCTCAAGAATCTAATTAGATATATTATTCCTTAGCCAATAACTACTATTCATGAGCAATTACGGCATAATATTCTAACTCTAGCCATTCATGTAAACTTTAGGCGGTTACTAAGGCGGCATAAACTCGGTGAGACAATGAGCTTTAAGGTGAATATCCTAACTCTCTTTTCTGGGGCATTGAAAGATATGCTATAAATATTATCGTTTAGCCACTCTATTTGGTCAATGTTACCTGGTTTATTTACGCTTTATATTACGACAAAATGTGATTATAGTTTCAAAATTAAGTTACAACCAAAAATTATGATATTGTGCAAAGTGAGCCATTCTTTCTTGATATAATCTACTAATACCCTTGGGCAGCCCTTGGGAAGTTCAAGCCCAGGTACATTTGAGAGAGGTATATCGAGTGGAATGAACCATCGATGAACCTTCTTATATGATACCATTCCATAAATCTAATTTCTACCAATAGCCAGAGGATGATTGTTGTGAAGTTGGATCTATGTATTGCACGAATGCGTGGTACATCTTCATCTTGTTTAATGTCGAGGTGGCTTCTTGATGAGGGAGGCATAAGGGTTTTATGATATTTAATTATTTTGGTAGTCATAAGGTTGGAGACTCCATCTTGGGCTCACTATCAGTTTTGTTTAATTTGTTACAGGAATACACATTTCACACCATACCATAGCACACCTTATAATATTTTAAATGTTTTTCGAATCTCACTTCTGCTATTACTTATATATGATTATATTAATCTCGCTAAGTCACTTGGACTTATTACCTAGTTCCTTTCTGTTTATTGCCTCAAACTCGGGATAAAAGGGCGTCCATAGAATGGAGTCGCGCACCTCAGTTGATATTTCTATGTCAAGTTTACTAGCATAGTTGTTAGATAGCTCATGTTTTGCTACTAGTTATTATAAGTTCGGTCATGTTAGTATTGTACCCTTAGTGTAATTGCTCTGTTATGCATATATAATATTCACACTATGGTTTTACCTTGCCTCCATTATGCCAGAAAGGTTTTAATTTTTTGATTTGAGACAATCAAATTGGGTATCTATCGCAAGATAAATACTTAGTAAGATCGTTAGTGAACCCCAATCGTGTAGGTTAAGTCTTTGAGAGGGTCGCCACACTTGCGGTCCCTAGAAGTCCATAGTTCGGACAAAGGACTTAGGGCTTCTAAAACCCCTAAGATTACTGCAAAAATTTTCAAAACATACTGTCAAGTGATTGGGCTAGGATAGGAGCTACGTATGACTAGAAAAAGTGTAGCAAATCGACCAAAATATGGCGAAAAAACTCTTGCACATTCCGGACCCCTAAAATTTTGTGATTTTTTTGGCCATTTCGGAAGTCACTGAACTTTTGCACATACGCTCTTACGCATCAATTGAGGTACAATGCAAAACATCAAGGCGAACACACATCACTAGAAGGTGCTATAGACCACCCTAAGTGTGGCTAGGAACTTATGCAGTCCCCAACACCCCACAGCTCGGACCAATGACCTACAGCTTCTAAAACCCCTAATATTCATGTACAAATGGTCCACACATATTACTAAATGTGATAGGATTGGAATCGGAGCAACGTAAGACTATAAAAAGTGCCAATTGGCGAAATACTTTCAAAGAACAAGTGTGGATATCAGACCCCTGAAATTTTGCGATTTTTTGACTGTCTTAGAAATCAATGCAATTTTTCACATAAGCTCATACACATGAATTGAGGTCACACGCAGAAGAGTCGTAGTGAACGAACATCGATAGAAGGCGCTACACACTGCCTAAGTTATGTCTAGGAACTTGTGCGATCCTAAAAAGCCAACAGCTCGGACTAACAACTAAGTGCGTTCAAAACCCCTAAAATTATTGCAAAAATAATCACAACATAATGTTAAAAGTGATTTTTTTGGGATCGGAGCAATGTAAAACCAAAAAAAAGTGCGAATTGGCGAAAAACTGTGAAAAAACTCTGGTGGATTTTGGACTCCTGAAATTTTGTGATTTTGACCATCTCAAAATTCAATGAATTTTTGTGCATAAACTCATATGTATAAATTGAGGTTTCAAGCAAAACATTTTAACAAACGTACATCTATAGATAGGGCTATAGACCACCGAAGGTATGGTTAGGAACACGTGCGGTCCCCAAAAGCCCACAGCTCGAACCAACAAACTAGGGCATCTAAAAGCCCTAAAATTACCACAATAATGCTCACCACATATTGTTAAAAGTGATAGGCTTGGAATAAGAGCAACGTAAAACCTAAAAAAGTGTGATTCGACAAAAATATTGTCAACAAACACGTACGTATTTTGAACCCCTTAAATTTTGTGATTTTTCATACCATCTCGAAATTCAATGTAATTTTGAACATACACTGGTACACAGCAATTGAGGTCTCACGCAGAAAATCATCCCGAACGGACATCTACAGATGGCGCTATAGACCATTCCAGGTATGGCTGCGGTCCACAAAAGCCCATAACTCGGACCAATGACCTTGGGCATCCGAAACCCCCTAAAATTACTGAAAAAATGGTCAACACATATTGTTAAATGTGATAGGGTTACGATCGAACCAACGTAAAACTAGAAAAAAGTGCGAATTTGCAAAAACGCTGTAAAAAATTTTGTGATTTTTTTAATTGAGTTTGTAATCAAAAAATCACCTCGAACGGACATCTACAAATGGCGTTATAGACCACCCAAGGTATGGCTAGGGATTCATGCAATCCCCAAATGCCAATAGCTTGGACTAAAGACCCTGGGCATTTGATACTCTCAAATTATTCAAAAAATGGTCCACACATATTGTTAGAAGTGATAAGGTTGGGATCAGAGCAACGTAAAACCAAAAAAAGTAAGAATCAGCAAAAACACTATCAGATAACTCGTGTGGATTATGAACCCCTGAAATTTTGTGATTTTTTTTAGCGTCTCAGAATTCAATGGAATTTTATGCTTACATTCATATGTATAAATTAAGGTCTCTCGCAAAAAATAACGGCAAACGGGCATCTATGATAAGCCCGTTATTCTACTTGATTTTTATATCTATTTTGTCGGATTTATCATGTATTTTTCTCTATTTGAACCTTATTGTGCCTAAATTTGAGTTAAATTGTTGTTTTGTAGGTGAGATGGGAAAAATACCATCAAGGACACCAAAAGTGAGAGTCAAGAGTTGGGTACTTACACAAGATATTTTGGGTAGCAACCCAATATTAGCCATTTAGAAAAGAAACGAATATGTTCGATGAGTACATACGTAAAATATTTCAAGTATGTACCAGTTTCAGTCATTGGGGAGTTAAACGAATCTGTAAGTTTGGGTACGTACCCAAAATATATTGGGTATGTACCCAAAGTCCGCGACAGCAATTAACAACTTTCCATGTTTGATTATGACTCTATTTTTGGAAGGCGGCTCTAGGGTTTTTCTGCCCTTTTTTAAGTCCAGATACAGTCCCATATCTGATATTCATGTTTTTTAGCTAGGGTTTAGGGTTTAGAACAATTCCCTTTTATATTTTTCATCTTTTGGGGATTTTTGGGAAATGAAAAAAGGAAGAAACCAAGAGGCGAAGGAAGATCAACCGAACGAGGGAAGTTTACATCTAAAATTTCCATCGAATAAGTTTATATCTTCTCCATTTATGGATTCTTTTTCAGATGTTGTTCTTGTTTTTAGATTCATTATGAACTAATTCAATTGCTAAGTGTAAGGATGGTGTAGTTCACCTTTTTCACTATTCTATGAAAATCCCATGATTTTGAATCTGTTTTTGTATGCTTTTGTGTGATTCTTGTTTAATGCTTTAATGATTGGTCAGGGTTTGATCACCCATAATCAATGAATTTGAGAATCGTTAATGAGGTTAAGAGACTGATTCATGATTGTAGCTGTAATTAGACAAGATCAATTGGCATTAAATTTGCATAAGAATGAATAGTAATTGAGCCTTAAGGCAGTGATTAAATTTATACAAATATTTTCTAAAGCTTGGATTAATTGAATGAAAATTGGTTAATCTTAGGCTTAGAAGGGATTGTATGAGTTAATATCATGATGCTCGAGAGAGATTATGGATATATTTGTTTCTGGCTTCACACAACCACGAAACCATTCAACTTAGGGATTGGATTAGAATGGGGAGTTAGGTGAATGAAACCACCTTGCACTTGCACTTCTCGCCTTGGATATTTTGTTATTCTTGTTATTCGTGAGTTGTTTTTCTTTGAATTAGCTTTCATTTAGAAAAACCAACCACTCCTTAATTTGATCAATTTAGCTAAACAAAAGGAGTCAATTTTACGGGCCAAATCACAATCCCTATGGGATTCGACACTCTACGCACTTTGTATTATATGTACAACTGCGTGCACTTGCATAGCTCCCAACAATCTACAGATGGCACTATAAACCATCCAAGGTATAGCAAGGAACTCGTACGGTCCCAAAAAGCCCACGATTCGGACCAAAAATCTAGGGCATCCAAAACCCATAAAATTATTGGAAAAATGGTCAACACATATTTTTAAAAGTGATGGGGTTGGAATCTAAGCATTGCAAAATTAGAAAAAGTGCGAATCAGCGAAGGTGCTGTCAAAAAATTCTTATGGTTTTCGAACCCTAAAATTACTTAATTTTTTTGACTATCTTGGAATACAATAAAATTTTGTACATACACTCGTATGCAAAAATTGGGGTTGCAAGCAAAAAATCACAGTAAATAGACATCTACAGAAGACGCTAAAGAGAACTCAAGGTATGGGTAGAAACTCGTGCGGTCCCCAGAAGGCCACATTTTGGACAAACGACCAAAGGTGTCCAAAACCCCAAAAAGTGTCAAAACATATTTTCAAGTGATTTGGATAGGATCGGAGCTACGTATGACTAGAAAAAGTGTAGCAACTAGACCAACATACGGCAAAAAAACTCGTGCAAATTCCGGACCCCTAGAACTTTGGGATTTTTTTTACCATCTCGAAAGTCTATGAAATTTTGCACATATGCTCATACGCATCAATTGAGGTCGCACCCAAAACATCAAAGTGAATATATCTATAGAAAGCGCTTTAGAGCACCCTATGTGTGGCTAAGAACTCGTACGATCCCCAAAAGCGTACAGCTCGGATCAAATTACTGCTAAAATGGTCCAAACATATTGGTAAACGCGCTTGGGCTGGGATCAAAGCACCGTAAGACCAAAAAAAGTACGAATCAGTGAAAATACTATCAAAAAACTCATGTGGATTTCGAACCCCTGAAATTTTGTGATTTTTTTGGTTGTCTCAGAACTTAATAAAATATTCCACATACACTCATACGCATGAATTGAGGTTGGATGCAAGCAATCAAAGTGAACGAACAAATACAAAAGGTGCTATAGACCACTCAATTTATGGCTAAGAACACATGCGATTCCCAGAAACTCACATCTCGTACTAACGACCTAAGGCATTCAAAATCCCTAAAATTATTGCAAAATAATCACGTCATTATGTTAAAAGTGATAGGGTTGGGATCGGAGCAACATAAAACCAAAAAAAGTGGGAACTGGCGAAAACATAGTCTAAAAACTCATGCGGATTCCAAACCTCTAAAGTTTTGTGATTTTTTTTACTGTCTCAAAATTCAATGAAATTTTGCCCACATACTTGTACGTATAATTTGAGGTAGCCTGCGAAAAATTATAGCAAATAGACATCTATAGATAGTGATATTCACCACCAAATGTATGGTTAGGAACATGTGTGGTCCCCAAAGCCCATAGCTCAGACCAACGACCTAGGCTAACCAAAAACCTTCTGAAATTACCGCAATAATGATCACCACACATTGTTAAAAGTGAGAGAGTTGGGCTCAAAGCAATGTTAAACCAGAGAATGTGCGAATCAGCAAAAACACTATCTAAAAACTCATGCATCTTCCAAAGCCCTGAAATTTTGTGATTTTTCTTACTGTCTCAAAATTCAATAAAAATTTTCACATACACTTGTACGCATAAATTGAGGTTGCACATAAAAAATCACAGTGGACGAACATCCATAGATGGCACTGTAGGCCACCCTAGGTATGGGTTTGAACTCGTGCGGTCCCAAAAGCCCAGAGCTTGAATCAATGCCTAGGGCGTCCTAAAACAGTAAAATTACTGAAAAAATGGTGAACACACCATTTTAAAAGTGATGGGGTTGGGATCAGAGCACTGTAAAACCAGAAAAGGTGCAAATTGGTGAAAACACTATAAAAAAAACTCTTGAGTATTTCAAACCCCTGAAATTTTGTGATTTTTTTTATTGTCTCGAAATTTGATGAAATTTTTGAAATACACTCATACATATAAATTGAGGTTGCACGCAAAAAATCATGGTCAACGGACCACCTAGGGTATGGCAAAGAACTCGTGCCATCCCCGAAACCCCTATCTCGGATCAACGACCTAGGGCGCCCAAAACCACTAAAATTAATGCAAAAATGGTCAAGACATATTGTTAAAAGTGATAGGGTGTGGATTGGAGCAACTTAAAATCAAAAAAAGTTTGAATCAGCGAAAACACAATCAAATAACTCAAGTGATTTTCGGGTCCCTGATATTTCATGATTTTTTTTACCGTCTCGAAATTCAATGCAATTTTTTGCATACACTTGTACACATAAAATGAGGTCCCCAACAAAAAATCACAGCGAACGGGCACCTACAAATAGAGCTACAAACCACCCAAATTATAGCTAGGAACTTGTGCATTCCCCAAAAGCGTACAATTCGGATCGATGACCTAGAGCATCCAAAATCCCTAAAATTATTATTAAAATGTTCAACAAATATTGCTAAAATTGATAGGGTTGGGATCAGAGCACCATAAAGCCAGAAAAAAGAACAAATCAATGAAAATGCTATCAAAAAAACTCGTGTGGATTTCGGATCCCTTAAATTTTTCTGAATGTCTTGGAATACAATGAAATTTTGGACATGATGTTGTATACGTGTATTGAAGTCACACGCAAAAAATTACAGCGAATGATCATCTATAGAAGGTGTATAGACCATCTGTTGTATGGCTAGAAACTCGCGCAGTCCTAAAAAGCCCACAACTTGGACAAACGACCTAGGGCATCCGAAACACGTAAAATTGTTGAAAAAATGATTAAAACATATTTTCAAGTGATTGGGTTGGGATTAGAGCTGCGTACGCCTTGAAAAATCCAACAAAACGGCGAAAATACTCCAAAAAAAACTCATGTGGATTCCGTACTCTTCAAATTTTCTAATTTTTTTGACCATCTCAAAATTCAATGAAATTTTACACATACGCTCATATGTTTGAGTTGAGGTCACACACAAAAAAATAAAAGTGAACGAACATCCATAGAAGGTGCTATAGACCACCCAAGTTATGGCTAAGAACTTATACTGTCCCCAAAACCCCACACTCAAACCAACAACCTAGGATGTCCGAAACCACAAAAATTACTACAAAAATGGTCCGCACATATTGTTAAAACTGACAGGGCTGGGATTGGAGGAACGCAAGAATAGGAAAAAGTGTGAATTGATGAAAATACTATCAAAAAAACTCGTGCGGATTTCGGCCTCCAAAAATTTTTTCATTTTTTTTACCGCCTCGGAATTCAATGAATTTTTGTGCATACACTTGTGACCATTAATTGAGATGACACGTAAAAAATCTACAAAAGACGCTATAGAGAAACTAAGGTATTGCTAGGAACTCGTGCGGTCTCCAAAATCCCGTAACTCGAACCAACAACCTACGATATCCAAATTCCTAAAATTACTACAATAATTCTCAAAACCTATTGTCACCTGATTGGCCCAAGATTGAAGCTATGTACAACCAGAAACAGTGCAACGAATCGGCAAAAAAACTTGTTCGAATTCCGAACCCCTAAAATTTTGTGATTTTTTTTTTTTACCATCTCGGAATTCAATGAAATTTTTCACATACTCTCACACGCATGAATTGAGGTCGCACATAGAAAATCAAAGTGAACGCACATCTACAGAAGGCTCTATAGACCACGCAAATTATTGCTACGAACTTGTGCAGTCCCCTAAAGTTTTTGCAAAATTCATCACCACATAATGTTAAAAGTGATAGGGTGGGGATCAGTGCAACATAAAACAAAAAAACATGCGAATCGGTGAAAATACTGTCAAAAAACTCATGCGGATTCCGGATCCTAGAAATTTTGTGATTTTTTAAACCATCTCAGAATTGAATGTAATTTTAACGCGCTCATTGGCATGAATTGAGTTCGCTCGGAAAAAATCAAAGCTAACAGACATCTACAGATGGCACTATAGACCACCTAAGGTATGGCTAGGAACTCGTGTGGTCTCCAAAAGCCCACAACTCAAACCAACGACCTAGAGTGTTCCAAACTCCTGAACTTACTGTAAAAAAATGTTCAAAATGAATTGAGATCGCAAACAAAAAATTAATGCGAACGCAATCTATAGAAGGCGCTCTAAACCACCCAAGTTATAGCTAGGAATTTGAGCAGTCACCGAAACCCCTAAAATTATTGCAGAAATGATCATCACATATTGTTAAACGTGATAGGGTTGGGATCGAAGTAATATAAGACCAGAAAAAGTGCAAATTGGTGAAAATACTGTCAAAAAACTCATTTTACAAGACCAAAATTTAAATGAGTACAAATAAAGGGCAAAAATCATATAGAGCCTAACTTAACAGACGAAAAAGGCATTTTTCTCTAAATATAAAATATATATGCAAAAATGCACACACACACACACACACACATACACATATATATATATACCAAGAAACATATTTAAATACAAACCTATATAATCAAAAATATTTATACACTTATTTTTAATTATAATTTATAAATTTACATTTATAAGAACAGAAAGATATATCCTTAGCATTTAAGAACAAATATATCTTATATAATATAAAGTTAAATAAGTAATAGAATCTTAAACATTTAAAAAAGAACTTAAAAAGATATGTATATTAAAATATATCAATATATTTTTAATGCAGACATATATATATAGATATGTATATATATACTAGTTAATTAGCGTGCAATACCAATAGTTGAGCATTTTGTTGTACGCATATTTCGTATAGCACTACAAATGCAGACCTGGTCTCCCGATAATGGAGAATCCAAGATGTCATAGAAACTAACCTGGCCAATGATATCTTATAGTGCGGCGATTGTGCCCGACCAATTCAATAGAGACACATTTCACTGTGTTACTCCCAGTGCAGATCTGATCCATGATAATGGATAAGCCCGAATATCACAAAAAATTAATATTTTGATATAATTAAATTTAAAAAATGTGTGAGTCACGAACCCATGTTATAAAAGTAAACACATATTTATTATCTTATTAATTACGACGACGTTTTAAAATGAAGAACTTATGGAAATTAATATTGTTTGTTAAATATAGGTGTTATCCATGCTAGTGTGATGCTCAATTCATATATGGGTTCTAAAGTACCACCATCATTATCACTTTCTTTACCTACACTATTTTATGAAGCAAGAGATCCATATAGTAACTATATTTGGTCTCTCAATTTTTTTGGTTTGTTACTTTTATTTTTTAATTTCTCTCACACCTCACATCTTACAATGTGCGTTCTTTTTCTTTTCTCTTTTTTACTTTTCTAATATCTCTCCTTCCTCCACTCTCTTCTCTCTCCTGTCATACTATGAAAGTCTTTAGCTCTCTTATTTTTATTTTAATCATATAATTATATCACTTTTGATTTTTTTTACTTCTGACTTATTCTAAAATAATTAAATAAAGTAATTACTCATATAGAAAATTACTATAAACTGTAATTTGATTTATGAAAATTCAAGTACATAACTGTTAGAAAACAATAGAACAGAATATCTAAAAAATAATATTCTCGTGGGTGGATTTATTCGATAATATAAATACAATGTAATAACAGTTTTACAGTAAAACACTATAGACAAAAGCAAACTAAACAATGATGTAAACAATTAAATAAACAAGAAAGTACAGATGACTTATCAGTATTTATTTGAAAAGGTACGACTGAATCACCGGGTTGAGCCGGTTTGCCTTAAAGAAATATTCACCCCACTGACCGGTGCGATGGGCCTGCGATACTCCTTCTAGGATAAGACAGTCCAGAGGTCCGTTCCAAGCCGCACTGCTACATTGAACCTTACTTCGAAAGCTAAACAGCTCTAGAGGTTGTGTATGCACCTCAAAACACACACTCAAAAAGCTAAAAACTGTATACCCTCTTAAGACTTTGCAGTTTCTTAAAATAGTATACTTGCTATCCCTTCTTGCTTCGTTTGTTGTCTTTCTGTGTGCTTTGCAGGGAACCAAGAGGCAGCCTTATATAGGGGGAGGAGACAGCCAGAATTAAATTCTGGCACATTAATGCAAAGTTGAAACTGTCTAAATGCCAACGGACACGCAATGTATCTGGACTCAAAAACAGACAACATTCGAAAACGTGTTGTTTGACCAGGTAACGTGTCTGGCGATTTCAAACCGTGTTAATTAAATATAGTAACGAATTCAAAATTCAGATTTTTGAATAAAACCGTTACACCAAGGGCAATTCAGTAAAAATTAAGCTCGAGACCGAGACAATTCGCCCAAACGGCCGCACCGGCACCTGGTCCTTGGTCCATGGTCCGTAGCTCGTGGCTCGTGGCTCGTGGCCGTGGCCAGAGCCGGGTAGGGTCGGGGGGGCAGCGCGCGCGCTTGGGGTTTGCCCATATGCGGTACTTAGTTGTTTAGTTTAGACTATAACAACACTTAACCACATAAATACTAGCATTGTCCAAGGCTAATATATCCGATGTGGGATATTTTACATAGCTTTATTTACACATAGATAATATTTCTCTTGGGCTTTATCTATGGATTACCATTTGAAATGGTTCAATCCTAGATTACCCCTTGAAAGCATCATCTTATCAAGCCCATTTCCAATAACCCCCCCCCCCCTAATCCATAGCATAAAGTCCTGGCTGCATACTCGTAATGTGCTTTCAATAATGGTACCTTCCGGTTTGAACCACTATCTAGTTAACCAACTTATGCCATCACAAGAACAAATGGAGATATGCCTTAAATTTGAACTTTTGTTGTGATGACGTCTATTGAAAACAACACATTACATCGAGCTTAGCAATCTTCAGGGGTGACACGTTAATTGCCATGTGTCCTGATTCTGTTTCATGAATATTTTTCAAGGAGTAACCCGTCTCCTCTAATCACGGCCGCACGATAATATTCATTAGTTGGGCATCTCCGAAGATGTACTGCTCACATCTCATGACTTAAGACCTCGGACCCATTCAAAGTAGGGCTCTTACTATACTAGCAGTAATACAGCATCTCCCAGGCATACCAGAGGATAGACTTTAGGTACACAGTACCAATCTAAATTTAGGTGCTAACGTTTACACCCGACAGCTTGTTTATACCACATTGAACCTTCCTTGTGGGATCTCCACTTGGTAGGTTGGGTTGCCACTATCGGTGTAAACTCAATGGGTTACAAGTCCCATCCTCAACCTGGCGTTTTGGAATGAGTTGAACTCAAGTCCTTTCGTTAAAGAATCGGCCACATTGTCTTTGGTACCAACAAAATCAATAGCTACGATTCTTTCAGACACTATCTCCCTTATAGACTTCAATCTAACTTAGATGTGTCTCTTAGTCTTTTGATTATACTTGGAACTTTGTATTTTTGCAATTGTGGTTTGATTATCACAATGCAAGGCAATGGCAGGGACAGGTTTACCCACCATGGTTAACCCACACATCAACCCATGCAGCCACTCAGCCTTAGTTCCAGTAGTATCTAAAGCACATAACTCAGCCTCAAATGTAGACCGAGTTATGATTGTCTGTTTTGCAGACTTCCAGGATATAGCGCCTCCACCCAGAGTAAATACATACCCTGTACATTCATTACTCCCGGAATTTTGGACAATCCAACTTGCATCACTAAATCCCTCAAGAACTTCAAGAAATTTTCCGTAATGCAATCTAAGGGAACTTGTACCTTTAAGGTACCTTATTACCCTATCCAAAGCCTTCCAATGAGTATGATCAGGACAGCTCGTATATCTAGCCAACTTAGAGACCGCAAATGAAATATCTGGTCTCGTACCATTAGCTAAATATTGCAAGCTTCCAATCACTTGAGAATATCTTAATTGAGACACTGGAATACCAGACTTATTCTTGAAAAGAGTCACAGAAGGATCATAAGGCGTTTTCAGGATTCTACCATTAGTATAACCAAACTTCTCAATTATCTTCTCAACATAATGAGATTGAGAAATCGTTATACCCTCAATTGACCGAATCAACTTGATTCCTAGAATCACACTAGCTTCACCCATATCCTTCATTTCAAACTTACTTTTCAAGAATTCTTTCGTCTCATTAATAATCTCAAGATTTGACAATTAATAATATATCATCCACATACAGGCATAAAACGATATATGAATCACCATTTATTTTGCAGTAGACACACTTATCATTATCATTTACAACAAAGCCAAAGCTCAATATAGTTTTATCGAACTTTTCATGCCACTGTTTAGGCGTTTGTTTCAACCCATAAAGAGATTTGACAAGCTTACAAACTTTGTTTTCACTCCCGACAGCTACAAATCCCTCTGGTTGTTCCATATATATCTTTTCCTCTAGATCACCATACAGGAAGGTTGTTTTCACATCCATCTGATGGATAGAGAAGTTATATATGGAAGCCAATGCAATTAGCATGCGGATTGTAATTAATCGAGCTACAGGAGAATACGTATCAAAGTAGTCAATCCCCTCTTTTTGCCTAAATCCTTTGGCAACCAATCTAGCTTTATACTTATCAATAGTACCATTAGCTTTCAATTTCTTCTTAAAAATCCATTTATATCCAACAGTAGTACATCCCGGCGGTAAATCGACTGGTTCCCATGTCCCGTTGGAGACAATAAAGTCAATTTCACTTTTGATAGCTACTTTCCAATGCTTAGCCTCAGAAGAAGCCATAGCATCTTTGAAAGTCACAGGATCATCTTCGATATTGTAGGTGACAAAGTCACTTCCAAAATCTTTAAAGATCCTGGCTCGCTTACTACGGCGAGGTTCATTAGCCTCATCAAAAGTAGAACTGGAACTACTTGGATTTACCCCCCCCCCCATTTGTCATTCTTTCCACATATTCGGGAATGGAACCAGATGCGAGGGCGGAATCTAAAGTTGAAACATCTTCGGGTGTTCCTTGTTTCAAAGGAAATACATTTTCGTAGAACGTAGCGTCACGTAATTCGACTATTGTGTTAACATCTATGCCAGAAATCTCAGACTTAATGACTAAGAATCTCATGGCATAACTTGTTTCCACATAGCCCAGAAAGACTGCATCAACAGTTTTTGGACCAAGCTTCTTTCGTTTGTGTTCAGGGACTAGCACTTTTGCAAGATATCCCCACACACGGAAATATTTTAAGCTTGGTTTTCTGCCTTTCAAGAATTCGAATGGAGTACATTCTTTATGTTTCAGAGGGACTCTATTCAGAATATGGCAAACCGTATTCAAAGCCTCTACCCACATATATTTCGGCAATCCAGAATTCAAAAGCAAACTGTTAATCATGTCTTTAAATATCCTATTTTTATGTTTTGCTACACCATTCGAGGAAGGTGAATATAGAGGAGTCTCTTCATGAATAATACAAACTTTTGGCAATATTCAACAAATGAGTTCGACTCATATTCACGACCTCTATCTGATCGTACTCTTTTAAGTTTCTTGCCAGTTTGATTTTCAGCTTCATTCTTAAAAATGATAAACTTTTCAAGTGCTTCATCTTTATGTTTCATTAAATAAACATAACAATATTTACTGCAATCATCCATAAAGGTGATAAAGTATCTATTCCGATCTCGTGTTAAGACCCTTCTGTGTGTACTAAATCAAGTATTTCAGTATCCCTTTCAATTGTTTGATAGGGTTTTCTTACTTGTTTAGCTTCTACACACACTTGACATTTGTGATTTTGTCCGATGTCATGTGTTGGAATCAAATTTAAATTCAGCATTCTTTTAATAGAACCAAAATTTAAATGACCCAACCGTGCATGCCATACAGTGGAATTTTCTATCTTATTAACTACAATAGAGTTATAACGGTTTGAACTATTAGAACTAGAAACACTAGCATATTCAATCCGTACTTTAAATAAACCTTCAGATAAATAGATTTTGTCAATAAAATTTCCGTAATATAAAATTACAATAAAAGCTCACAATTCTCTTTCACTAACATTGAACCACTAATAATGTTCCATGTAACAGAAGGGGCGTGATGCACTCGTTGTAGAGATAGTGTGCGCCCTGAAGGAAACCTTAGGTCCACGTGTCCTATCCCAAGTACTTGTGTAGCACTTGCATTTCCCATCCTCACGGATTGTCTATCAATTGGCTGGTACGACACAAATAGAGACTTATCAGCACAAACGTGCACATTTGCTCCAGTATCAATAAGCCAATCGAATGGTTCATAAATAGTCAAAAGTTCGGGTTCAAAAGAAACATACCTGTCAACATGTCCATGAGAACTAGCTATGCCAGCCTCAACCATGTTGACTACTGGTCCTGAGGGTTTTGGTTTGGTCTTTCGTTTTTCTGCTTTGTTGGGACAATCCCTAGCATAATGACCAACATGTCCACAAGTCCAGCATGGTTTGTTTGCTTTTGGCTTTTTAGCTTTGGCTTTTCCTTTATCAATGGTTTTAGAATTCGGATTGACATTTTTCAGCTTAGGGTTTTTCTTTCCAATAGTCAAAATATTTGCTTTGGACTGGAATTGAATTGGTACCGAGTGTGTCTGATTCCTATGTTCCTCTTCTATACTTATAGCAATCATTAAATCATCGAGGGATAAGTTTCATTTTTGATGTTTTAAAGACATTCCGAAACTTTCCCAAAATCTAGGAAATTTTTCAATAATTACCATAACCATGAACTTTTCTGGAAGTTTCATTTCAGCATCAGCAAGTGAATGTTCCAGATTAATCAGATCATGGGTTTGTTCAGACACTGACTTACCTTCAACCATTTGATACTTTTCGAGCCCTTGCTCCTCAGTATTGTATTTCTTATCCAATGCTTCCTAAAGTGACTTCGCAGTGTAAGAGTCTGAGCAATAGACATCGAAGAGGACATTTGACAAGCCTGACAAAATGATCCCTCTGCCTATTTGGTCTTGCTCAATCCACATTGCGATTTCATTAGTCCTTGGATCAGTATCAGTAGATACTGGTTTGTCAGTCTGAATTACAGACAAGAGTCCCTTCATTGTGAACCAAATCTTCATTCGTTGTTGCCAACGTTTAAAGAATTGGCCAACAAATGGTTCAGGCAAACCGCTCAAGTCAATTTTTGAGAAACCAAATGAACCAACAGTTGAACTCGATGCCATTATAAATATATTAAACGAATAAACCCCAAATATTTCTTTAAGATTGTTAGAAAACAATAGCGCAGAATATCTAAAAAATGATATTCTCGTGGGTGGATTTATTCGATAATATAAATACAATGCAATAATAGTTTTACAGTAAAACACTATAGCCAAAAGCAAACTAAACAATGCCGTAAACAAATAAATAAACAAGAAAGTATAGATGACTTATCAGTATTTTTTTGAAAAGGTACGACTAAATCACCGGGTTGAGCCGGTTTGCCTTGAAGAAATATTCGCCCCCCTGACCGGTGCAATGGCCCTGCGATACTCCTTCCAGGATAAGATAGTCCAGAGGTCCGTTCCAAGCCGCACTGCTACGTTGAACCTCACTTCGAAAGCTAAACAGCTCTAGAGGTTGTGTATGCACCTCAAAACACACATTCGAAAGCTAAAAACTGTATATCCTCTTAAGACTCTGCAGTTTCTTAAAATAATATACTTGTTATTCCTTCTTGCTTCGTTTGTTGTCTTTCTGTGTGTTTTGCAGGGAACCAGGAGGCAGCTTTATGTAGGGGGAGGAGACAGCCAGAATTAAATTCTGGCACATTAATGCAAAGTTGAAACCGTCTAAATGCCAACGGACACGCAATGTATCTGGATTCAAAAATAGACAATGTGCCTGGCGGTTTCAAATCGTGTTAATTAAATATAGTAACAAATTCAAAATTTAGATTTTTGAATAAAACCGTTACACCAAGGGCAATTCAGTAAAAATTAAGTCCGAGACCGAGACAATTCGCCCAAATGGCCGCGACCTGGACCTGGAGCTGGTCCCGGGCTCCTGGCTCGTGGCCGGAGCCGGGTCGGGTCGGGTGGGCGGCGCGCACGTGTGGGGTTTGCCCATATGCGGTACTTAGTTGTTTAGTTTACACTATAACAACACTTAACCACATAAATACTAGCATTGTCAAGGCTAATATATCCGATGTGGGATATTTTACACAGCTTTATTTACTCATAGATAATATTTCCCTTGGGCTTTATCTATGGATTACCATTCAAAAAGGTTCAATCCTAGATTATCCCTTGAAAACATCATCTTATCAAGCCCATTTCCAATAATAACTAAACTATGTGTGTGTGTGTGCGTGTGTGTGTGTGTTCTTTTTCTCACGCGTCGAACTGATATTTATTTGTAAAAATCTTAACAGCAAGTTGAGGTACTTATTAAGATCAGATACATGATTTAATTAGCAATTAAAATATGAAAAAAAAAAATTACACTCCATAATACTTTCGGGATAATGTTTATTAAATAGGAAGACTTCAAGATTTGAATATCAGTCTAATTAGCGAAGTAGCATGAAAAATTCATAATATTATTACCTCAAGTTTGTTCTATAATTTTATTCCTTTGGGTACTATTTTCTTTTTTATTGACTAGTTTAGTTTTTCATTCATTCTACTTTAATATTTTAATATCCAATTTGCATAATTTAAATCATATGCCATTGAAGGATATTCGAGCGCTTTTATATTTTGTTAAATGTATCTACCATTTTTAATGCAATCATACAGGATAATCCATTAACTTATTTATCTATACTATTATAAAAAGAAAGCCACTTTTGTATCTAAAATTGAAGTTTTTATTTTTATTTTTATTTTTGGTAATTTTACAAAAGATGTGAAATAAATAGAACTATGTAAAATTGTGGCTAATATTGGAAATTCTCATGAAATCAATGCAATTCGGATTCCAAATTTTGGTATGTCAATTTTACTCTTTTAATTAGTAAACACGTGCAACAAAGAAGCAAATACAGAGGACAATATTGTAATATCACAATCCAATTTTGAAACCGATTTTCTCAATCCACAAACTACTTTCTCGATTATTATGGATTTTGGAAGTTGAAATATATTTTTAATAAAAAGTTCCTTTAAATCAATAATTAATTATTTTATTTTTAGCTTATTATTATTTAATAAATTATGTCAAATAGTTCTTAAAAAGTATTCTTATAAAACAAATTTAATAATATATTTATATTTTGATCCTAAAATAATTTAAGCATTAAATTAAAGTATATATTTTTTATATCTTGCACACGCATAAAGTGTGCAGCACTGCTAGTAATATTAAAAGAAAAATGTGTACTGTTCAGATTTCAAATGTACAATGATAATGGGGATCAAGTTTTATTCATTTATACTAATTTTATATTTTCCACAAATGTAGCATACGTAATATATATATATATATATATATGCATAATACGCATATTGACTTGTCTGCAAATTAGAAAAATTGATTTCTTTGATATCATTTTTGATGTAAATCAATTGTACATACCTTGCAATATTTTTATTACACTCATCATTACACGACAGCTATACGAGTATGTAGTTGTGCTATTGAATGAGAGTTTTCAGTTCTTCCTTTTCATCAGATCCATTTGTTTTTCATACCTCAAATGTCCAACTTTACTCACGTCGTTTACTAGTATATATAGGAGAAGATGTTCCACAAGTTTATTACAAAAAAATATGGAGAGTACTTTCCCAAGAATAAAAGCACATGTAATAAATGTTATTTCAATGTGACAGTTCAAATTCACACCCAAACTTGAACAAAAAGAGTTGAGCTTAAGCATGATGAGTTAACAAAGATACATCTACGAACTCTAAGAAATTTATTATTCAGATTAAGTTTGGGCCAAAATTCATATATGATCAGGCAAGAGGTATAATTCTCTGAGCTCAGACTTCAACCTTAACCAAGCCAACTCATTTGGTTTGCAAATTGGTTGGGTTCGCTTTCATCCCTACAGTTTATACCAAAGTCATAGGATATTCGTAACTTTCTCTTCTTCTTCGCACGTGTGCGACATTTGCAGACCATAGGTCTTCGGAAGGGAGGCTCACAAAAAATAAAGGTGCTTTCAATGATGTAGAATTCTTGATTTTTATTTTGGGGCCTCTAGTTAGATCAACTTAGATTTCAATAATGCTGTTCGGCATGTGAAGAGTTTAATGTAAACTATTTACTACTAGGAAATGGATAAAAAAAAGTAATACTTTTATTGCTTATTTCGATTCATAATCATAGCCTATTTAAAATTGATGGAATGGCATCTACTCATCTTGAACAAGGAATGGGTTGGGATTTAATCTAACTTTTATGCTATAAAATATTCAAATTAAATTAGTATTACTTTGTTGTCCTAATTTATAAATTCTATCTTTTGTTATACAAAGACTTAAATGTTATTGTATTACAACCTATAAAGATTTATTGACTTAACTTTTAATTTAAAATGATGTTCTCTCTTAATTATTGTGACAATGTGCATTTCCAACATTTCTTCATCCTTGTTCTATTTGAAGTGTCAAGCTCACATAGTCAAGTAAATTCTCGAGATATCACTAACCACACAAATGCCCTAAAATCTTGCACTTTACAAAATTTTATGTTTGAGTTTTATGTATGAACCTTGATGCCTAACTTATAGTTATACTTACTGATATTATGATCTCTTGCAATATTTTATATTATCTTAAAAAATAAATAAATTCACCTATAGATCAAATTTGTTAATTTGGGGAATAATTCATACATGAATTCAATAATAGTAAGACATTCAGGAACTTCCTAAAAACAATTAGTGTGAAATTGTACTTGCAAATGAAAAAATATTAACCATCCAAAAAGAGAAGAGTATTAATTTTGTGTTTCGTTTATTCACAAACATGGTTTTATCATTCTTGTGGTTGACCTTACTTCGCTCAGAATTCTTTGCCAATTATCTTGCATTGTGGAGACTAAATAATTTATAGCAATTCAGCTTCAAGTGTATGATTTCATGTAGAAAAAACTTCTCCTTTAGATATATCTCTAGTTTCTCATTATCATAGTCCTCATCGTATACAGAATAGCAACAAAGAAACAGATATATATAGGTGTAAGAGGAGAACATATAATGGAAAACACAGTCATACTATCCAATCCATTTTTGCTAGTGGCACTACACTTCAGCCTGATTCTCTTAGCCACCCCAATCACTGTCAGTAATGATAGTAAAGAATCAAAGTTTCTGGCTTAAGAAGTTCTAATAAAAAAGGCATGCCATGGTTTGAAGGAATGGGAGCCAAAATGTATAGAAACCATTAATTCTACATCGTTGCCTCCTAAAGATGCTAAAGCCAGGCACCTCATATTGTTTGCCCTCAGGTAAAAGTAGGGTTTACCATTACGAAGTACACAAAATTCTCGATAAGGTTCTAATTCTGATGAACTATGTCTATTTGTGAATTATGTTTGATTTTAGCACTTATTTCAACTGCATTCTATATAAATTAAGAGAAATAGTAATCGTTGCAAAAATAAAATTGTACTCTAATGCTCTTCAAGGTATTCCGAAATATTCAAAAATATTATAATTAGGGATGGAGATGCAATAGGGCCGGAAGGGGCAACCACCCTAGTTGGATCTATTGAAGACCATTATATATACTAGTAATATTGACACAATCGATGCGTGTGCATGATTAAAAAAATCATATAATTTAATAATATAATAAAATTTTGATAGTATCTATATTATCAAAAAAATTTAATTATTTTTAATAGATTTATAAAATTAGTTTTAAGTAAAAATAAAATGATTTATAATAAAAATGAGAAAACATTTGCACAGAAAGTAAAAAGAAAATGAGGTTGAAGAGTATTTGAAGATAAAAAAAAAGATAGAGAGGAGGGGAGGGAGGAGGAGAGAAAAACGGAAGAGAAAATACAAAAGAATGTGGAAAAGATAGCAGAGAGAGAAAGTAAAAAAAGATAAAAGATAAAAGAAAATTGACAGACCAAATTTTTTGTTAGATCAAAGGTAGTCATCAAGGGTGCTCTCCTTTATATAATAATATAGATATGTGTGGTAAATATTGTGTATTTCATCAAGGTTTATTCTAACCTCCTGAATTTATTATTATTATTATTATTATTATTATTATTATTATTATTATTTATGTCGGATCCATTCAAAGGACTTTACTCTAAGTGGATGAATATTGCTCCCAACTTGATCGATGCTATCAATCATAATTGCTAGGTGGAAAGAATTTCTTCGCTCCACTTTTTCATGGGATTCTCCATCCCTTGGATATGGAGGTGGGAACCAAAAATAGGGGTCACACTCCAGAACATTCCTTGTCTTAAAAGAATTTTCTTCACATCATTTTGGAGAAAAATGATTTTGAAAACAAAAAATGGTTTATATGAATGTCAGCAAACCATTGATTTAATTAAAGAAAGAAATGCTGAATATAAAAAAGAGATGGACAAAAGAGTTCCTTATGGTGATCATAGTGCATTTCACCATATCTCCAAAAAGTTGCATATGAAAAAAGGAACCATATCAAAAGAAGACCTCATCAACTCCTATATTGAAGAAATGAAAATTGATATGTGAAAAAATTTTGGAGTTGATATTGATTCAGACATATCTATGTCTCCTTCGTACAAAGAAGGAGAAGTTTTGGTGGGAGAATCCCAAGACCCTTTTACTGAAGAAGCTAAAATTTCAATCACTGAAATGGTGGACAAGATTAAAGGAGCACTTATTTCTGATGAATTATATATAAATTATAAATAAATATATAGAAACATAATAATATTTAATGTATTAATAATAAATACAGATACATATAATATACTAATTTTCTTAAATTTTATTATAAATTTATTTCAAAGGGCTTTTATTTAAATTAAGTAAATAATTGAAGTGGAATTCATCATCTTCTAATGCTTTCATTACATGGCAATTTTTAATTTATGTGTAAGTTTATGTGGTAAATGAGTAATGAAAAGTAAAATAAAATAAATAAAAAAACACCTATACAATCAACTCATACAAAAAGGCCGAAAAATTCATAAATGCCCAAATTTATTTGACACATCAGCGGATTTGTTCAGATTTCCTGCCAAAACAGACTAAAATTGCAATTTTGTTTTTAACTTACAAGACAAAAATTGAAATAAATAAAAAAAAAGGTCAAAAACCATATAACCTCTAACTTAACGGACATAAATGGCATTTGTCCCTCAACTAAAATTCAATTATAAAATGGTATAGTTGAATATTTGTGCAGTAACTTATTATATAAAAAATATGTTTTTTAATAAGAAAATTTAATAATTATCATAAATACCTTAAAATGATTACTATTTTCAGTTTTTATCTATAAAGAGTACTTTATACTATAAATATTTACATATTTGTTTGTATGTTGCACACTTAAATACATAGAAAAATAAACAATTATTTATAGTCAATGATATTATTACGTCACATTTTGATTGTCGGATATTAAGAATTACTAATGTGAACCATATTATTGCAGTCTAAATTGATGAAAAGATTGAAAGAGTAAAAAAAAATTTAAAAATTATAATATTTGGTATCATCCTGTAATGAAATTGTCAAATTTCTCCTCGATACTAACTAAATATTTATACTAGATTAATTGTGTTTATATTATTTTTGGACTCAATCTACAAGTGAACGAGCCATCCAAGTAATATGAAAGTGGGAAGAGGATCGTCCCACGACAAGCAAATTACCAATTATCAACCATGTAAATTCCTAATTGTTTAGACCTGTTAATCAACAGCGAAAATTAATAGAAAATAAAGTAGAAGGGCACAAATGAGAAATTTAAAACCTAATTAGGATTGTCAAGGGTCTAGGTTTTATTAATCAAATCCTCACAGGCAAATCTTGACGATACTTTTGTTGTGATTTTTCTACATGTGTATGCATCGCCCAAATAATAAAAAAGTGAGTATAGTATCGTTTTCATGAGGAAAAGGATAATTATGGACCAACTTTGTAAATTCTTTATTATTTAAACATCGAATTTTGGATAAAAAATTAGAAAAGTAAAATAAAAACACAAGCAAATACTATGAAAAATAAGTAGCAAAAACTAGGCCCAGGTCCCATCAATCAAATCCTTTCGAATAATTATTCAAACAATTGTAGATTTTGACTTTTTCTCATCTCACGATCCAACTTGCAAAAATATTTGTATTCCCCTTTCATAAGTAAAACAAACGTACCAAAGAATTCTATGTGTCTACTGTCATGATCACATACGGATCCCCTGACCCTTCGCGCACAAGAGTTATGCTAATTAAAAAGCACACAATAATTAATATAACCGATCACACAAGAGCATGATTATTTCTAACATATGTGTTCCTAACGCTATAAAGCAAATAGTCAGATTTATAAACACCTTTTAGTAGTCAAATATAAAATCTCAAGACTTGTAAAAGTTGGCCAAAAATGCACAAGTAATATAACCTTGAATTATGGATAAGATTCATGAAAATTAAACTCCAAGGATGTTAAAATAAATTATGAGAAATTCATCACATGAATCCACCTAGAGCCCCAAAAAAATAAACTATATAGACATAATAATAAAAATAAAATTAAAAAAAATTAAAGAAGAACATCAAAGAAAACATAAAACAAACTATATGGAGCTTTTGCGACAATTGGGAGTTGAATTTTCATAGTTGTCACATCCCCATTGTATTCTTCTCTTCAATACACCATCCAAGTTTACGGAACAACGTGGGGAAGAGCCCTATTTATGAATATGGGAAGATAGTTGGCTGAATCTTAGCCAGAATTGAATTTCCTTCTTTGCAAGTTGAATACAATTAGAAATCAGCTTTTCTTATTTGTTTGTTGAATCCTATTCAGGAAAAAAGAAAACATGTTTCAAATAGCAATTTTGCAATACTTTTAACAGTTTTTATTTAAAACAAAGTTTAATTATACTTAATTAAAATTTAACAATATAACCATTAAACTTTACTAATTTTTAATAAAAAGTGTATCAATTAAGCACATAAAAAACACATAAATTTTAGGCTTCTCAAATTCCCCCACTCTTAAATGTTTGCTCATCCTCGGGCGAAGAAAGATCAAACATCAAACCTCAACTTAGTTTCAAAAGCATCAATGTCATACTCATTTGCCATTTGTTAAATTCAATGACATTCATGCGAACTAAAAATCATGTCTTTTTCTTTTCTTTTTTTTTTTCAAGCAACCCATTAATATTTAGAAAACACTAAGAAATTTAGCACAAAACAATAAAGAAAGAAACTAGTCTAATCACTTAAAATGCGTTTTGAACTAGGCATAGAAAGGTTATTTAAATATAATTCCTTCTCCCCATTCATCAAAAGCGATCACACAAGCTCAATACTCAATTCTCAAAGCATTTAGTCAAAAATCTCCCTTGAATTTACGACATCTACTCAAACTCTAACTTTAAACAAAAAACTCACAATTTCTAGCATGCATAAACATAATCAAACAAAACAAGTGTCGACAATGCTCATTAATATGACAAAAAGGCTCAAAACAAGTACAAACAAATGTTATCAATTTCTAAGCTTACAGCCCCACACTTCAATTAAGCAATGTCCTCATGACTACAACACACACTAGCAATTGGATTTCACATAAATCTTTGGCAAGAACAACAAAACTCAAAATTATTTCCTTAAAGTGAGTGGCACATTTTCCAACTCCAATCGTCTCAAGAAAGGGCAACAAAATTCCAAATTACTCCCCAGCAATAGTGCCAAAAACTTGTTACGATTTTTTCGCAAGTGTATCAGTTGCCCAAGTAATAAAGAAGTTAATAGAGTATCTTCCCACAACAAACAAGATTACCAAGCACCAACTTTGTAAATTCTTTATTGTTTAGACTTCAAATTTTGGATGAAAAATTAGGAAAGTAAAATAAAAACGCAAGTAAAATATGTAAAAAGAAAAAAAAATAAGTAGGAAAAATTAGGGCCTAAGTTTCATTAATTGAATCATTTCAAATATTTATTCAAACAATCCCAGATTTTGGCCTTTTATCATCCCATGATCAAACTCAAAAAAATATTTGTAGTCTCATTTCATAAGTAAAAAAATGTACCAAAAATGTTATGTGTCTACTTTTGTGATCGCGTACAGATTCAATGGTCCTTTGAGCACAAGAGTTGTGTTAATTAAAAAACACTCACTAATTAACATAATATATTGCACAAGAGCATGATTATTTCTAACTTATGGATTCTATATGTCCACATAACAAATCGTCAGATTTTATACACACCTTTCACAGTCGAATATATAAAATCTCAAGTCTTACAAAAATTGGCTAGAAATTCACAATTAATAGAAGTCTAAATTATAGATGGAATCGATAACAATTAAAAACCAATTCTGTTCAAAGAAACTACATGAAACTCATCTCATGAATACACCTATAGCCCTAAGAAAATAAACTATCTAGATATAATAAAAATAAAATTAAGTAATTAAAGAAAAGAAGAACATAAAACAAAACTAGTATGGAGTTTTTTCGGCAATTGGGAGTTGGATATTTGTGGTTGTTACATCCCCGTTGAATTCTTCTCTTTAATACACCATCCAAGTTCAATTCCTACAAAAACATGAATAAAGATAATAGTTATTAACTAACTAGAAAAAATGAAAACTACTAAAATAAAATAAACTAGAAGATTTTGATGATAAAAATAGTTCTAATTTACAGTCTTAACTTGACTTTTTGCAGCAGGCCTATATCTCTTTTTCTAAACTCTTCGAATTTTAACTTTTGCGAAAGTGAATATCAGGTGGAACGTTTGGTGTAAGAGTTGCGACAAATATATCCTTCAACATGTCCTTCTTAGTGCTTGTTCCTTCCACATTATATGCTTAAAAGAGTTTAAATCCAGTTTTAGAGGATAAATTGTTTTCAATTTTCCACAAATAAATTGTATTTTTTCTATGGTGGCATCTTCATGAATAGCTTTATCTTCTACCTCATTCACCTCTATCTCACCCCATGCCTCATTTACTAGTTTATCACTTTTTAATGTAATTTTCATGTATTGTTCCATTGGATCTACTTCACTATGTCTTAGGGAATCACCTCAAGTACTAGAGTAGATAGAATTACCTAGCTATTCTGATTGTGTTTTCATGTATTGATGATGGCTTGCGACTTTTTCTAATCTAGCCTTGAAGTTCTCAAATTTTTCCATAACAAAATTAAAAAACTTTTCACATATGACTTCCAATAATGACACCTACTTTGGTTGTTCTTCCAATCCATAACTCCAAACTTGGGGTTCTTGGTTGGTATATCCTCCATAAGTATGATTATCTTTCCATGGCATACTAGGATCATAAAACCAACTCTGACTATAGTACTGTGGAGTATTGCGAGGCATATTCTAGGTGAATTGCTCTTGATTGATGAAGCCTTTTCCTGATGCATTCAATGGTTGACACTTGTAAGAGGAATGTCACCACCATATACATAACAAATAAAATAGGATTAGACAAATTATTATTCATATTAATTTGATCAAATTTACTAAGTAAAAGAACAAGTTTATATTTAACCCAATAAAAATAGTCAAATCTAGTCATTCTTCTTTTTTTCTTTTTTTTTATAAGAAAATAAGAAGAAAAATAAAATTTGTGTCTAAATCAATAAATTCTATTAATCAATTGATATTGATAATAACCGTTACCTGGCAATAGCGCCAAAAACTTGTTGCAATTTTTCCGCAAGTGTATGGGTTGTCCAAGTAATAAAGAAGCGAGTAAAGTATCATTTCCACGAGGAATAGGATTATCAAGTACCAACATTGTAAATTGTGTATTGTTTGGATATAAGATTAGAAAAGAAAAATAAAAATGCAAGCAAATAATGTAAAAGAAAAAACAAGTGGAAAAAACTAGGTCTAGGTTTCATCAATCGAATCCTTTAAAATAATTATTCAAATAATTCTAGGCTTTTTCACTTTTTATCATCCCACGATCCTAACTCACAAAAATATTTGTTGTCTTATTTCATAAGTAAAACAAACGTAGAAAAAACTGCTATATGTCTACTATCGTGATCACATTCAAATCCCTTAGCCCTTTGCGAACAAGAGTTGTGTTAATTAAAATGCACACACTAATTAATATAACTGATTACACGAGCATAAGTAGTTAGATTTTATAAACACCCTTTCGTAGTCAAATATAAAATTTCAAAACTTGTAAAAGTTGGCCAAAACGTCAAAAATAATAGAACCTAGAATTATAAATAGGATTTATGATAATTAAACACCAAGGATGTTCAAATAAATTATAAGAAATTCATCTCATGAATCCACCTAGAGGCCTAAGATTAAACTATATAGGCATAATTATAAGAATATTAGCAAAAGAAAAAAAAGAGCATAAAAGAAAACATAAAACAAACTACATAGAACTTTTCCGATAATTGGGAGTTGAATCTTCGTAGTTCTCAGGTCCCCGTTGCATTCTTCTCTTCAATATGCCATCTAAGTTCATGTAATAATGTAGGGAAGAGCCTATATATAGATGTGGAAGATAACTGGTTAAATCCTAGTTAGAATTGAATTTCCTTCTTTGCTAGTTGAATTCAATAGAAATCAACTTTCCTTGTTTGTTTGTTGAATCCTATTCAAAAAAAAACAAAAAAACGTGTTTTCAAATAGCAATTTTACAATACTTTTAACACTTTTTATTTAAAACAAAGCTTAATTACACTAATTAAAATTTAACAATATAACCATTAAACTTTATTAATTTTTAATAAAAAGTGTATTAATTAAGCACATGAAAAACGCGTAAAGTTTAGATTTATCAACGTTTCTCAGTTTTACTCAATTCCACAATTAGATTCACTATTGTACTTGTTATTCTTTTTCGAGATATAGCAATATTGTTACAGGACCCTATACATCTACTTTCATGATCACACTTAAGTTCACTTCCCTTTAAGCACAAAAGTATTGCAAATTATTAGGAGGCTTTCCGATGATCTTGAGCTCAAATTTTCGTAGTTGACACTCTTCAAGGCACTCTGAATCTTTGTTGTATAAGTCTGTGGAATAATGAGTGAAAAAGACTTTCGCAAAATTTTCGGAAAAAAATGGAAGAAATCGCTTGGGGTCTCGTTTATCGAAATAAGTCATCTTTCTTGCAAATGCCGTTTTCCAGGAAGGTGGCTAAGCCATTCTGAAGTCCAATTTTTCATTGTTTTGTAAAGACATATGTGCACCAAACTGTGAAAATATTACAAACAGCAGAAAATTAATATTCAATTCTGCTGGCCCAAGACCGACAACCAAAAGAGTGGAAGAATTAACCAAAAGAAAAGAGAATGTGTCTCAAAAAAAATGTAAAGAACTTTAAACAAATATTTGACTAGAGAACCTGATTTTATAATTTTGGCTTGTTACAAAATGGTTAGGGAAGTCACCTATTTATACTACTCAAAGGAAATCTCTGAAACCTCTAATAATTACATAACAAATTATGTTCAAAATATGGAACTAAAATAGATATAGAAATAATGAACCAAGTACTTTGAATCAAAGATTAGAGAATGCATGTACTCTACGAAATACATGTACTTTAGGAAATCGGAAAAATTCCAAAAATCAACTTTAATTTTCACACAAACGACCGTTCTCTTCAACTCAAGTGACTAGTTTTAGTTCCTCTTCAGAGTCTTTTGGGTGAAAACTGGCTAGCCTTGTTCAACATTAAATTTTTCTAGAATTTTGTACAATTTGTCCAACATGACATGACCATTACTACAACATGGCCTGCCCATTTCGTAGCAAGAAAATATGTGAAGTTTTGTGCCTCTTCAACTTGCGAAATCGCCAAGTTACCCAACTCAGGCGAGGTGTTTGGGCTCCAGAATTTTAGGCATTATCTGTACATTTTTTTCTTTTTAATGGTGTAATCTAAAAAAACTCGGACAAATATTTTCAACTAGTGAAATTGAGTAGTTCTTGTACAAATAATTAGCCAGATTCCTCACATGTTGAATTCTTTACAACATTTGTCCAATTAATGCAAATCAAAACACACCTTTGTAAAGAAGGTCAACACATTATGAAACTTATACTTCTACAAACAAATGCGCTAGTGATAAAGAAATTTCAACTTGTACTTCTACAATTAATTTTAAAAATTACCATATAAAGGTCACCATTTTCTCATTTTTTTTTCCCCTGATTGAACTTGCACATAACCTCTATAAGCGAAGACACGGATTGGTGTGCATGGACCTAGTTACTCAGTCAACACACAAATCAGCTAAATTTTCTCTTTCTTCTTCTTCTTCTTTTTTCTCCCTCATTTTAGCAACTAATGAGTGGACGAAAACATCAAGAAATTTAGTACAAAATAATCAAAAGTGAGGTAAGATGGCCAGAAGTGGCAAAATAAGTAGTGAGAAGTAAACGTCGGGCGCCACTGTCTTGCTGCCATTGTGCTAACTCTGGCCATATTTTCTTTTTTTTTTTTTCCATAATTGAAATCCTCACATCATGGACATGCTAAATACTTGTGAAATTTTGAAAATCAACTTGGTTTTAATAATGTCGGTTAAAGTGTATGCATAATGTGTGTGTGATTGTGTTTTTCTAGGTTTGGGGGCGGGGTTGGGAGGAATTAAAAAAATAATAATAATTGTAATTTGCCCCCTAAAAATATAAATTTTGAGATTTAAAAAAAACATTAAGAGATTAAATGTGATACAAGTTTAATAAATGGAACTTATGTTGAACTAAGATTAACTTTTAGGAGCAAAAATGATACTATCCCTTTGATGACAGAGAGGATTTTGTATTTTGGTTTATCAAATAAAAAATACTTATCATAAATTTGGAAGTGCAGAGTGATTTAGTTTTAACTTTGGTTAGTCAAATGGTTCTTGAAATTTAAAATCAAAATCGTTTCAATCTCTAAAGTTTAACTGTCGTATTTTAGTCCATGTTATAAATTACCAAAATTTTAGTCCTTCTCATAAATTATCCGACTAAATTTCAACAAAAAGCATTTATTTTAAGGAATATTTTTTTGGAAACAGTTTTAGGAAAAATTGACAATAATGTCACTCAAATAAGTATTTTTCGGGTGAATTTGACTAGAAAATTCTTCCACGTGACTAAAGTGTAATATCTTTACAATACAAAGAATTACAACGTGGCGATTTAAATTTTAAGGAATAAAGTAAATCTAATTTTGTTGGGGAGTTTTATGATTAGTCACAGTCGTAGGTGACACCCCTTAGATAAAAAAGCCATGTGTACAATTTTAAAAAATTTTAATAGGTTGAAATTTTTTTCAATTTTTTAGTAACCCGCAAACACGGGTCAAAATTCTCTCTTTTCTATCCTTCTCTCTCTCTCTCTCTCTCTCTCTCTCTCTCTCTCTCTCAAATCATTCCTTAATTATTAACTTTACCAAAAAATCCCTTAATTAATATAAATGATTTCTTCTACAATATATTTAAATGTTTAACTTCAATTAAATAAAAGTTGCATCATATATTATTTCATTGCTTAAAAATAATAATATTATTATTTTCTTTAAAGTGTTCTCGTGAATGAATATTATTATTGTTGTTGTTATAAGTGATAAATAACATTCAACATTCAATTATATGAGTATATATTCTTTTTCAAGTTACCATTACAAACATCAGCTCGCTAGTACAAAAAAATATTATATGAATTCATAGATGTACAAATAAAATACAATTTCTAGGACAAAAATTAAAATCAAACAACCTATTTATAATTATTTCATTTATTTTTAAGTAAGTCAATTCTTTTTGAAAAAATTGAGTATTATTCATCAATTATTAGTGAAAAACGTATAATATGATTACTGGGCATTCTGTACTAAGAGTGTGAGTATTGACTATCAAATTCCAAATGTGTACAATAATCATTAATGATATTATAATTGCTGCAGTTATTATAATTAACTTTATATTTGATTATACATATTAACCATAATTAGTCAAATCAATAAACAAATTTCATATTTGGTTACCATCTCCAAGGATCATATACTTTTCTATATATAAACATTTATGACATCATCTAGCTAGATCTATAGTAATTACAACCATATCATGATCATCATCATCATCATTATTATTAGTACTACTACTACTACTACTCATAATCATTATTATGGTTATACTTATCTCCCATTGAATTATTGTTGATATATAGTTATCATATTACTATTATTATTATTATTACTGTTCCTTTTTGGTAAATTATTACTATTATAACTCATTATATATTTATATATATATTATCATAGTTATTGAGACCAATAGATGAATTTCATATTTCCTACATGTTTTGGAGAGAATAAACACTTAAATATATTACTCCATCTTGAACTATATTTCTTAAAACCACATATTCATTATTTTCAATTATTATTATTATTATTATTGTTGTTGTTGTTGCTGTTGTTGTTGTTGTTGCTGTTGTTCATAGCTCATCTCCATTAATAATCAAAACACATTTTTTTTTATCAACTAGTACTTGTTGTACTCCTCTCTATGCATTTTATATATACAAATTTCTTTTCAAAATACATTATTCAATATCACTGCAGATCAATTATTTGGGAGTAAATCTACGAACAATATGAATAGTTTACTTAATAATGATATTCATATTTTACAATTTTTTTTTAAATATAGATGTTCATATTCTATATTTATTTTTAAAATAATTCATGATGAATATTATACATTCTTTGAAATATGTTTGAAATTTTAAATTAAACCTTATTTTATCAACAATTAACATATGTTCGGATTTTTGAATTATAAATACGGTTTATTTTGGTATCAATTTAGTATTTTAATTTTTGTATCATGTTTTTCAATTAGTTATCCTTGTTAATACACATATTCTAAAATTAAAAAACAAATAGTTATAATGGGTACCATGGTATTTTTAATTAAAAATAAAAAAATTATGATATCATGGTATTAAAATATAAAAAATTAAATAGTTATAATAGTACCACAATATTATAATGGTACCATGGTATATATTAAAAAATAAAAATTACAACGAATACCATGGTAATTTTTTAAATAAAAAATAACATTATACTTTTCAATAAAGTGAAAAGAATGAGTAAGAATGATCTAATGGACCCAATGGCATTAAATCTTTAGCTTTCCTTTTTTACGTTAAAAATAAAAATTTAATTGGTTTGTATTTAATGGACCCATACATGGTCTACTAGAATAATTATTGTATAAAAAATTCCGTAGTAACCTGTGTAAGAGGTAACCTTTCCAATTTACCTATACAACAAGTTGTAGGTCATATAAAAATTAATGGCTTAGATTAATATCACACATCTAATGTTAGTTACCTACGAACTATGACTAACGATAGAATTTCCCAACTTTGTTTGCATAAGAATTAGCAACGGCGCCTTATTTGGTAAATCAACACTATGCCAATTTTATATGTTTACTTAGGGTTTGAAACCACCGGATTCAATGAGAAAATAATGACTTTGAAATGAATTTATGTTGACTACGAGAGTGTCAGTATGCAATGAACACACGATATGAGGTCTTTCCGATATGATTTTTGCAGATTTTACCTCTAACTTCTAATTCAAAAACGATTATACCAAAGTAGGCAAACACTATCCTTGATGTTCTACGCACCTACAACTGAATGTAGGGCTTAAAAATCTAGTACTCAAAGTATTTCAAAAATGGTCCAAAAACATAAAATACGGAATTACATTGAAAGACGATAGCTATTCGAAATAAATGTAGCTATTCAGAATTACTCAGTTTTATTAATGTGGCTTGATTACCAAACATTGTTATGACAATTGGTGACGTGATAGCCATTGCTTAAGTGAACATTTCTTTTTAGTTCATTTTGTTTGTGTCGGTAGAGAAACATAAGTTGTCAAATTGATCATGGCGACACGAATAAAGAATGGGCCAGGAAAGGAGCAAGGCAAGTAGAATTTTAATCAAGTTATGATCAAATTTTGCATTTTATCACAACTTGCGGGGGTGGGGGCATTGTTTGGGCCCAAAAATGATTTTTTGTGTAAATTCAGAGTGGGCTAGTTTTGTGACCTCTTTGCCATGCCGAAATGAATTAATAGGGCCCATGTTGAAGTCCCATGGTCCAGTCAGCAGAAAAATAGAAAATGGAAAATAAAATAAATAAAATCAAAATTTAAACCCTTATTTTTAGGGGTTGTTAGATGGGAGATAACATATTGGCTAAGGATAGGCATTGTTATACCTAAACATGCCTAAAATAAAGGCCATATGATGCTGGAAAATTTGAAATCCAGATAGGATGGCATAACTACCATAACCAAGAAACAAGGGCTGCCATTTCTTTTTGAATGGTCAAGTTTGAATAAACTATTCAGCTCTAAAAATAAAGGAGTCAGTTGTAGCCTGAAGGCTATAAAAGGAGTTGGACATAACAAAAAATAGGACACACAACAACAATCAATCAATCAACAACACAACAACAACTCTTTCAATCAAGAAGTTGACACTTTTTTTATTTTTTAGTCTAAATGAACAAATATTAGCTTTAGTTCACTAGGTAGCAAAACCGTTACGTGAATGTTTGTAGCCATATATCTTTTGGCTTGAAGTGAGGATATCAATGCACTCATTCTGTCATGTCATGAGGTCGTAGCCATAACTCACTCGGATTGGGCTTGGTTTGAGGTGGGATATCAATGCGACAGAGTGGTATCCCGCATTCATATCGAGCGCATGCATGAAGAGGAGTGTAGACGGAGCCAATCAATGTTTGTCAAAGTGAATAGTCTTTGAGTGCATCTACGTGTGATATGGCTGGAGTCATCAATGTGGCCAACTTGTAGCTAGAGCTTTTAGGAGTTGCTCAATGCATTTTAGTCATAGATATGGCCCGAGTCATCAATGCACGTGTCTATAGTTGAATCTTATAAAGTCCAAATGGCGAGTAGTTATAGCCTCTGAATACATTTTCTTTTCGTTTCAAACTTTTCGACCCTTTTCAATCCTTAGAGTACTAAATTGTTAAGTCCTACATTAAATTGTAAGCAAGTAGAACCTCAGAGATAGTGTTTGCCTACTCTGACTCAATCATTTTTCGGATAGAGGTCTTAGGCACATAACATTTTTCACTTCAAATCATCAAGACTTTCATTTGTGCATTCTTGCACACTGGCACGCTCGCACTCAAATACAAAAACTCATTTCGAATTTACTTTTTCTCATCGAACTCAGTGATTTCAAACCCTAAGTAACCACGTCGGCGTAAATGCTGAAATTTTATGCAAACACATCCATAAGAATTTTCAATCTCTACTGTAAGCAGGGACAGGGACTAGGTGCCTGGAGAGAGCGGTTGCCCCAAGTCAAGTTCATATCAAGCTAAACTTTACATGCATTTTTGTGAAAATTTTGAATTCCCAAATTATAAAATCCCTTTAATATTTTATAGAAATTTGACCTGCCCCCTTACCCCCTCAAAAAAAAAATTCTAACTCCATCATTGACTGTAAGATATATTTTGTCTTACAAAATACACCCTAAAGTTTTATATCAAAACTCAAAAAGAAGAATTGAAATTTGTTTTATTAGGATGGAGAAAGTCAAATTACAAATTCAGTTAAGGTACAACAGTGGTGTTGAAGAGAAAAGAGGGGAAGCTAATCAAAAAAAAAAATGCACATTAGGAATATTTAGAATTACTTTGTGTAAGCACAATAAGTCTTTGTATTGTGGGCAAAATTATCAATACTATTGTGGACAATAATTCTCAAGACTCGAAACCAAAGTCTTAGGAGAAATTCGAGTAAAATTGCTTCTTAAGCAGCGATTATGAAGGCTTAAAATGCAACAGCGTGTGAGTTTGATGGAATGAAAAATGAACCAGCTCAACGAACTACTTGATCAACTTTTCTTTGCTCCTGGATTCTTATAACTATGATGGAAAGATACTCTAAAATCGAAGCATGTAAAAGTAGCTTCTCGTCTCACGCAAACCCACGAAAGGGGGAGAAGACTCTCGTTTGGTTTTGAGGAGAACAATTCAAAATGAAGTTTGCACCGACTAGGTCAAGTTCAACAACCAACGGGGATGCTGTGAGGTAATATTTTCTTTTTCTTTTCTGTTTTCTTTTCATCTACCACCTAATATCACTACCCGGCACCAATAGGCACTTGCTAAATCCAAATTTGAACCTCGTGGGATCATCTTGGCGTAAATATAGACATGTTATGCATAGGACTTACGCAAGCATATTTGAGCCCCAAATGAGAATTATTGGATCCACCTTAAATGAGGGACAACACACTCAACGCCACAATATGAAACACTGAATGGTACGACAATTGCTGATGAGTATGTGGAGGCTTCATAACCTTAAAATTCCCTATGAATGCAAGTATTTTTCTATTTTCATATTAATTTCTTCCTACAGCATAGCAATTTGTATTTAGTTAACATTTTGATGATATTCAATTATAATAGTTGTTCTTCCTTCGGAACATTTAAACCTGTCAAAGGCTACAACAAAATAGAAAGAGATATATTCTTTTGAAGCCTTAGAGCGAATGCTTTTTGATAGATACTGAAAGTGGTTGTGTAAGGAAAGTATTTTTTTTAATTGGATATAATACTTAAGGGTATATTTCGTCAAACATATCTTTCACAGCGAAAAAATGAAAACTTCCATCTGTGTACTGTTTTCATCTCCATCATGAATATAATTTTGCTCATTATCCTTGTAAATGTGATTTTGTTAAATTTCTAATAAAATAAATCTCTACCCAGATTCCACTACTTCCTCTGTGGCCCTAAACACTAACATTGTGTTTGGTTCTAGGATTTTAGGGGGAAAAGAAAAAAAAAATAGGAAGAAAAAATATTTTTCAATATTTGGTTACTAAAAAAAAAGAAGGAAAATGGTAAGGAAAAAAAAATAGAAAGAAAATATAACATAAATTGAGAAAAAAAATATTTTTCTTCTCATTAGCTGAGGAAAATAAAAGAAAAATTATGTTACTCTCCCTAACACTCTCTCATTTTTCAAGCTCTCATCTCATTTGTTGCTCAAACTAATTTATTATTTGAATATATTTCATGCAAAAAAAAAAATTTATGCAATTAATTGATTATTTGAATTTTTTTGGGATATGTTTTTATATTTTCCTTTATTTTACAATAATAACCAAACAAAATAAAAAACAATTCTCTAAAAAAATTATTTTCCTTATTATTTTCTTTAACAACCAAACAAAATAAAAAATTTTAAAATTCTTGTAGTTTCTTTTACTTTCTTTAACATTTTCCTTTCCTCCTAAAATCTTAGAATCAAACAAAGCCTAAAAACTTCATTCCTACGACTTTCTCACAAGCTTTTCCTTTTAAATCGGATACGCACTACATCCTAGGGAACTAAGCCACAATATCAAAAAGAAAATTACAAACTAGAGCTAATTTAATTTTACATTAACACCAAGGAATGCGACAAATTCTGCAGCCAATCAGCTCACTGAGACAATCGCGAACACGATCCGCCCCGTTCCGTAGTCTTAACAACTTCACATACCCTGCTTAGGATCATGCACTGGATTTTTGACTTCAAAATAATTCCAATTGGATGGGTAAGTTAGAAACTGTTACCATCAAGTCTCCTCATTCTTGTAGCCTGATGCCTTCCCACTTCTCCCAGTCAAAAATTTCCCGGGCAGGGAATCGTTGCTGTTAATATCGAGACCATGATACGTTCGACTTGCGAAATATTCAGCCCCGGTTCTAGCCACACCCTTCATGAGGAACCGGGTGTCCTTATCGCGCACTTGCAGAGCTTTCTCGGTGGGGTTCACCAGTGCAAGGATGTCATCCTTCTCTTCTACTTCATGACTATCTGCTTGAGAAACATTAGATATTGTGAGCTAACAGTAGGAAGAACAAGGAAAGACACTAAGCAAGAGCTTGGAAAAATGAAACAATTTCCAACAGTCGGAGACTCTTCGTAAGACTGAATGCATCTGAGTTTAAAAGCTCCTCAAGATATCTTATAAGATGTTCCAGAGCTTATAGGTTCTTTGAAAGTGTGTATTAATTTTTTGGCAAAAGAGCTTGTATTTGGAGCTTTTGAGCTCGTTAAAGAAGAGTGAGCTCCCCTAACTTATCAGCTTATAAGCAGTCTAATTCTAAACAATAAAATAATACAAATATCCTTAGTTACTCTACAATATCACATTCCTACCCTTTAAAAAAAATATTTATTTACACGAATTCAATGACCCCATATTGTTATTTGACAGAGCTTATAAGCTCTAATTCTACCAAACGAGACTACAACTCATAAGTCCCGATAATATTTTATAAGTTGTTTGACCTTTATTTTTCCAAATACTTTGATAGCTTATGTAGAAAATAAGACTTAGGAGCTCACAAAAAAAAAAATTCTTACAAGATCCAGAAGCAAGCTCTTAAACATTAAACTTATTACATCTTCTACAACAAGCGCGTGTAGCATCAAAAATAAAAGTGAAAATCCACCAAAATCGTTTAAAGCAGAAATCCAACAAAATGATAAGCCATGGCTTTTTAATAAAGGCCAACGTGAATAACAAACTCATGCCTTAGCAGCTGTGTTATGTGATATTTTCTATCCTTTTCTCCAGTATGCACTTATCCGGATTAAAAGGTCATCGCTTCATGCAACTCTTATTGTTTCTATCCCATTTTGGAATACGCATTCACTGGTCAAGTTACATCTGATGCGATATTTTCTGTGTGACAAGGCGTATGATCTTTAATTAACTAGTCTAGTTCCAATTTTTCTTTTTTAATTAACCCTTTAACAGCAACACGTGGACAAAAAGGAACAATCAGAAGCACGAAGTTAACATAACAAGCACCAAAGTCCACTATTTGTTACATTTATCGCATAGTATGGTTGATTATGAAAGTCTTATAACTGTAATAGTGAGATCTTGGGGTTCGGTTCGGGGTCGGGAAATGATTGTTGCATACATAGCTCATCTCCTGAGGCCAATGAAACCAGCAGAACAATGTCCTGCATTGTCTGGTCCAATGCAAATTAAAGATAAATAGAACATATGATCATGAAAAGGGCTATGCTGATTAGTTCAGAAAGAGAGCTATGTCCAACCACATTCCATCAATTAACCCAACATAACCTTGATCCGCCTTGTTAGTTCAAATAGGAATAAATTTGACCGCCTTGATGTCAGAATAGAGGATAAAAAGGTAGGTAAAAGCAAAAATCTAACCGATACTACAGTTCCGAAAGATCTAGGGCCAGTTCATAGAGAGGTGACAAATGGGCAGGGGTAAAGTTGGAAACATCATATTAAGTCTACAATATGATTTGGAAATATCTACTATTCTTATGTTCTGTGTATTTTACACCTATCATATTGTTTTAAATACAAAAATTACAAAAAATAATAATTAAGAGTACGCATGACAATTTCAGACACAAGATGATAGGTCGACATCTAGTTGTCGCAATAAGCATCCCAAAAATTTTCGTTTGGCTTCGTTTTGGGTTTCAAGTTACACAACAAACATGAACTCAAAATCCAAAAAAGAGAAAAAAGCAAACAAGAAAAAGAAAAGAATAAAGGCATGACAGGTAACGTTACGTTAGTTCTAATATTTTGGCTACTATTGTTTCTGAACAATCTAACTCATAGGGATTGTATTTTAGTAACTCACTAATTCTGAATTGAACAATTCAATTAATTCTGGTTAACTTATTCGCAACTTTGTAAATTGGATTGCACTTGTTTTTCACAATTTGGATTGCTTTAGAATTATTGTGATGCTTTAGCTGATGAAATAATGTAGTCATACTGTTTGGTGAATTAATGAGGTAAAGAAATGTATATGATCGTAGCCTCGTAGGTTAATATGGTTGGGTTGGGGTTTGCAAATATATGATATTTATGCTTATTCAGAATATGTTACAACACTAGTATTAAAAATGATTTTAGTAGAAGCACAAGCACTGATCTTGATCTCCTTCACAAGGTTCTAGAAATATTGAGATGTCTTAAAACCCATAGAAAAATCACTTTACCTTCCCAAACCAAAAGAAAATTATACATTGCACTATAGGAAATCCGCAACCATTTAATAAAGCCAGTAGAGACTTTTATCCTGAGATTTTATGATCTAAGCCTCTTTATAGATAATAAAATCAATCAAGAACGACGTAAAATATGTAGCCAAAAAACAAGTACCTTGTAGATCCATATCTTCAACGTAACCACCCTGAATGAAAGAAAATCGAGCTTCTTTAGACAGTTCACTTGCTACAGAAGGAGCTGAAGAAATCAAATCCCGAAATTCCAACACATAAGCCCCTGTCCATTGACTTCCCCTGGAAAATGACCCCACAATGTATTGTTATCGCCTGACAAGTCGAACCATTTTTGAAAAATCCCATGTTGTATGAGAAAGTAAAGATGCCCCACTTATATCTGGTCACTTGTTACACATACCCCCAAACAGCAGGTGAAATTCATACAACAAAGCCAAACATTAAGGGGTCTTTGTAATATTTCATACCACGTGGTTTTGTGAAAACGGAGGCAATATCAGAGGTTTTTTTTTTGTAATTAACCCTTTTCCAAAATATCGACTAGATTACAATATTAAGAAGAACATTCCAAGTTCAACTAGATTTCTGCTTCATTACAATGACTTCATGCTATCATGCAGCCAAAAGAAAATTTGACAACATTATTCACTTAGGTGCTCTGGTACAACAAATTCCATATTAGTTCCAAGAAAAAATAAGTTTTGCAAATTACCACTCATTACACATCAAGCAGTTTGTGATTAGGATTCTTATGAGTTAGTTATACTCACAGTTCACTGTATGTCAAACTTTTATTGCTTACACAACTCAGGGCGTGTATGTGGAAAAGCATCGCTTCAGAATAAAAGAAAATCAACAAGAAAGACCAACTTCAAGTAGGGAATCAAAAATCCCAAAATGCAGAGGGCTTATATAACCAAGACAGACAATTAAATCAAAGTAAAAACCAAATAACGGAAAAACAACACCAATCGCCTCCCTTGATCAAATCAGTTCCCAATCCCAAATGCTCGATCTTTCTCAAGATTCATGTCTCTCATATATCTTTTAGGTTCATGACAAACCCTTTTTTGGGTTAATGCTCAGTTGTCTTTCTCTGTAGCACCTCCCACTCTCCTGTCTTCTAGATACTTACCTCCTTTAACAACACATATATTTCCAACTTATAATATTATTATATATTTTTGTGCAAATTACGTCTACATCCCTTGAGATATAGTGTAATTACAAATTAATACATGTGATTTTAAAAATTACAAATAGCCCCTTGAAGTATGTATTTGTTTAACAAAATTCATCCTTCGTCAAGGCGAAATATAATTGCAAGTTATATTTCTAGTATTTTTGGTGGAATTTTGAGAAATGATTCGATTTAAAGATGTAGAAGCTATATATGAAGGCAAATTCAAAAATAATAGTGGTAGTATCGGATTATAGATGGTGATGCCAAGCGGTGGTATGCTGGTATAAATTGAAATTACTTCGCGAAGGCTGGTGGAATGACGATTGATTGAGGGATTTTGTTAGGATCGATGAGACGCATCTTGGTGGTCAGGTTGACTACTATAGTTATATGAAAATTATCTTTTGGACATCTATATTAATGTTTACAAGAAAGTTCTAAACCTTGAGGGGGGGGCATTTGTAATTTTTAAAACAAGAGGGACTAATTTGTAATAACACTATACCTCAAGGGGTGTAAACGTAATTTTCCATATATTTGAATATTAAAAACTTCCAACCTTAAAAGTTACCAACTACCCAAAGCACAAGAAGACCGACCAATGCATTTTCTAAATCTATGCTGTCAGAACAAAGTAGTATGCAGTTGAACCATTACCTGTCTAAAGCAAGCATGGCTTCAAATGGAGTAATTATAGGAGCTAAGAACTCCTTACTATCCAATAGAGCTGTTTGTGCACAAGAGACATTAATAAAAACATCACACTGCAATGGCACACATTAAGAGATCAGCATCATTGCCACAATCTAAAAACATAAACCGTACTATCCATGCACTTCATGTGATTTACCTCTGGAAAATTGGCAAGTTTTGCAGGGTTGGGTCTTCCCATAACAAAAGTATAGGACTTTTTGCCAGCTTTTGTTATGAGTTCCCTCATCTGATGAATCATGTGAAGATAACCAGCTGAAATAACAGTTTTCCAGGAAAAAAATTTTAGACTTCTGGAATGGATCATGCACAATACGAATCAAGATCAACAAAAAAGAAAAATGTACGACAGCATTATTTTGCTGTGATGACATTCTGAAGGTTGGGACATACAAAGAAATAAATGAATATAGCATATATCATAGGCATTTCTGGACACTTACATACGGGTAAATCAGACCTGACTTCCTTCCACAGGCAAAAGGCCAGATACAAATTTGGATCGGTTGTTCCTCATCTCTTTAAACTAATGTTTTTCGGGAATTGAAATGAAATAAGTAGTAGACTAAGAGAACAGACTTAAGTTTGAAGAGAGACAAAACAATGTATTTTATCGATCAGATGACAGTATGAGGTGCACAACTTCGAATGAACACCATGCGCAAACATCATGAATGGGTTGCATTCTTTTACCAAGAAAGAAACATAAATTTATCCAATTTCTTAAGTAGAATACCATCAATCCGTAACACAATAGTGCCAAAGGAGAAAACCAGAGGTAGAAACGAACAAATGTTTCACAACAAAAAGATCAAGATGGAATACTTCCAAAAAAAACTTCGATTCATAAGTCTCATGTTTATAACAAGTTAAAGAATTTTCCATAATACAGGGACAGTCTCACCTCTTCTCTACAGGCATCTCATTTCGTCTATCTCAAGCCAGTCAGAACAACACACACAGTACTAGAAACAGACATGCCAGGCTTTATAATAGTCACAATTATAATGGATCATGAAAAATTAAGTTCATTTTACTGAAACGTCAACAAACAAAGCCATGAGTTAATATGGTTACCACATTTGTTGATCTCTATTTGCAATTTTTAGCGTAGGAACATGGAAAGATTCTTCCTGTGATATATTGCTAAAAGGATGGTTCTTCTCGACATTAAAAGACTTCAATTCCCTTGATTGGCCACAAATCTCACAACCAAACCAAACAATTGATGAGCTTACGTGACTTGTAGATTTGTGAAACTATTCCAAGTCATTGTAGCAGTTGGGAATCCCAGAAAAAGGAAGCAAGAGCCAAAATTATGGTATAAACAATAGTTACTTTCACAAAAGCCCGTGGTATGAAAAATTACAAATGCCCCCTTATAGTTGGTTCCGTGTTACAGATACCCATACAACAGGTGGGATTTGTAATACAAAACCAAACATTAGAGCAGTGTTTGTAATTGTTCGTACTATGTGGGATGTTGTGATAACAAACCAAATCTCGGGGTCTTTTGTAATTAACCCTATAAACGAAGATATCTTTGGAACCAGTCCAGTGAGCAGCCTGAATTTTTGTTCAAAGACAGTGCGAGTTCAAACAGTTCAGCCTCCATAGCTGTACACTAACAGTTTTTTACACAAAGTCATACCTGCTCCGAGTGTTCCAACCAAGATTCCAATCATGTTGGCATCCTTTGCTTTCTCAACAAGATAATACCTGCAAAGTTCATAATGCATCACATAACAGGTAAGATCAAAAAGGAAGTAACAAGTGTAACAACGCCAGACTGAATTCACATTAACAAGCTTATGACTTCTACCTACGCCTTAGGATTTTTTTCTGTTGAGATAAGTCAGTCACCACGCAATCTTCTGTTGCATCATATCTGACTAAAACCAATGCAACAATCAACATGGAAAAAGTTAATCACCACAACATCATGAGAAATTTAGAAGAAGAGCATTAGACTGTAATAGCTAGATTAATCTCAGCAGAACTAGAAAATAACCATCATGACGAAGAATTTATGGCCCATTGTTGCCCTGCTTATATCAAGGTTGGCTAAAATGGATTGAAATTTGAATATATATCTTGGTTTTAATTTAGTAGTAGTTCATGGTTCTTCCCAATGTGTGTTCTTACCTATTTCACAACTATTGAATGTCAGAACAATATTTGCAAACGCTGGATTGTCCAATCCAATCCAGAAAATCAAATAATCCTCCATTTTCCGTCCATGGGGCAATCTCCAGCTCAAACCTCCAATGTTATAATTTTCGCTAGTTTCTTCAGGAAGACATCCATTAGAAACTTGGCTATCAACGGATCCAAGTTGATTCGCAGGTCTACATGTTCCAGATGGGCTTACAACTGAACAGCTTACATCAGCACAAAGATATTCTAGCATGGATGTGGAATGCACGCTTAAAGCATCAGATGCCAATGCATTCTTGATTTCTGGTACGGCATGTGCATATTCCAGTCCAAAAAGAACCTGGTTATGCAGAAAATAAGCAACTGGTATCAACTGAAACCCTTAGAGAAAGTCCAGTAAAATAAAATTTATCTGTCTTCTCAAATCCTCTGGATTGAAAGGATATGTGGATATAAAAAACTGACGTCATAAGAAATTTGTTTTAAATACAGAGTGATGAGAGATGCATCATGATCTTATTAGGTAATCAAAAGCATATCTGGAATCAACATAAACGACATAAAATCCTTTCCTTCTAGGGAAAATCCTTTACATATTTATTTAAGAAACCAAGATCCCCACGGAAAATGCTTTAAGACAAGAAGATGTTCAAGAACTCTTTTGCTTGTCTTTTCCTAGGGTACCCATTACAGAACAAGGTAGCACAAGCTCCTCAATGAAATGATAACTTAATCTGGCACATTTTAGCATACGTTTTCTGAGCTCAAAGTCTCATTTACCCACTAATGAAAAAACCATGGACTTGTTCGGGAGGGGCAAAAAAGGAAAAGCAAAACTTCATCCTCCACATGAAGTGACGTGTTGAAGACACTAACACATCAGTCCCATCTTTAGGAACATCAACATTTGAATGAGACAATTATTCATTAGAAATTCCTAAATCACCTTACCAGTGTTAATGATCTAACAACAATTAAGGCCCCGTGCTTTAGCTCATTCTCTTAGTCGCATACTGTGCTGGCACTCTATTCTTTCTAACAATAAATTAATCTTGTAGTATTGGGGTTTCTACATGGACCCAACTATTTATTAATCATTGAAGAAAAGGGTCAAGGAGAGGAGTTTCATCTGTAAAGACTCAAGTTCTTGACTTCCAAATATATATCAGTATACCTTGCTTTATATAAGGTGAAAATTAGTTTTAAGATAACAGTTGTATATATTAAATTGTGAAAAATGAAGTTTGAAAACTAGATACTGATTTTACATAGTTGTTTGATGATTATTTATTTTCAAGATCAAACACCAGACATGCAAGGAATAAATTAACAGTTATCAACTACAAAATATTATAGATAAAGATGTGCATCAAACAATACCAAAATAGGCTTCCCACTTCTTAGCCCGTGCTTGAGCAAATTTCTCGCACAAGTTGATGTGCTTATTGAAACTTTTCCGAAAATGAACAGTGCAGGAAGTGTTGATGTCCTGAAAAGAAGAATACAAATGGAGAAAATTAAATATTTACAGAAACTAAGACCATGCAATTAAAATCTAGTTTCACCAACAGTTTCCACATAGGAAGCATGAATTCAAATAAACTATTACATATATCACCATAAACAATTATCCTGTTCCAAAAAACAGACAAGGCAGATTCCCAATTGATATTAAATAAAAAAAAATCATAAAACAAAACACTCGATGACACACAATCATAGCCGGTATGTGTTCTAAAACTTGAGCTAGAAATAATTATACTCACGGGCTGAGGCATGTATGGCCATAATGAATCACGCACTCAGCATTGACATGAGCCGCCCCCACTTCATCAACACAGCAGCTTCCGTAAGTTGTGTCCGCCATTATGTACAACTTCACAGATGAATTGAGCTCTGGGCGCAGAGATTTCACAACCCTCATAGAATCTTTCAGTAGCTCATCTGGGAACTTAACACAGCACCCCCAAACAAATAAGTGAAACAATGTCCACACACACACACACACATATATATGAGACAATATTGTTGTATGTACCTGTAGAGCTACTCTAGTGAAGCCATGGCTCCGGATGAATTCCGCTACGCGGGCTATTTCATAATAACTTTCCAAGTCCATGGCCCAGAATTTTGGAAGAGAAAAAGGGAAGGAGTAACAGAAGAAACCCTGAACAATATCACCTTGCTTACAATGAAAGATAAGTTCAAATGGCCAAGCTAGATTACATTGACATAAAGAGTCAAATCGCCTAGTGACAATCAAGATCATAGACTCAACCTGATCTCGCATTCAACCAGAGGTAAAGATAAACACAGTTACTTTGCTTCAAATTTCGAGCGAAAACAATTCTAACCCAGCTAGTTTGAAAATTTCAGCTGTGCAAATGCACTAAAAAATCCAGCTTTTCGCTCAAACTAATGACTATGGACAAGTTCTACGTAATGGCTCACAGAAACATATTCAAAACCGTAAATTTTCATAAAGCTCCGCATTTTACAAGTTCAAATGACGAATTTCAAGTGTGTAGGTAAGAAAAGAAAAAATAAATAAAATAAACACGCACACAACATAAGAAAAAAGGAAACCTGTAAGGTCTTGAGGGCGTCAGCAACTGAGAGGAGTCGGAGGAGCTTCAAAAGCATACAATAAGATACGATGCTTTCAGAAAATACACGTTGCACACGCTGCATATGTTATATAACTGTAATTGAAACCCAAATCCAAAATTGAACGAAAAAATTACTAACCCAACGGCGGATCAGGTGTGCTGCTGGGGATAAAGGTACCCGATGGCGGAGCAGGTGGGCGGCGCTTCTGGAGACGGGCGGCGGTCGGGAAAGACGAAAGTGTTGGTGGCGACTGTGGAAATTTGTTCATAAGGCACCTGACCCTAATACTATTTTCCCTCTTCTTTTCGGCAAGGGCAAAAAGGCAAAATAATATTCTTTTTTTTTTTTTTGTTGGTTACAATTCTTATTTTTTATATATTATTATTATAAAGTTTTAATAAATAAAAGATAAATTGATAAAAATGATTTGTACATTTTTCTGTAGAACATAAAATTCTACTAATACACTATAACAAAATAATTGAAAAATAAATATATTGAAAAATTCAAAACGATTATGGAGCATATTTAATTTCAGTATTAAATTCTAAGTAAATATAAATAGGACTATAATTTTGTCATTTTTCAAAATTTTAATTTACATATAGTCTACATTAAAACTATTATAAATATCGTACCATATACTTACAAAAGGAGTGAATTATAAATGTTATAAATAGGACACTATAAATGAAATTTTAATTTTTTTATTTTAATTTAAATTAAAATATAAACTATTTTATTTTAGATTTTGGGTAATTGTTAGATTCTTCTAAATAATTTGGATGAAAATACAACTTGTCTTATTTGATATTTTGGACAAATGTTGAATTCTTCTTTATAACTCTGAGTAACTATCTAGGGACTTTCTAAAATAAGGTTACTTCGCACAAATTTATATAAGGTAGATATCTCACTACATGCCATGTGTTTATTTTTACCTATTAAGCATGTTTAAAAAATAATTTTTGACTAACAACCCATCAGATAATTTAAAACAATTTTCTTTTTTATTTTTAATTAAAAAGGCTCTTTAATATATAGTGTATGTATATTTTTGGGAATGGTTTAGATATTTATAGTTAATAAGTCAATTTATTCAAATAATATTATCATTATCCCTATAACTCATAAATAAATCTAAAATATATTACTTGCTAGGAGAGATATAATGCCTAATGAATTATACTATACATTAGGAATAAACAATAACATTGACTATTGACTATGGGTATAATGAAACTTTAACTATGTAATACCATTAAATCAGCATAAAGTGATTATACTTAAACTGTATCAGCGAGTTATGGAGTACGAACCAATTAATTCATGAATTGGACAAATTAATATCATCAAATTGCAAATTTATAGGTTCATATATTATAGTTATACGAATTTTATGAAAATAAATTAAAACCTAAACAATATTTTGAGTTGTAAGTATCTAATAAATAGCAGGTTTTTAAAACCTAAACAACAGGTTACAGGTAATTGCAACCTATTGTATAAGTAACAGGTAGTCTCATAATTTATTTAAGTACTATAGTACCTCATATTAACCCATTACTAGGGGTACCTCATTTTAGACAATCCTAACTATCTATTTAGAACTTAATTCTTTTGTAAATAAAGACGCAATGGTGGGCATTTGAAGGAATTTTGATAGAGAATTTGTCAAAACTTAATTCTTTGGTTTGACCCTTGATATTTTAGCTAACGTGATGCGACGACCCGGTAATTTCTATTGTTATTATTAATATTTTACTTAGGATTTATTTCCATTATGTGATAATTATTGTGTGAATATATGTGATTTGTGAATAAACGTGTGTTATACTACATGCATTTTTTAAAATGTGATTATTCCATCATTTGTTTTCTTAGCACTTGAAAAATGCAAAATATTAATTCCTGAAAATTTTATTATGATTTCCGAATTTTATTAAGAGTAAAATTATTATTTTAACATTACTTTATAACTTAGACCTTATAGTTTTAATTTTGAATAGTGATTATTATTATTTGGAAAATTTATTTAAATATATATATTTTAGGCTTGTATTTATTTTATTTTCGAATTTTATAAATAAATTATACAATTTTTGAATTTTATAATTCCAACAATATATTTTATGATTTTAAATGTATAATTTTCGAATTTTAATTATTTATAAACCTAATTTTCGGATTTTAATTAAATGAAAAATATAAAGTCTAGATTTTTAGTATATTTTATAATTGTTTTGCAAGAATATCTCCTCTAATACATATATTAGTGGTAAATTCTATATCTACATATCCACACACACATCCATACATTTATTAGTGGTGATTTATATATTTACATGTACACACACATATTCATATACAAACTAGTGGGGAATTATATATCTACTTATACACACACACATCCATATATCACCTAGTGGTGATTTCTATATCTACATCTCCACATACACATCCACATATATAGACTAGTGGTGATTTCTACTTCTACCTTTACACACACATGTCCACATATATATACTTGGTAATATTTATATCTACCTATACACACACATGTCCACATATATATACTTGGTGATATGTATATCTACCTATGCACACACATGTCCACATATATACACTTGGTGATATATATATCTACATATACACACATATGTCCACATGAACATATATATATATATACTAGGTAGTTTTCATCACAAAAACACACACTAAATCCCGCCAACAACCTCCACACCCACAAAATCTTGCATTTCCCAAATATGTATCACACTTTATCATTGTTAAACCTTCCCATATACCTATATATATAATTACCCCTCTTTCTAAACATATATATAGACATATTAACCTTTCTACATATATATACACACTCTTACATCTACAAAATCCTTTCAAAACCCCACTTTCTTCTTACATCTTTGAACACCTACATATATACATATATCCTTTCTACATATATATTTATATATACTTATCCCTCCACTTATAAATATATATACACACATTAGTAGCCTTTTATATATTCTCCTTTTTTTTGTAAATCACTTTTGGAAAAAGGTAGGAGTTTCCTTAATTGCATAAGTTAGTTCTAGTTCTAGTTTTACATTTTTGCTATCATGTTATTATGCTAAATATTATGTGACTATGTGCACATATCACACACGCTCACCTTATGTGATTAAGTGAAATTTCTACTCAACCGTCGCGTTGACTCTTCTTTTCCAATACTTTTTAGACAGAAATGAGCGGAGGCATTTAAGGGACGCAATGGAAACCATGGGTGTTTTGAAGCATTTTACTTAATAAAGTTACTTTTGTATTTTGTGAAAATTGTAACTCTTGTATTTTGTATATGTTTTATGTAAAAAAATTACTATTTATGTTTAATAAAATATAAAGGAATATCGGGGTCGTTACACGTGATATTTGTTTGGTTCTTTTTTTTTTTTTGGTTAATTTGAGCACTTTTTGATAGGGATGGCAATGGGCCGAGTATGGGGTGGGTTTGGCCAAACCCGGAACCCACCCTACCGGGGATTTTTTGGACCCGGGCATGCCGAGTTTGGGCTGGACTCAATATATACAATTTATATTTTTAAAATAATTAAAAATATATTTTTTTAAAAATTTTTATATTATTACAACTTTATAAACATTAAAAAAATAATAGTATTACCAAAGCACAAATTATTTATAAATTTTTATGAACATATTTTAATTTTTAAAAAGTTAAACATCGTTATCACATATTTATATGCATATATTTTGAAACCATAGCTTAATTATTAATATTATATAATTATTTTTATATACAAGAATATCATATTTATTTTTTTAAGTAACTATTTGTATTATATATACTTTTATATATGAAATATAGACGTATATTATATAAATTTACATAAAAAAATGAATAATATATATATATATATATATAAATTACTAACGGGGAGGGTTCGGGGCGGGTCAGGGTTTTAAAATGAAGACCTAGGATCTGCCTCGACTCAGTTAGGAGTCTTAAAACCTACCCCATTAATGGCAAGCCTGGGCCCGGGTCCAAGTCTAACCTGAACCCATTGCCATCCTACTCTTTGAAACTCTAAACTAATAAATAAAAATTTGAAGGTCTCAAATGAACAAGGTGAATTTTTATTTGTTAGAGTAGTGCCCAGCAAGCCAATATATTTCAGCTTGTTAATTACTCTTTATATCAAACAGTCTATTTGATTAAATAATAAATTGGAAGTTTCACACTTTATGGCCATCTTTATCACATAGCATTAGTTATATTATTTATGTTTAATGTATGTGGTTGAATCTCCATGATCACATTTAAGCTATGGGACTTGGCTTCGCATAGAGATGGAAGTCTTGAAACAAGTCTCTAAGGCGTGATCAAAATTACTCCAAGTCGTTGAGTCTAATAGAGATTGGGGTATCGACATGAGTCGCTAAAAGACTTGCATTTATGACGTATCTCAAATGGGAGGATGTCTTATTTCATGGACATCGAGTGTAGTGACACTCGTATGCATAAATGGGTGCTCATTAGGGAATGAGTTCACTGAGGATCCCACATGGAAACTCCTAAATGGGAATAAAAGAATTAGGAAAGTTTCCAAGCTTATGACGTGCTTTAACTAGTCCTTAAACTTGAGATTTCATAGTAGTCTTGTATATGGACATTTATACTTTGATATAGGTGTCGACTCCATGGCGAGTCTTGGTACTCCTATGTTGGGTATAGATCTTCCATATATGAAGACTAGTGAAAATCAATAAAGGATTCGTTGCTCGCCTAGTTGAGCGAGTGAGTTTTCCATATATTCTATTATAATTAGTCAACTTAAATCCTTGCGCAAGGTGGAGGACAATGATTAGGAAATGAGTTTTCTAAGTCAATTGTCAAATGGAGTATTTAAATGGAATTATGAGAATTGAGGTTAATAGGATTTCTCAAATCCCATGTCCCAAACCTCTATCGAAAAACTAGACAACGAAGAGACCGTATTTGCACAGTAAGTCATAAGTAGAAATGTTCGCGCTAATATTTCACCTGTTGACTAGGTATTCGTGGGCTTGTTGCAAGACATCGACCACGATGGACGGGGACCATTAATTAGAAAGGGTTCTAATAAAATGGTGATTGATTAAAGGAGTTTAATTAATCATAGATAATTTTATTATCTAAAATATTGCTTTGATAGCAAGCCCGTCGCTAATCGATTGGTGAACCTAAGGGGTCACACACAATAGTTGACCAAGCACCTATGTATATGAATTGATTAATCAAATTGAATTGATTAATGAGATGAATTGAGCGCTAATTCAATTGACCTATCTCATTAAATTGGTGGATAGGAATTAATTTGAAAATTTGATTTGGAAATTAATTGATTGAGAATCAATTAATGAAATTAATTTGAAATTAGATTTCAATTAATTTATTAATTGAAATAAGATTTCAATTTAGGACTAAATTGAAATTTGATTTTAATTTAAGTACTAAATTGAAATAAGTTTTCAATTATGGACCAAATTAAAATATGATTTTAATTTGGGGATTAAATTGAAATTAGAATTGAATTAATTATGAATTAATTTAATGTTTCAATTTAATTCTAGAATTTTAATTTAACTATAAGACTATGAGATAAATCTTATAGTTAATAGATAGATTCTAGAAATCAAAGATATCAAACAAATAGAAATGTTGAAGGATGGAGAAACAAAGAAATTTGAGTCCAAATTGTACTCAAATTGCCGGCCACTATTGGCTATAAAAGCCAAGGCCAACCCCACGTGAAGAATCAATCAAAAGAAAACAATGAATAGTTCTTTGTTGTTTTGTTTTCTTCTCCAACCAATCACCATCTATTTCTTGATTAAGTTAATAACTTTAGTTTATTGTTTAATTGATAAACAATAGATTAAAGTTAGCTTACAATACATCCATCATTTTCATAGCCCCAATATACTAAAAGTTAGTATAAATTCATATACACTTCGGTTTAAATCCAAGTCTTGCGTAGGATTTAAATCCGTGGTGCGGTTAACGTGTGGATACGCTTAGAGGGAAGACAATTGGATTCCTACGAAAGCGCGAATCGTTTGTGATAATTCGGGAACGTGAATCGCATATTTGAATAAGCCCTATTCCCCACGACAACAGAAGTGCTAAAAGGTAATAAACTTACTAACTCGTTTAAATGATTTGGTTATATAATTTGCATAATAGATCCGCGTCACGATAGTCACGGGACAACATGATTAGCATATAATATGTTATATGTTTTATATAAAAAATTTATATTCCGCTGCGTATACGTCCTGGGACCTATGTGAAACTAACATTATTTATAAATAAAATATAGATAAAATAAATATATATCAGGATTGTGCAAATCAAATAAATAAATCTTTCAAATTCTAAAATTGTGGAAAAAATGAGTTTGAATCAAAGACTTTGAAATCCATTCACAAGGTTTTTACTCATTCATATGGAAGATTCCAAATCCATTCACAAGCTCTTTTTACACGTTCAGACAGAAGATAGTTCCGAGGGTTAATCAACTTATTGACCCCATTACAAACACTTGGAACAAGCAACTTATTGAATCAGTCTTTTGGGATATCAATGTGATAGAGATTTTGAAAATTCCCCTTGGTCGGAACGACAGACTCGATGTGCTTGGTTGGCACTATGCGTGTGACGAACAATTTAGTGTCAAGTCAACGTACCAGCTCGTGTTTTGCTCCATGGTGGAGACGAGCACGTCTAAACTGCAACTAGCTAACCTGCCGTTTTGGAAAAGCTTTTGGAGTGTTGACATTCCACCAAAAATCAAGATGCTCACTTGGAGGTTATACCGTAATGCTTTATCAACAGCGGAAATTTGCGTTGTCGTAACTGTGGTAATGAGGCATGTTGTCCGCAGTGTGGCAACTGTGAGGAGAATAAGATGCACGCCATGCTCAATTATGAGTTTTCGAGGCAGATATGGGCACTATCAGTGCGCCTGTGGGCACAGTGGCATAGCTAGAAGTTACAATCAATGGGGTTATTTAACATATATTTATTTAGGTGTTCACATTTTGATAAATTGGATATTAAAAACAAAAAAATAAAGTAATATTTAATACCTATACGAAAATTCAAGTTGGTATTTAGGATAAGTTTTTTTTTAAGAAAAAATGACATTCCATTTTTATTTTTCCTATTCATCGATTTAGGAAACTAATATGTATTTTGAAATATTTTAGAATTGAAGCAACTAACAACTAGTGACACTTGCAAGATGAAAACAAACGTCAAGATAATCATTCCAATTTCAATAAATAAAGCCATTTTTCGTATTTGGAACAAACCTCTAGGAATTTTCGGTAATATTACTCTTTGTTTTTTTTTTTGAATTATAGAAGGTCCAATGAATTGTGTGTCTTTTCAATATATGACTATAATGTGTGTTTATAGATGAAAATATAAATTGTACTATATTTTCATACTTTGAAAATTAATTTTATGTTTATTACATTATTAGTGGAGATAAACATATGCATATATATATATATATGTACACTCTTTTTTGTTTTTATCTTTTTGATAGATTTTTATGATGAGAAGAAGGCTCATTCATTTTTCTTTTCTTTCTTTTTTTCAATAAGTTGAGTTCTAAAGAAAACAAAAAGGAATAACTTTGTCTATTTTTTTGGCAAGTTGACCCCTTCTTTATAATTTTTCATTTTTGGCGGTGGGGTCAACAAACTCAAATGTTGCCATAATCCTATGCAAATTTATCTATAACCCATGTATACAAGCGAAATTTTTGTGAAGCCAGGGGGTTCATTTGACCCCCCTCAACCAAACGTGGCTCCACCACTGCGCCGGCAATCTTGGGTGCATCGATAGAGGTTATAGGTTGGCTTCAAATTGTTCATAGCAGGCTGGATGGGAGGGAATAAGCTCTTTTGCTCACCATTTTATAAAGACTATGGTAGACCTTAAATCTGTATTTGGAGGAGAGTCTGACCGCAAGCTCGATGGTTGTTGCCTGTTTTGTGAGACGACGTTTTTGGAGTGCTAGAGCAGTTTCGGCAAGGCCTTTAGCATGGAACTCGATTCACGAATGATGGAATGCTCCACCAACTAGAGTTGTGAAATTGATTTGTGATGGAGCCATTTTCCAGAATGCATGGAGTTTGGATTAGGGTCGTGGCCCGGGATAACCATGGGACATGTTTGGCGTGGCTCACAGATAGACGGATTAGGAACTAAGCACTAAAACATATTGAACTCCTAGCTGTATTGGCAGCGCTTGACTTGGCGGAGCGATAGGGATGGACTAGCATCATAGCAGAAAGTTGTTAAATATTAATACTTTGAAATTTATCATCATAAAATTAACATTCATACATAAATTGGGTTTTCAAATAAATAATTTAACAAGAAAGTTGTTGGATTTCACACCTGATGCAGAAGTCATTACCATGATGAGAGGGTTTGCGAAATAAATTAGTTTCTCCCTCCTGACTCTTCTTTTGTTACACAAGAATTGACAAATTTTTTTTTTCTATAAGTCTGTTGTATGTACGTGTGTAACCCTAATAGGCAGAGGGATGACCAATTTATATATCTTTAAACTTAATTTGGTGCATCCATCAAGTAACTAAATAAACAGTTGAGGTTAGTTTGACTATTAATTAGGAATTAGAAACTAACTAGAAAATTAAATAATATTTCTACTATTTAGGATAAATTATAGCCACTAATTGGGTCATAATCTAACATTCTCTAACTTGGTCCGATGATTCATATTTGTCATACTTAGTAGTATATTCAATAGGCGCACATAAATAAACAAATCTCTTAACATCCTTATAATTTACTCTAGCATAATAAATTATATAATGTGGGTTATGGCGGTCATACACTATAACAACGCACACTTCCTTCCATGTACCACTACATTAATTTATCAAATTAGGTTACATAAGTGATATATAAATATCATGAAGGTCACCTTTATTAGTTTATTATTTCTTGTCCATAAAACAATTAAGTGTACACAATCATAATAAACAAGAAATTAAAACATTACAAATCAGAAACGCATTATTGAGCTCAAGAATGTTATAAACATCACATCAATCATACAATCAAGACCCATCCTATTAACATATTCCTTAAATGTCTTTGGTTGTAAACCTTTAATTAAGGGATCTACAATCCTAAGATCTATTCTAATATGTTCAATACATACTCTTTGTTTCTGAACTTCTTTCTTAACGACAAAATCCTTCAATTCCATGCGCTTAGCACCTTTAGCGTATTTGTCATTTTTAGAGAAGAAAATTGCTGCATAAATATCACAATAATTTTCAGTGGCTTGGTAAAGGCGTCGACAACACTAAGTCTTGCAATAAAGTTTCACAGCTATAATGCATGAATTGTAGCCTCAAAACAAGCTACAAACTCTGCTTCTATAGTGGACGAAGCAAGAACAGATTATTTGGTTCTTTTCAATTAAATTGCTCCTTCAGTTAACAAGAACACATAATTAAACGTTGACTTTCTACTGCCAATGCATCCAGCAAAGTCTGAATCCGAATATCCAATCACTTCTAATTGATTGTATTTCTTATAATTGAGCATATAGTCTTTCGTTCCTTAAAGATATCTCAATAGTTTTTTTTGCAACTTTCTAATGGTCAATACCAGGATTACTTTGTTATCCACCCAACACTCCGACCACAACCTAATATAGGGTCTTGTACAAGTTTTTAGATACATCAAACTGCCTACAACAGGAGCATATGGAGTAGATTCCATTCTTTACATTATACGTCATTCTTTGGACATTTCATGGGACTAAATTTATCCCCTTTTTGTATTGGGACAACTCCTACTGAACATTTGTTCAAATTACATCTCTCAAGCATTTTTTCGATACAACTTTTTTGGAGACAATCCCAACAATCCTTTTGATCTATCTCGGAGTATAGAAATTCCAATCACATAGGAAGCCTCTCCCATATCTTTCATTTCAAAATTCTTAGAGAGAAAATCTTTAGTCTAGTATGAAATGCCCAAATCATTAGCAACAAGTAAGATATCATCAACATATAGAACCAAAAACATAAACTTACTCCTACTAATCTTCCGATAAATATACCGATCAATAGTGTTTTCCTCAAAAGCCTAAAGAATTTATGGTATCATTGAACTTAATGTACCATTGTCGGGAAGCTTGTTTAAGTCCATATATTGACCTCTTAAGTTTACACACCATATGACCGTTACTTTCTATGGAAAAACCTTCAGGTTGATCCATACAAACTTCTTTCTTAGGATCTCTATTTAGAAAGACAATTTTACATTCATTTGGTGCAACTCTAACTCAGGTTGATCCATATAAACTTCTTTGAGATTGGTGAAAATGTCTCTTTATAGTCAGTATCATCCTTTTGAGTATAACCCTTAGCAACAAGTCTAGATTTATATCATCCGATATTGCCATTAGAGTCATGTTTGGTTTTAAAGACCCTTTTGCACCCAACTCGTTTAAACCCTTCAGACAAATTGACAAGTTTCAAGACCGTATTTTGTTCCATGAATTTCAACACATCCTTCATAGCATCAAACCATTTATCATACTTATCACGTCCCGTTGCTTGTGAAAATGAAATAGAATTACACTACTAGAAAAACTGTTTTTTGTGACTGAAATCATTCAATCACAAAAAATGGAGAGTTGTGACCGCCTTTTGTGACCGATTTTACAGAAGAATAAAAATCTCTTAGTGATTGTCAAATCGGTCAACAAAACAAACATTTCGATCACAAAAAGAAAATCAAAAATAATTTTTTATTTACTTAAATTTAAATTACTGTCGATTTTTTAAAAAAAATGTCAAAATTTTTTTTATTTATGTCACTACAACTTTGTGACTGAAATATCGGTCACTAATATTTTTTTAATGAAAAAAGATAGTTGTGACCGATATTTCGTTCATGACCAACCTTCATTTTCCAATGATAATTGTGTGACCCTTTTTTTGGTTACTAAATTTTGAGTGCAAGAAAGAACTTTTTGACAGAAATTTCGGTCACATAAAATCTATATCTTTAAAGAATTTGGTGACCGAAAATGCAGTCACAAACCTTTTTTGCCATTTCAAAGCATATTGTGACTGACATTTCGGTCACAAAAAAAACCATATCTTTAAAAGAAATTTTGTGACCAAAAATTAGGTCACAAAATGTTTTCCCAATTGAAAGAAGTTTGTGACCGACGCTTCGGTCACAAAAAAGCCATATACTTAAAGAAATTTTGTGACCAAAAAATTGGTCACAGAACAATTTTTTTTTTTTTCAGTTTTTATGTTTAAAATTTTTTGTGACCGAATATTCGGTCACTAAATTTTAAGCACATGATAGAATTTTGTGACTGAACGATCGGTCATAAAATGTTTTTGTCCATTTGAAAGATGTTTGTGATCGAATTGTGACCGAATATTCGGTCGCAAAAAATCTATATCTTTTAAGAACTTTTGTGACCGAACAATCGGTCACAAGCATTTTCCATTTGAAAAACGTTTTGCGACTGAATTATCGGTCACAAAAAAATCTATATCTTTTAAGAAATTTTGTGACCGAAACATTGGTCATAATATGTTTTGGCCACAATCATATAATTTTGTGACCGAATTTTTGGTCACAAAAAACCTATATCTTTAAAGAACGTTTGTGACCGATCGTTTGGTCACAAAGGTTTTCAATTCGAAAGAAGTTTGTGACCGAATGTTCGGTCACAAATGTTTTGTCCCTTTGAAGGACGTTTGTGACCGAATTTTCGGTCACAAAGTTATTCCATTTGAAAGGCGTTTTTTGACCGACTTTTCCTTCACATAAAAATCTATATCTTTAAAGAAATTTTGTGACTGAAACATTGGTCACAAAAAGTTTTAGCCACAATTATAAAAGTTTGTGACCGAATTTCGGTCACAAAAAGCTATATCTTTAAAGAACTTTTGTGACCGAAATATCTGTCACAAAAGTTGTCAATTCGAAAGAAGTTTGTGACCGAATGTTCGGTCACAAAACATACAATAGAAAGGAGGCATTGTAAAGGTATGATTTTTCGTTTGTGTTGAATATGATTTGTTGAACATGGTGTTTGTATAATTCAAGTATTTGTATTTAGGGTCCTTCTTATTGTTTTGAATTAAGATTATGTGACTTGGTAATTGTCTAATTGAAGTATTTATATTTAGGATGTTTTTTATTGTTTGCATTTAAGATTATGTGACTTGGTAATTGTCTCAAATTTAGGGAGATTATAGAGTAGTTTGTACATTTTGATATAAATTTATGAGTTGTAGTATGTGTACACTTCTATGATTTGGGGGATTTGACTATGTTGTTTGTAATATTTGTGCACATACAATTTTTAGAATATATGTATGATTATAGATTTTCATGTGATCTTTGCCCTCACAAGTTCGTCAAAATTCAAATTTTTGTTACATCGGCTTTGAGTTTTCCTTATGAATGAATCTAGCATTCCATAAATGTTATACAATCGTAGGAATTTGACAAATAGTTTTATGGGACGCTTATTTGGATATCCAGGCTAATCTTGAATACATGATAAAATTATGAAAATTAATCTTTTAAACTCTTTAGTATGATCAGTTTTTAATAGAGTTGTGAGTACAATTGAACCAAGATAATTGTTTGATAATTTTTATAGAAAATGGATATTCGTGTACTCTGTAGTTGGATGTATAATAGACTTCTACCAAAATGAAAGGATTATATACATGAATTTCTAGTCAAGGTCGAAGAGTTCATTAAATTTGCATCCACACGACCTGATTATTTTGAGAGGAATGGTATTAGATACCCTTGTTCCAAAGACCAAAATATGAGTTTTTTGAATCCTCAAGAAATGTTCACCTTCTCAAATATGGGTTTCAACCAGATTACTGGTATTGGACTGCGCATAGAGTGGTTGAACTAGATGGTGTCAATCTGCATATAGGTGCTTCCACTGGTACTGAACAAAGTGGAATGAATAAGAGGTTTAGCGGATTTGAAAATCTGATTTATGATGCTACAGGGCACTCTTTTGTTTGTTTGTTTTTGATTTTTTTTTTTACATGTAGGAATCATTTCAAAACAAGTGGATTGCTCTTGGGAGCAGTGGCACAACTTTGAGTGAGAATGAGGATGGTTCTGAGCGTGAAAAGTAAATGGAGCTTGATGTAATCAGTTTTCATAATATAACTTACTTTTTATGTTATTGGTTTTTATATTTAGAGATGCATACTTTTGATTGTCCATTTGTTTTCATTTGTTAGGTGTGGATGGACACAGTTGGAGGTTTGAAAATAGGCCAGGCATATGGTCTTGCAGGTGTGGCCAAACTTTTAAAGTCCTACCAATCTCTCGATCAACTGTTGTTTCTTAGGCAAGAGGCACATTGGAGGGTAAGGAGACTAGAGCCCTTAAACTTCAAGTAGATGAGCAGAAGACGAAGATCGAAGAGTAATAAAAGGAGATTGAGGAGCAAAAGAAAAAAATTAACTTATTTCAAGAATAGAATGTGAAGTTGAAAGATTCACTTTTAAACTTGTCTGCAAAGTTTCATTCTTTCCAATAGTCCATGAATCAAATGCAAAGGTTCACACTTTTTCCATCAGGTTCGTAAGCTCAAATACCCAATGTTATGCCACCCACGTATGGATTCCTGCCCCTGTCAAATGCTACCAAAGTACCTTTCGTTGCATCATCATTATCCAAAACAAGCAAGTTAATAGGTTAAAACAATTGTGACGGTGACAATGATGAGAATGGTATATGATGTCGACAATTATCTTGTTATTTCTATTTGGTGAATAAGTATGTATATATGTAGAAGATTTGAGCAAGGTGATGATTTTTGTGGACAAAGATATGACTTGATCAGGCATGATGGATAGATAATTTGGAGTTGATCATGATTGGTGGTTTGCGATGTTTATAATGCTAAGTATTGAATTATGTAGAATATTATAATGTTTATTCATGATGTTTTGTGGATATTGGTGTATGTTTGGCGTTGGTTTGTGGTGGTCAATTTATTTTTGGAGTAATTTTGACTTTAAATTTTAGGTTTTGAAAAAACAAAAAGAATTGGGGAATTGACAAATTGAAATAGTTGGAATTGATATTATTGGTTAGGTTTGTGACCGAAAATACAATCACAAAAAATTGTGGTTGCAAATTTGTGACCAAGTTTTCAATCACAAAATATAATATCAATAAATTGCTTCTAAATTTTTGTGATCGAAATTTCGGTCACTATTCTTTTTCAATATGTGGCCGACAATTTGGTTACTATTTATTTATTTTGTGACCGAAAGTTCGATCACTACTATACATTTCATTTTGTGACCAAAATTTTGATCACTATACTTTCCATTTTATGATTGAAATTTTGGTCACTATTCGGTCAATCTGTGACAGACAGTTTGGTCACTATTTTTTTCATTCTGTGACCGAAATTTCGATCACTATTCCCTCATTTTGTGACCAAAAATTCAGTTACTATTTATTCAATATGTGACCCGAATTTGGCACTATTCCATTCATTCTGTGATCGAAATTTTGATCACTATTCATTCAATCTGTGACCGAAATTTCAGTCACTATTATTTTTTCTATGACTAAAATTTCAGTCACAAAATAGTCAATCACAGATTCGGTCATCAAAAACTATAAGGAAGGTTTTAGTGACTATTTTTTTTGGTCACATATTCGATTACAAATTTGTTTTTGTGATCGATTTAAGCCAAAATCGGTCACAAAAATAGTTTTTCTAGTAGTGTCATTTTCAATGTCATAATCATATTATGGCTCTTGCAAACAAATTACAGTCATTAAGAATAGTATATTTTCTTGCCCTTGCGGGTTTGTTTAAAGCTATTCCACGTGGTTCATTTACATCAGTTGGTCACAAGTTAGTTCTTTCTTGGTTCACGTGTGCATTCAATTGTTGCTTAGCATTAACATGTTCTTCCAAGACTGGGACAACATTTATTGAGAAAGTGGATGTCGAATTATTAGTGGGTAATGGAATATTGACTCTAATTTCTTTAATATCCACATTTTGTTTTTTAGTACTCCCGCTAACTTCACTATTTTCAAAGAATTTTGCATTACTTGTTTCAACAATTCTTGGACTATGGTTTGGACAGTAAAACCTATACTCTTTAGATTTCTCTGGGTAACTAATAAAGTAACCACTAACTGTTTAAGAATCTAATTTCTTTTCATTTGGATTAAAAACTCGTGCTTTTGTTAGATGCAACTATCTCATACTAAGTTTCCTTCCAAGGCTTTCCTATTGAGAGTTTTAGTCCTATGAGTCTCTTTTTGATGTTAGGCATTTCTAAGATTGGTTTCAGAGATTGCAACTATGTTTGCGTCACGCTTTATCATCTCTGATTTGTTTTTACAATCTATTAATTTGTTCATATTTCTTTTATTTCCTTTCGATTTTCACTTCTATTCAATTCGTAGATCTCCTTTTTCTTTGGACTTTTGTGCTATGTTTTTGCATTCTATTTCATGCGTAGGAACACTTTGGTCGTGGTATGCACTACTGTGTTCTCTTGACTGCTCAAATTTGGTATTGCTAATAGTGACTCTCTCTAGGATCAATAGGTATGGAGAGCAAACTTGAGGGCTTTGCACGATTCTCACTTCGGTAGAGGTAGAGGCTACTCATGATATTGTGCCAGATGTGGCATGGCGAGCAAATCCAACGGACAAGAAGTATTATGTGGTGGGGTACTCCATACGTCACATAATATAAATTTTGAGTCATTTATATGTGGAATGCATTGCAAGAATAGTTCGGTTAATTATTATTATTATTTTTTCCTAATTTTGATTCTGTTTTCGGCTAAAACCGAATCGAACCAAACTGAGACTAAACAGTTCAGTTAACCGAACCGAACGTGCGGTTCGATTAGGTTAAAATCGAATGAACACCCATTGTTATATATATATATATACACATTTATGGAATGCATTGCAAGAATAGTTTGGGGGGGTTTTTACAATTTCATGTAATATTTTTCTGTTACACGTAATAATATTTCTGTGTTTCAGTTACTGATCAATACACGCTATGTGCATTGGTGAGTATTGTTTAGAGGGCAATATCTAACCTAATGCATTGATAAGGAATGCAAAGTGAAATTAATCTTTATTATAAAATAACTATTATTATTTGTTGAGAAAATTCTTTTCTTTGATAGTTGTAAATGTGGGAAAATTTAATGGATATTGGAGTTATTCATTTAAATATATATATACATATTTATTTAAATTTTATGTTGATCGCAATTAGTCTCATGTGTAGAGAGTGAGATAGGGAAAAAAGAAACCAACCCAAAATTGCTAACAATATAGTGGCCAAGAAAATCACTTTCATTGAAGCCATCCCACTTACACCACCGTTGGTGTGTAGTGATGCAACCATAACTATTTGAATCTATATAAAATGAGACAGTGTGACTGCAACACTTTATGAATTAAATTCAGAAAGTAACATGATTATTGGTGATTAATTTTGAACCTAGAAAGTGATATGATTATATTGGGATTTTATTTTGTTGTGTAGTGCTACAACCAAAACTCTTCGGGTTATATATAGCGAGAGTAAGACAAAACTTCATTGATTAAATAAGAAAGAAATATATAAGATTATGCTGGGACTTTTTATTTGACAAAGTAACACAAATATATGTTTACATTGGCGCTTTATGGTAATTAGCATTTTTTTTTCATGTAGATGACACTTTGTGGTTTTCACTTTGAATGTAATATGATTGTGGGAAAAAATATTAAATATATATATATAAGGAGAAATAAAGAAAAAGAAAATCTACGATATAATATAGGTTCAAATAAAAATGAACATTTCTTTACAATTTTGACCATTTCATTATTATCTATTTAGCCTTTTCTTTATTATAATATGTACATAAAATTGTAAATAGCTAACTTTTAATTTTAAGTACGTCTAATGTAAAATCAGTGGGATTTGAAAAAAAATGTATTGAATAGTTGTTTTTTTCTTTTGCAACTTATAAGAAATCTTAAAAATCAATTTTGGAAATGCTAGATAGATGTCATTAATCACAATTTTCATCGTCGAAATATTTTCGTATTATTGGTTCAATGGAGAGGGTCTAAGGGATTTGAAGTAATCACACTTTTACAATTTTAGAAATTGGATAAACAATTATAAATATTTCTGTCTTTGTTTTAAATTTTCGAAAAAAATGAAATAACTGGTAGCTGATCAAATAGAAAGACTGCGGCACACGTTACAAGTTTGGAATGAAAAAACTCAAAACAGTTTGAGCTATTATATTTGAATGAGAAAAGTGAAATAATTGATCCAAAGCAACTCAACAATTAAGGAACCAATTCTTGACATTCAATTGATCCAAAATGCATGTAACTTTAAAAAAAAAACTAGTAATTCAACAATACTTTGCTCAAATGACTAAATAATTTTTAAACCTGATTTTATATTTATTCATGCCACCAAAACAATTATTTTTCAATTGTACGTATGGATTAACAACATAAATATCATTTCTAAGAGACACAACGCCACCATTACAATCGTTGTCCATATGACATCTATTAAATATGGTCTCCGAAAATAGCATAGTGATGTTTGATTTTGTAGACCAAGACATAATGAATTTGAAGTAATTAGCAAGGTTAGGACGACTATAGATTGTTTCTCCTTTGATAGAAACATTATTTAAGAAATTCTTGACGTGCATAATTCATTTACTTGTTTTGCTACCCTTTTTTGCTATGCCAGATTGGTGGTGTTTTAGACTGTTAGATAAAGGGGTGTTCAAACTATCTGATAACCGATTGAACCGATCAAAATTGCAAAAAATCAAACTGAACTGAATGTTGTTCGGTTCGGTTTTTGGTTATATACCCAAAACACCGAACAAATTTGATTCGGTTAGATTCGGGTTTTCCCTCGGTTACCGAAAACCCAAAATCTGCATGCAGTTTGGTTCTCGGTTCCGTTTAAACCAAACCGAACAAGAAAGTTATTTAAAAAAAGCTAAAACGTGTTTTGATTGAACTTGACCAACTGTAAAGTTTGTTATTTCATTTCCTTGTTTTCAACCCTTGCTCTCTCAGTCTCTCTCTCTCTCTGCCCAAACTCCCATCTTACTCATATAAAAAAACTATTATTATTTGTTGAGAAAATTCTTTTCTCTGATAGCTATAAATGTGGAGAAATTTAATGGATATTGGAGTTATTCATTTAAATATATATATATATATATACACACACATACATATATATATATATATATATATATATTATGTTGATCGCAATTATTCTCATGCGTAGAGAGTCAGAGAGGGAAAAAAGAAACCAACCCAAAGTTGCTAACAATATAGTGGCCAAGAAAATCACTTTCATTGAAGACATCTCCACTTACACCAACTTTTGTGTGTGGTGATGCAACCATAACTATTTGAGTCTATATACAATGAGAGAGTGCGACTGCACCACTTTTTGAATTAAATTCAGAAAGTAACATGAATATTGGTGATTAATTTTGAACCCAGAAAGTAATATGATTATATTGGTGCTTTGAGGTAAGTGCATCATTGACGCACATTGTCTAGTGTCGATCAAATTTAGAGTTATCATAATACTTGTTCTTTTTAGCAACTATAGCGCAAATATTTTTCTTCTCCAAAACCAAAAATTAATGAAGTACCAATATATGTTAATTTTCCGCTATAGTTCTAATTTAACTGTTGCCTGTACAGAAAAGATGTTTTCTTCGGTCATAACAGTAGTAACTTATCCTTGACATTCAACTTCTTCATAATAGAATTCAAGTAATTGTCAAACTAAAGAATCTCAGTTGTTTCATTTTCATGGTAGATTTTCAATTTAGAGCATTTTAACAAATGCCAAAAATATTCATGTACTAAATTTTCATATAAACAAAAATACGCAAGTCTAGATTCCTTGAATTACATAGTAAAACCTACTTAATAAATCTTAAGAATTTTATTTAGGCAATCCATACAGGATTTCGTAATTCATTATTTTGATGTTCAAAATATGTTTCAGATTATAGGTCTCGCGGAGTGGGTCTGAACGAATAGAAAAGTGAATTGAAGGAATCATGGCTTTGCGATTACAGGGAATGAGTAATAGTAAATAAGAATTCACTCAAGACTCGAACAATCTGGAAACAGACCCAGCAGTTCAACAACGTTCACTTTTGATGACCGCATGTTTTTAAACAAGATTTATCAATGGTGCATGGTACCAACATAGTTATTTTCCAATAGTGCATATGGATTAGCAATAAAGATCACAAAACACAATTTTTCCTAGTTAATCAAGGGACTAATTTCTCATCAAGGACTCTTTAATATCTCTTATTTCGGTGGCGGTTTGCGCCTTTGTTGTGGGAGCACACAAGCAAATGTGAAATGTGCCGTTGCAGGTTCATACTGGATAATCATTTCTTAGAGGCACTTCGTGGGAGTTACAGTCAGCGTCTGTAGTACAATTATGAAATAGCGGCGCCGCCTCTGAGAAAAGCATAACACCTATGAATTTGAACTTCATTAGACACGCTAGCATTGAGTTCATAATAAGATAAATATTTTTATTCTTCAAGGAATATCTTTTTGTTATGATAAATAAATCATTGACAAGTGGAGAACATCAATGGATAATGAATATTTATATTTTTTAACCATCAATTAATTTTTGCGATCCATTTAAATCAAATTTATTATTTCAATTTTATTTTTAACAAAAAGCAACGTGTATGGATGAGTGAGACAGGGGAAAAGAAACTAACCAAATATTACTAACAACATAGAGGCCACGAAATCCACCTTCGCTGAGGCCATCTTTTCCTACGGAAAAGTGTTGCAAAATTATGAAGATGACACAGAATTTGATATGAGATTATGAGGATATGGGCTTTTATTTTGTTGTGTAGCGCTACAACCAAAACTCTCCGGGTTATCTACAGCGAGAGTAAGATAGAACTTCATTGATTAAATAAGAAAGAAATATATAAGATTATGCTGGGACTTTTTATTTGACAAAGTAACATAAATATATGATTACATTGTTGCTTTATGGTAATTAGCATTTTTTTTTCATGTAGATGACACTTTGTGGTTTTCACTTTGAATGTAATACGATTGTGGGAGAAAATATTACATATATATATATATATATATATATATATATAAGGAGAAAGAAAGAATTAGAAAATCTACGATATAATATAGGTTCAAATAAAAATGAACATTCCGTTTACAATTTTGACCATTTCATTATGATCTATTTAGCCTTTTTTTTTTTATTACAATATGTAAATAAAATTTTAAATAGCTAACTTTTAATTTTAAATACGTTGCACATAAAATCAGTTGGATTTGAATAAAAATTTCTTGAATAGTTGTTTTTTCTTTTGCAACGTATAAGAAATCTTAAAAATTGATTGTGGTAATGTTAGATAGATGTCATTAATCACAATTTTCATCTTCGAAATATTTTCGTATTATTGGTTCAATGGAGAGGGTCTAAGGGATTTGAAATAATCACACTTTTGCAATTTTAGAAATTGGATAAACAATTATAAATATTTCTTTCTTTGTTTTAAATTTTTGAAAAAAATGAAATAACTAGTAGTTGATCAAATATAAAGACTGCGGTATCATTTCTAAGAGACACAACGCCACCATTACAATCGTCGTCCATAAGACATCTATTAAATTTGGCATTGATCAAATTTAAAGTTATCGTAATACGTAGTTCCTTTTAGCAACAAGATATTTTTCTTCTCCAAAACCAAAAACTAATGAAGTACTAATACATGTTACTTTTTTGCTATTTTTTTAATTTAATTGTTGCGTGTACAGAAACGATGCTTTCTTTGAGCATCACAGTTTTAACTTATCGTTGACATTCAATTTATTCATAATAGAATTCAAATAATTGTCAAACTAAAGAATATCAATTGGTTCATTTTCATGGTACATATTCCATTTAGAGCATTTTTACAAAGTGAATGGAGACAGCAGTTGGTGGAACTGCGGTAGAGGGAGGAATTAAGATGGACAGATTTAGTAAGCTGCACTAGATGAAAGACGAAGATAGAAGTATGAAGTTTTTTTCATGTGCATGCATCATAGCAACACAAAAACAATACGATTTCACTGCTTTGAGACAACAGAGGTGTATGCTAGATGGAACTGATTATAGTGCAGTGCTTTATCTCCAAGTATTTTGGGGAGACGTTTGGTTCAAAATACCTATCGCTTTAGGAGATTGACGATGCTTTGGTTGGTAGTAGCACTAAAATGACGAGGAGATACAATAGAGCTTGTTAAAGCCCTTCACAACTAAAGAGGTGACTAATTCTCTTACAAGTATGTTTACTTTGAAATCCCCTAGCCCTGATGGCTATCCCCCCTATTATTCTTTCAAAAATACTAGCATGTTGTTGACCCTGATATTGCTGCATGAGTTCTTGAATTTCTAAATAATAATGTTGATATGCAAGTGATAATTTTTTCCCACATAGTCTTGATTCCTAGTGCACATTGTCCTAAGACTATTACACAGTTTAGGCTTATTAGTCGAAGTAATGTCATTTACAAATTGGTGTCTAAGTCGATAGTAAAGTGGATAAAACCTTTGTTGAATGTTCCAAGCCATTTGATATTTGATAATATTCTTGTCGCTTGTGAGATTAACCATTTCATAAAATACAAGAATAAAGGCAAACATGGTTTTTTTGCACTGAAGTTGGATATTTGTAAGGTTTATGAGAAGGTTGAGTGGGTCTTTTTTGAGCGTATGTTGCATCCATTTGGCTTCCCTCCCCTTTTTTTCCAACTTTCCATATCTTGTGTGTCCTATGCATCTTTTGCATTTACTTTGAATGGTTCTCAATTTGGGTACTTGCACCTGAGAAAGGGAATTCGACAAGGAGTCCCCCTATCCCCTTGTTTAGTTTTTGTACAGAGATTCTCAGTTGTCTTGTTTAGGTAGAGGAGTGGATGAATAATATTAAGGGGGTTGTGGTGAGTCAAGGAGATCGTAAAGTATCACATTTACATTCAAACAACACTCTTATTTGCTGCCAAGTGAGTATGGAGGTGGTGCTATGTATTAAATGGATCTTGCGTAGATATGTAGCCATCTTGGGGTAGGAAATAAACATTTAGAAATCTTAGATTTATCTTTAGTTTGAATGTGGAGCACTCGATTTGTTTGCATTTTGAAGTAGTTTTAGGAGTCTGGTTGGTTCCAAAGATGTATGGGGCTGCTATCCCTTATTAGCAAATCAAAAAGAAAAACTCTATTTGCTTCTATTCGGGATGGAATTTGGTGGTAGATATAGGGGTGGTCTTTGAAGTACCTACTCCCGATAGGAAAATAGGTATTCATAAAGATATTTTTCCAATTCATCCTTGCACAAGCCATGTTATGCTTCAGGTTATTAGATAGTTTTATCCGAGAGTTTAAGGCAATGATCTATTCGTTTCTAGAATGATAAAGATAGGCATAAGATTCGCTTGGTGAACTATCAACAAATATGTCAAATTAAGAAAGAAAGGGCTCAGGTTTTTTGGAATTTGAGGGTGTTTAATGAGCCTTTGCTTGCTAAACAAGAATGGAGATTCATAAATGAGCCAAATTGTTTGATGAGTCGTGTGGTACCCCGAAACCTCTAGCTAATTATGAAAATATCTATTTTATAACCATATCACAAAACATGCTAACATAAAACATAATGAAACCAAACACACGTACTAATATTCCAAAAGGAAAGTTTACATATTCCGTTTATTACATATACACAAACTTAACTACCAAGTTTCGAGCATAACATATACATAACTAACTAAACGCCTTGAAGCGCCCTCCTAAGTCTTCCTCGCTCCTATCTTCCCGTGTCTCATATCCGGCTAAAACATAATAGAAAACAATATCAACATGTTGAGTAGAAATTCGCATAAAACATGAGGTGTTCGTGTGAAATTGCATATTGTCATAAAAGCATATAAAACCATATAAACTTCAGCTTTGATAAAATCACATAAATTTCAGCTCGCAAGAGCATCGCGTTCCAACATATTGTTACCGTTTTCCACCTCGACGGGCGGCTACCTTATCTTACCGTGCTGTAATTCAATTCCAACCGATACTCCCATCCCAACCAAAACACACCTGTGGTCATATCCCAGGTATATACTGAAATCCTACGACCCACAATCAATATATGGAACACTCCGTCCATCCAAGATGGGAATAGGACATGGATGACAAGAACTGTTTTAAGACCTGCAAGCCCATTGCCGTCCGGCCGAACTCTAGCCCCCATCCACACCAAAAACACATCGAGCCCTTATACACACAATTCCAACGCATTTGAATCACAATTTCAAGACAATACACACTGTTTCAACTGGTTATTGCACAATTTTCAGCATAAAGTAACAAAATTTCCAGTTTTGCACAATCAACATTTACGACTACGAGCAGAAATTTCTTGCCTTCAAACTACTAACATTCCAGCTTAAAACCTACTGGAAATCCACACATATATTCCCAAGGTTGTAAAATAGACTTTTAGTTGATAAAATTCGAATTTCCAGTTTACGAGACCTGGAATTTTCAGATTGCGACGCGAAACGTTTTAGCACGCAACTTCTAAAATTTCTAGCTTTTACAACCCAAAATTCCAGCTTTGAAAAACTTGTAAATCGAGCTTATTATACACTGAATTTACATTTTATAAACCAGGTTTTTAGTTGGGAATTTTTGGATTTTCCAGCCTTGCAAAAATCGAAATTTTCAGCTTTGAAAACAAGATTAGTAATTCCCGCATATGCACAACTTGAATTTTCAGCTTGGAAAACTTAAAATTCTAGCTTCTAGCACATATATAAGACTCTAACAAGGTATAAAACATGATAACATAGAATTCAAGCATCACTTTAGCATAATTGCAACAATTTCTAGCATGCTTATTCAAGAATTTAACCTAACATGCTCATAGAAATATCTCATGCACATATATAGCTGACACGTCTTGTAATCCCTTAGACCCAAGATGAAAACCAACTTGTGGTGACCTTCTAGGTCTAATAAGGGAGATAAAATGCTAATAATTTGGTAAAAACCTAACTCTAGTTCACGCCATAGGCAAATTTCTACCTTGATGTCTTTCTTGCCTTTGTAGGGTTTGAAGAAGTGAAAGTGTTTGAAGTTGTGAGAGTATTTGAAGGTTAAAGGATAGTAGGGAAAAGTGAAAGAAAACAAGTAGAAAGGAAAGGGATAGGGGCCGGTTTTCTTAGTGTGTGTGTGTGGTGATTTTTTTGTATTTTTCCTAAGTAATACTACATATATGTTAATAAGAAGAGATATGATTAAAATAGCATTAAGTCCTTTTCCAATTATTACCCTAATTGGCCAAGTATAAGTTCTAAATAGCTTAAGTGTAGCTCTACATTAACAAAAACCAACCATGTATTCATACATCTAGAAGGAGTATTACAAGTGTATTTGTGACGACCCGAAACCTCTAGCTAATTATGAAAATACCCGATTTATAATTTTTGCACAAACATGCCACTTTTCAAAACAATAGTAAAACCAACCCATACTTTTATTCGAAAATCCAAAAGTACACATAAGTTTATTATTACATGATCGTGACTACAAAATAACCTCAATCCTATAACATGCATAACTAGCCAAATGCTTCGAACCGCCTTCCTATGTCTCCTTCGCTAGCGACTCCGTTCGTCTCAAGATTGGCTAAAACATTACATGAAACACGTCAACAACACGTTGAGTAGAAACTTTGCATATAACATGAGGTGATCGTGTGAGGTTTGTGCACCATATCACAGAAATTTATGAACATAAATCACATAATTTCACATTTGATTTCTTCCACCTCGACGGGTGGCTACCTTATCACTTCGTGCCGATTTTTCCAACCAAACACTCCAATTCCCTACCAATCACTCCGGTGGTCATATCCCGGGCATATGCCGATTTTTCCTACGACCCACTTCAGTACATAGACACTCCGTCCATGCAAGGAGGGATTAGGCAACGATGGAGGGTCGAGAACTAATTTAAGACCGGCAAGCCCGACGCCGCCCGGCCGAACTCGACCACATCCACCCCTATTCACATTGGGGCCCAACATGTACACATAAAATTCATGTATAACACATAGTTTTACAAAATTTCAGTATGCTTTCACACTGATCTTACATAAATGAACACATATTTCAACCTTTATGAACTGAAAATTCGCAGTCTACAAATATTTGCGACGAGCAGAAAATTTCAGTTTGCAAGTATGGAATTTCTAGCCTAAAACCTGCTGGGATTTCACAAATATGTTTCTAATATTGTAAAATAAAGTTTTGGTTGATAAAATTTCGAGTTTTCAGCTTACGAGACTTGGAATTTTCAGACTGCGACGCAAAACGCTTAATTGCGCGGCTGCTGGAATTTCCAGGCCCCGAAGCCGAACTTTACAGATTTGAAAAACTGTTTTTCCAGCTTATTATACACTGGAATTACAACATATAAAACAGGTTTTGAGTTTGAAAAAATCGGATTTTTCAGTTGTGCAAAAATAAGAGTTTTCAGCCTTGTAACAAAATTTTTCAGCACTGTGAATAGTGTTTCCAGCAAGTGTTGAACTAAAATTTCATCTTGACAAACACGAAATTTCAGCTTCTAACACATGATTGAAGTAATAAAAAGTATCAAACATCATAATACATAACTTAAGCATCATTTGGACCTATTGCAAGCAAAATTTCAGCATGGTTTCAAGACATTCAAGGGCAAGATGCACATAATGTCACTATAAGCATATACCCAAATTTTCTTGTATTCCCTAAGACCCAAGATGGAAACCAACTTGTGGTTACCTCTTAAGGTCTAATGGGGAAGATATGAAGCTAATACTTTCATAAAAACCTAAGCTAACTCATGCCATAGGCAAGGTTTCTACCTTCTAGTAGTAGAGGTTCTTGTAGTTTAAAGGATGTATGGAAGTGTAAGGATGAAAGTGCTGAAATTTGTGATGAAATTAACAAGAGATGAAGGCAAGAGACTATAAGGGGCAGAGTGCACGTTTTTTAGGGGGTGTGTGGTGATTTTTGTGGTTTCTTATGCTTAATGCCTAATCCTTCTTATAATTAGTAATGTAACAAATAGCATTAAAATACTATTGTGTCTTAATCTTCATCATTTCTTTCTTTCCAACGAAGTGTCCAACTAACAAGCCTAATTAGGTTAAGTGTTAGTCTAATTAGGTTAAGTGTTAGTCTAGGCTAATTTGGTCCATACATGTATAACAATATCTAGAAAGAATTATACAAGTGTATGCACACTTGTACATAATCATCATTACTTGAAGGATGAAGACTTGAGAATGATTTTCTACCAAGTATAAAATATTTTTATGTTTCTTATACCTTAAAAAACGTCCACCCTTAGTTAAAATCTGAAAATTTATAAGTTATTTACTTATTTTACATATTTATGGAAGAAAATATCATTTAGGGGTAGAAAATGCAATTTTAGGCTTTCTTTACGGTTTTTCCAAACATCTTCTAAATCTTATTACACAAAACCAAACATACATATATATATATATTTATGTGTGTATACATATATTTTTATGAATTATATAGTTTATATGATGCTTAACTAGGACAAGAAATAATCCTAACTTATACATGTTTCGAAAAAATGAATATGCAATACAAGGTATTAACATTATGAAAACGTATACCTATAAATATAAAATAAACACATATACTTATATCGATACATAATGGGAGTGAGAATACGGGTCCTTACAGTATTAATACATTGTATCTAGCAAACGTGGAGGATAAGACTTAAAGTATTTAATATTTTCTATTTTTCTGTTCAAAAAACCGCCCACCCTCTATTTATTCAGCAAGATTGTAGATTTTTTCTTGTACTGTATAGAATTATTCATATTAGGGAAATAAATAATATCTAGGGGTAGAAAGTACAATTTACTCATTTCTTAGGGTTTTTCCAAGAAGTCATAAAAGTTATGATAAAAATCTTCTAATTATATATATATATATATATGAACCATGTATATATACATATATGCATCCATGTATTTTCTTGAAATTTATGATTTGTATGGTGATTAACTAAAACAAGAATGAATCCTAAACTTGTATCACAAAGTATGAACATAATGAAAACTCATACATAGAAATATGTAAATTGTACACATTTAGGTATATCCACATATATATACATAACCGAAATAAGAATTCAGGTCCTTACAAGTCGAGTGCTTTATGGACATTACTTTTACAATTTGGATTTCTTCCAAGCAAGGTTGTGGTTCTGACCATCATACACATGGATAAGCATCTTCGGGGTGCAAGAGTTGGTGCATTGGGGGCCTAGATGGCGAGTTGGGACTGAAGATAATATTAATATTTGGTGGGATCGATGGTTGCTAAAACCTTGCACCTTTCAACTCATCAGTTCGCCTAAACCAACTTGAACTCTTATATAGGTTAGCCATTTGATTGGTCTTGTGACAAGAGAATAGAATGTGGCTATTCTCTATGAGTTGTTATAGTAGGAGGATGTGAGAGTGGTGTTGAGCATCCCGCTTATCTGGTTCTCGCATTCGGATAGATTAGTATGGCACACTTATAGGGATGGCTGATTTCGGGTTTGAAGTGTTTACTATTTACTTTATGAGATGCTAAATCTTACTCGGGCATCAGTATTGGATCACTTATCCACAACCAACTGGAAGTTTATGTGGGCTACTCGAGTAGCACCCAAGGTTTGAGTGTTTGTGTGGAGACGTTTCCATGATAGCCTTCCTATAACTCAAAATCTGAGACATCATCATTGTAGTGATAATTTTCATTGCTCCTAATGCGGCATAGAGGGGGGACATAGATGGCATACCATGGTCGAGTACCCGATGTTCACTAGGTGTGGGATTTTATCCACATACCTGCTTAGGTTACTTTGCATTTGGTGTGAGGCTTGATGGATCGGTTGACTCGGGCTAAGGGTGATTGAGTAAGAAAGAGTTTGAGATACTTTTTATAGTAGCTTGGGCCACATGGTGGAGTCAAAACCGTCATCTCATAAAAGTCATTGGGATGGAATTTATGGAGGTTTCGGTGGTTTCAATGACTTTCCATAATTCCTACAAAAAAAGCGAATAAAGTAGGGGCGCAAGTTTGGGGATGAGTCATGTTGCTATTTGGGAACCACCATTAGAGGGTGTTGTCAAACTCAATTTTAATGACACAGTCTTTGCTAGCAAGGGAAGAATAGGACTGGGCACACATGCCAAGGATCACACGAGGAATTGGCTTGCGTGGCTCTCAAAATATAAAGATGGAATGTTTGACGCAAAGGTGACAGAGGTTCTTGCAGCATTTGAAGTAAACAAATTAACATCATATGAAGTTGACTACTCTCTCATTGGAATCTGACTAGTGATATTGGAAGAATTCTTGATTCTTTTGATAGTGCTACAGTCACTTTTGTAAGACGTTCAAGTAATAGAGTAGGCCACATCTTAGTTAGGAATGCATCGACCTCGAGTGAGGGAGGTTCTAATATTCTTGCATGTGCTAGTTTATTGTTATATTCGAATATTACTATGTAATAAAGTATGCAAATTTCCCTTAAAAGAGAGAGAGAGAGAGAGAGATGGATATTGCAACGTTCAAAGCGTTTTTTCACAAAAATCAACAAAATAAGACGTTTGATCTACAATAAAGGTGTTATCAAATTCAAGTCAAGTCCACATTGTTCACCAAGCCTACGAATCACGTTATTAGAGTGTGAAATCAAATTCAAAGAAAACAATCAGAGGATTAGTCCTTTAGGAGATTATTTTCCACCAAATTATATTCTTTTTTTTTCTTAAATTGAAATATTTGTCATATATTATTTCTTGTCTTGTATACAGATTTGAAATTTGTGACCAAATTTCTGGCATGTCTAGTGGGACCTGAACATACCCTAAATCTCTTTTCTCTTTACAAATGCATTAAATCACTCATTTAGTAAGTTCAATGCCTCTCAAGAAGAATAACCTTGCTCTGGTAAGAAGGACACTTCAAACAAATCTGCTAAGGATGATATTAATCAGTCTTCTAACAATGCCAAAGTCTCTAAATCTGATTCTTATGATGGTTCTGATCCTTCAAACCTAATTGCGTCTGCCTCCAAGTCATTCAACTTTACCGAGGCAACTATTTTGGATGAGCAACTTGTTCAGATGGCCCAAGCAATAACAAACCTGCAAACAAAATCATTGAAGATAAAGACTTTCAAATTGCTCAACTTATAGACATGTTGGAACACTCAAATGCAGGAGAACCAAGCTACAATTATTTGCCTTCTTAGTTCAAATCGCAAGAGAGAAGCGAACACATGAGGCATCTCAGAAGTACAAGCACACACAAAGGCATGATCAATCCACCACCTCCATCGCCACATTGTTTGAGCAACAACTGTAAAATATGATCACTAATACTATAAAGGCTCTATATAATGCACCTGTACAAAACTACCTGGCATATTCAAAGCCCTACACTAAGAGCATCGATCTACTGAGGATTTCAATAGGCTATCAACCTCCAAATTTTTGATAATTTGGTGGAAATGGCAACCCAAAATAGCATGTTGCTCATTTTGTACAAACATGCAACAATATAGGAACCGACAACAATCACCAGGTAAAGTAATTCGTCCATTGACTTAAAGAAAATACTTTCAAATGGTATGTCGACCTGGAGCTTGAGTCCATTAATAGGTGGGATCAAATGGAGAGAGAGTTCTTAAACTGCTTCTACAACACAAGCGGCACTATGAGCATGATCGAACTCACTAATGCAAGACAAAAGAAAAGTAAGCCAGTAATAAACTATGTCAACTGGTGGCGTGCGCTAAGCCTACTGTGCAAAGATAAACTCTAAATGACTTCTACAATAGAGATTTGCATCGATGTAACTAGGGGCTTCTATACATTTTCCAAGGAATCAAGCTTGCAACTTCGAAGAGATGGCTACTCGTGCCCATGACACAAAGCTTAGTATTATCAATCATAGAACCAACTTCCCTTCGAGAGACCAAAGGAATGAAAAGAGGGACATAAAGTAGAATGGCAATTAGAATGAGTCATTTGCCAAAACGTCCATGCTCATTAAGACAATTCACGTCAAAGTTCCCACTAATAACAAGAAAGGTGCCAAAAAGGTTAGGAGTCAGTATATTACCTACGAAAAGCATGGTCTTACATTGAAAGAGACCAAAAAAAAATAGTACACATTCTCGGGCTCCGACGTCTCTTACATTTTCAATGAATTGTTGGCTAAGAAAGCTGTCGGAGCCAAAACGTCCTGAGAAAAGTGGAAGGGTGTATGACCCCGTGCTGCAAATATCACCGAGTCATTAGTCAGCCTATAGAAAAATGATTTGTGATTAAAGACAAAATCATGGCACTAGCAAGGGATGGAAAAATTATCCTTGATTGGTAAGACCTTGCAAACACAAATACTACTAGTGTCACAGCTATTGTAAGTGCAAACGATGTTCCTGAAAAGAGTTATTTTTCCGTCAACACTCATGGAGGCATCGACAAAAATTCAATTTAAGACAACCGACCCGAGTTTGGTTGATAACATACCTACCACCACAAACGCCAAGTTAATAATGGAGTCTTCTACTGAGATTGACCATGGTGGCGAGTAGATCCAGGTAACATGCCAAAGAAGACAAAAGCTACGCGTCAAGCAAATTTATCTGACATGGTCAAGAAAATGAATTCTAGTCGAGCCCTATAATCATAAATCAATGAGAAGCTCCAAAACTCGATATGTGGGAACAAAGAAATCACTAAGCAGTTGTAAGCAAGATCCTCTAATTTTAGTTGCCTTATTCCCTAAGGAATGTTTTCAACCAAAGATGGAAATAATGCATGCTATATGTGATAAATTACGAGGCCAAAAGTTTGCCATTGCTATACCCTATGCCAATGAAGTGGACGTCACCTTCAACTCCTACCATGCAAGTATTGCAAAGAAGCCAGTGACACGATCTTGTAATCAAGTTATAGAGAACTTTAGAAAGTTTAGTAAAAATGGTTTTGTATATCCAACAAGTTTTGAGTAGAAGCCAGTACTCGTCCCAATTATAAGAGCAACTAGAACAACGAGATGCAGTCTTATCTTCTAAAGGCTTTATGAGGATCATGGAGTGGTTGTGTAACCCAATGAAGAAGTTTAGGGCAACTAAGTTCTTATACGAGCAACAAATGCTTCTAGATGCAAGCACAAACTGTCTTGTTAGAAAAAAGTTCAAAGTTTGTTAAGTGTACTCCTCAACAAGAGTATAAACTATTAAATCAAATTCAAGTGTACTCTTAAACATAAGTTTAAACTGTTAAAATCAAGTTCAAGTGAACCCCTTGACATGAATACAAAATGTCTACAAATTTAAAAGGATGGCTCTTGACGCATGAGCCTAAACTGCATTTTACTCCTAACCTATTTGAGTATAAATGGTATATGGTATCCACCAATGGTAATGCATGTGGTTAAATTGCTGATATAGAATACTCCACTGAAGGTATTACATGTGGATAAATATAAAAATACTCCACCTAATCCAGGGTGGCTAAGCAATGGATACTCCTAGCCCATATGAGGATAAACTATGTACGGCTCCCCCTCAGATCCATCTTTGTTTTTGAACTATGTTATAATTTGACCCCTTTATTAGGTACATAGGTAGCTTAGATAACTTCGAAGTTCAATCATAATATTTGGATAAAATCATATGTCTATGCAGCTATTACTTCACAAAGTTTGAAGACCTATAGAGTTACACGTTATGATAGATTTTATTCTCATGAAAAAAAATAGCAATTCATTACATGAGGTCTTGATCTTGTAGTAAGTGGTGTTTCATTTTAATATTAATTTATTGCAAAAGTAATAATGAGTTATGTTTGTAATTCATTACAGTAAAAAGAAAGAGAAAGTTCATAGCATACTCAAAAGACTACAAAATGGAAAGAAAATATCAATTTGATTATGAAGGTCTGAAGCAATAATGCTCATGACCAAAAAGAAGCAAAAGCAAAAACAAAAACAAAAACAAAAACAAAAATAAAGAAGAAGAAGAGGAGATACAAAGTCCAAAGCTAATTTCAAGCAAATGGACACAAGTATTGCAGCTCGTCCTTCGTCGCTTCCAGTTGTGCACTGAAATCTTCATATCTTCACTTGCCTTGTCGCTCAGTGAAGAAGCATTTTGGATGGTTTTAATTACATCTTTGATTTTATGAACCTCAGCTTGAGCACTCTAAAGAAGTTCTTTTTTGTTGCTTTAACGATGCAGACAATCCTTCTTCCTCCCCTTCAATTTATTAAGCTCCTTTTTGATCTACCCCATCTCTTTCTTTGTAGACTGAACAAGATTGGTCTCTTTGCTCTCTTTAGTTTGGGTATTACAAAGACAATCCTTGGCTTCACTTAGTTTGTGGGAAACAAGTTCCTCTGATGCCTTCTTGGAAGATGTAGACCTTACCTTATCATAAGCAGCGCGGCCTTGGTAAATAGGAACTTAAGTGATCGCTCCACGTGTGAGATGTCAAAACCATTGAACCTCTTCATGGAGTAAACCAATAGATGGATGTCGTTTGCAATAGAGAAAATAAAGTCAATTGAAGTATATGATATCTTAGCCAGGAGGTCGCTCCACAATTCTGAAGAAACTCCTTTTGATGATTGTGGATGAACATCTAGCCTTGAAACACTAACACCTTAAAGCAAGGAAGTGTTGGTTTCGCTTGGCTCAACTTGGGCTTTTCCTTTAGTATCTTCTTAGCAAGTGGAGGATTCACAACTAACGAGTCAAGTCCTATAGTTGACCTCTGGCTATCTTCAGATCCATCATCCAGGTTGAGCATCTCATTCTCCAACTAAAATATTGCATGTTTTAAAGTCAAGGAATAATAAAACAAGATGAAAGAAAAAAAAAATGGAAGGAGAGAAGGGTTAAGAAGTAACCTCCATGGCAAAGTTCTTTGCAGAAGAATTAGGATTTTTCTTAAGTCTCTTCCAATGTCGATCCCAAATACTATTACAACTTTCTTCCAAAAAATAAGTAGCGGCCCTCCTTTTATCTCCTTCAGCTTGTTCTTTGCGCGAGGCTGGAGCTTCAAGTGACTTCAAGACAACTAAGTTTCATAATATTCTCATCAAAAAAGTTTTCATGTATTTTGGTCCACCACTCTTTATAATTTTTGAAGTAAACTTTTTTGAATTCATAGGAATGGAAGGAAGACATACTTTAGACATAGACATGGAAAAAGTGCACAAACGCCAATGCTAGTTCCCTTCATCTAGAGAAGCTTCATGAATATCCTACTTAAAAACCCCTAGCACATCTTGATAATACCCACATTGATGGTTGAATCATTGAAGACTATATGGCTCAACAATGAAACGTTCACTTCACCGTAAAAATAGATAGCTAAAATAGATGGCACAAAAATAATCGTGGCCAAGCCCCTCAACACTCCCGTTGTTTAACTTACATGAAGGCGTTCTTCATCACAACTATGTTGCAAGTCCAAGAAACAAGATCTCCTTTGTGGATTTTCTTGCGAGCCTCATTTGGATCATAGCTCTTTGCTCCTCATTTGCCAGAAAATAAAGTCATCTTAGGACCATCTACATTATGCTTAATTGGGTAATGGGTCTTGAAATAATATGCTAACTAACCATAGACAAAGTGGATAGGAAATGGTGAAGATATGCACTTTAGCTTTAGTACTTTCGAAATCATGTTTAAGTCTCTGTAGATGCTTACCAAGACCAGGAAAGTAAGGCCTACTCTTCGTTCACTCGCCAGAATACTCATAATTTTGAAGGTACTTGAGCGTATCGAGTTGATGTCCTCAATTGGAAGGGCTAAGGTACAAAGCTAGCCAGTCACGTGCACTACTAAGTATATGTCCTCTTTCGAACTATCCATAACACCAAGTTTTGTGAATAATTCTTCCTCCGCCATAGACCACCCTTCATAAACATCAAATTCGCCAAAAGGATTGTAAGTTAGCTTTAGATGGGCTGATTTCTTCTCCCTTTATGGTGATGGTAGGCAATACTTCATATTCTTCATGTACTAGAAGCTCACCCAATTGCCGATTGTGATTGGAGAAGATTGACCTGTATTGGTATTCCTTTGCAGTAGGTGGAAGACATGAAACAAGTACTTGCAACAATGATAACTAAATCTCTTCCCATTCTTGTTAACTCTATTCAGCTCTGTGGTACTAGGAACCACCTTGTCATAAATAAGTCCCATACTGGAAGGTTCGCCAAGTTTAACAAATCCAATAGTGACATTAACAACTCTCCAAAAGAAGTTAGAAGATTGTTGATAGTCGGACACTATGCCTAACCAAAATGCCTTGACGATCGAATTGTGGTCGTATGTAAACAAAGAAGCAAACACAGCGCTGTATATCCCGATCGCTGTCAACTTGTATTCGCATGGACTATGGATGTCCTTCATCCACTCCTAATAGCCTTTGACGTATTGGAATTCACTGGCAAATTGAATAGCATCTCCCCATTTGACCTTGCCTCTTTTGATGCATTAACCCAATGTTGATAAGGGGTTTAGCTCGTCTGATTGCTTGTGATAAATTGCTTGCAAAGTCTACACCTGGGATGCCTTGCTCAAAGAAACCTCTCGGGACCATTCCTCTTTGTACAATGGGTTCATCAATTTTGGCCATTCCGTCGCATACTGACTAATAGTTGGGGTATGGACCACCAAGAATGTATCCTTCTCCATGGGTTTGTTTTTATCATTAGAAATCATCAAGTGTTTGACTCTGAAGCAGGACGTGGTATCTTTGAAGTATACCTTAGTTGAACCTATGAAATTCTAAACAAAAGTATGAGGATAACATCGAAATAAGAAAAGAGCGCACACATAAGGAATGAAAGAAAAGTAAAGAGAGGCACAAATTGCTCAAACTCGTATTACTAGGATCTTGTTAAACACAATAGCACAAAGCTCTCAAGTAGATCATTTTTCGGGATGACCTATTTGAGAAAGAAGAAAAGCAATCAGTTAAGAAAAAGGTGTACAATAAAAAGCTTAAAAAAAAAGAAAAGAAAAGAAAAGAAAACCCCGCAGAAAATCATGTAACAATACCTATGGGTTCTTGAACGAGATAAATTTCCGACCATATGATCCCTCGAGCGATTTGTTGAACCAGAAGAGTGCATGAACTAAAAAAGTCAGGGCCAAATGCAATTAGTTGTGAATGAGCCAATATGTAATAAACAAAAATCTAATCAATATTCCAGTATATGCTCTGCTAAGTGCACTGAGAATTTTGATGCTCACTCAAGGCCTTTTTATAGATACTAGTGGAGTCATTGAATTGGAGTCAATTTGGGAATTGTCTTAATTGCTTGAACCTTCTCATTAATATTTGAGAACCAATGTATACGGAATTCTTAATGGTTATAGGTGTACTTCAAATTTTAAGTCCAGTGTACAATGGATTACACTTATACTTCAAATTCTCATTAAAATTTGAAGTCCAGTGAACAATGGACTGTGGGTGTACTTGAATTCGGTCAAGACAAAACTTCATAGTAACACAGCTTGTATTGGAAAAGAAATCAAGAAAAATTTGGATTTTAACGCAAGAGCTAAGTCTAATGGGTATGAAAAAAGTGTTTTGTTGGTGTCATGATAATAATGGGGCCCATCTGTCTTCAAAATAAAAGAAAAGGAGTTTAGATGGGAAGGAACCTCTGTTGCTGCTCTAAGTTCCATGCAAATTGATTTGGAACCAAGTCCTATCCAAATTCATATAGGTAGCGAGACTCATTTTTGTCAATCCCATGAATTTGATATAGTAACACACAAATTCGAATGGATATAGAGACTATGAGATATTGATATCGTATGACTCCTGATTCAATTAGGTGATTTGCTGGAGCAATCGAATTCTTTTTTTGTTTTTTTGAGCCATTATTTCATGGGCCATCAAAGTAAGTAATCAAAGCCAATAGCTACAGCAGCAATTGAGGATCCAAGTTTGGGCCCAAATTGGGCTTGTAGCCATATAAACTTCTAAAAGCTTCAAATTGTGGCCCAATTCAATTTCAAGTGAAGAAATAAGATGCATTTTCGTTAAGAGTACATTAGGTTTTTTTACCAAAAAAAAAAAAAAAAAAAGAAATTCACTTATCCTCCCTTGAATTAAGAAGAAAAAAAAAAGATTACATACTTCAAGCCTCGCCTCGCTTGCGCGAATATTCGGCATGTTCTTCACCGAACCTTGAAGTATGGGGTATTTGTTGGTGATTAAATTTTCACCCAATTAAAAAATTGATAAGTGTAAATTAAAATATTAAATATTCATTAAATTCGCTCTTTTGGAATTTCCTAAATTTAATTGTAATATTAAATAGTTGATTTTAATTGATATTTTAATATTTATTTCATTGACAAATGAGAAGCCGCCAAGTGTCAATATGAAGTGTTCCAGTCAATCAAATCAAGTCGTGCAGTCCGAAAGTCCAAAACCAATCAAATTGCGACAAATGGCACATTTGGGCACGTGAACCAATCAAATCATGACACACAAATTGTATTTTTCTCTTTAAAAATAATTTATACTAAAGAGATAAATACTAAAGGAGTTAATAACAATCCAAAGACCCTACACAAGCGCCTATAAAAGGGGGTCATTTGGATGCTTGAAAAAAAATCAAGGAGTCTATGAGTGCCAGAGAAGTAAATAAGATTCCAAAGTGTTCTCAAATCAAGCTCAAGAAGATATGCGAAGATCTAGGCAAAATTCTTGGTGTTATTCACGAAAGTCATCAAATCTAAGTATTCAATCTGCGATCAAGGTTTTAGGCCCGCATATTGGCATTTCTCCGAAGTCAATTAAATCCATGTTGATTAAGGCAACGTTCAAGGCGTTCTTCATGAAAATCATCAAAATAAGGCGTTTGATCTGCAATCAAAGTGCTAAACCAGCAAATTGGCGTTTTTTCCCTAGTCAAGTTCAAGGTGCTCACAACATTCTTCATGGCGTTAATTGAAATTCCTAGTGTTTGATTCATAATCAAGTTACAAAGCAAACAAATTGTGTTATTAGAGTATCAAATCAAATTCGGAGAAAAGAATCAGGGCATTAACTTTCTAGGATATTATTTTCCACCAAATTAATTATATTCTTTTTTTTCTTCAATTGAAATATTAGTCATATATTATTTATTGTCTTGTAATTTGTATTTGTAGACTCAAAATCTGTGTAAATAATACCCAAACGTATGAATAATTGAAAAAACTTCTATTTTTTGTACATTCTAAACACGAATAACACGTTTGCTACACGTATTATATGTATTCCATATAATACTTTACAAATAATACTTCATTCTATGAAATGTTTAATATTTTTGCTTTAAATTTATAATATATAAAAAAATATTTAACGGTATAACATATCAAAATTAATTATACTTGTTAATTGAATATCGTATAAATAATAAATTTGTAATAATTTACAAAAATACTAAGTAATAAATAAATTTTTATATTATGATTATAAATTAAATAATTTAATGATAATTTTTAAATAATTTTTTCATTATTCAATTTACATCAAAAGCATGATTTATATTAAAAGAATACCAAAATAAGCTTTATTTTTACTCCCGAATATCTTTTTGACATGTTTATGGTACTCGTAGTTTTATTGATTCGTATATTAGTTGTTTGCTTCTTATTGGGCCACTTTTTTCACCATAATTTTAAAAAATATATATTTAAAATATTTACGTGCATATTAAATGCTAAACATTACCCATTCCGTATTTAACTAACTAGGCACGTGATATGGGAATTGGTGAATATATTTTTATAATGGTTGCCCACCCCAAAACAATCAAAAACACAATTGTTGGAAACTAGTGAAACGCCCAACAAATCATTCAGTCATTGGAACAAAATGGGTGTTCTGCAACATGCTTAATGTAGAAGGTAATGTTAATCTAAACAAATCTAGATTAGTTGCAAAAGGATACAGCCAACAAGAAAGCATAGCCTATGATGAAACCTATGCGCCTATGGTTCGTTTAGAATCTATTCGCATGCCTCTTGCATTTGCATCATTCAAAAAATTCACACCTTTTCAAATGGATGTAAAAAGTGCCTTTTTAAATGGCTATATTAATGAAGAGGTGTATGTGGAGCAGCCTCCTGGATTTCATAATAAAAAATTTTCCGACCATGTTTTCAGACTTTCTAAAGCTTTGTATGGATTAAAATAGGTTCCACGAGCTTGGTACAAACGTCTTAGCAAATACTTAATCCATACCGGTTTTAACATGGGGGCGGTTGACAAGGCACTCTTTATTAAAACAAAAGAGCATGACATCTTGATTGTTCAAATTTACATGGACGATATTATTTTCGATAGTTCTAACCTTGATTTGTGATCATGTCCAAAAGGGGGATGTGCATGTTTGCTTTACAAAAACTAATAAGCAATTGACAGGCATTTTTTCAAAACCATTCGTTGAAGAAAGTTTTCGCAAAATTAGACAAAAAATTGGGGATTATTTCCATATAATGTGCTACATGCATCGTTAATACAATTCTTTTCTTTTCTTTATTTAAAAAAAATGTGGGTTTGGAAGATCTTGGCATCCTCATTCAAGATAGCACTATGATGATCACTTCAAAACTTGAGAGTATAGAGAAACAAATGATTGACCTTCGTTGAGAAGTTCGCAAAATCTAGAATAAAAGGAAGAGAAGACTAAGACCTTTTGGAAAGTTCTCTATTTTTTTGATGACCATATTTTGCCTTTTTTTATGTTGAGGGTGAGAACACTTAAACACTCATTTGACATACTCTTCTCCTTTCCATCACACCTTGCTTTTTGCATTATTGTCATCATTGTGATGTTGAGCTACTTGGTAACTAGTTTTGATGTTAAGTTGTTTGGTCTTGGTATTTGTGGGGTTGTGAGATCTCTTTTGGTATCATTGGTAGTATTAAGATGTTTTGGTGTTTGATGAACACATGTACCTTCTGAGGAAATTAGCCTACTGAACAAAGTGTTATGAAATTTCTAGTATTTTTTTGGTTATATTATTCTGACACTTTATTTGGTTCAAAGTTGCGTCTACAACTCAGAAATACAGGGGAAGACATTTTTTGTGTTCTTCAAAAAACCGACATGAAGACAGGGGGAACATATCTCTGTTTGTCATCATCAAAAAAGGGGGAGATTGTTACCCTTGATTTTTTATGATGACTTAATAAAAATTCCTTTATTCTTTAATTACATGATTTGTAGATTTGTTCTAACGGCTAGTTCTTTTCAAAGATCTCTAATGGCTACTTACCATCATAAGAAGATTTCAAAGTTGAAAGTCAAACACTTGTCTTATTTTTCTTCCAATGGCTACTTACCTTAAATGGAGGATGGAGTTCTTGCCTTATGGAAATGTCATATTTGTACTATAAATACAAGGGAAAGATGAAGAGAAAGGCAACGTTTTGAGCGCAAAGCAACAATAATTGAGAGCTCACATTTATAGTATTGTTTAAGTGAGAATTGAGATAGTATCTATTCTAGAGTGTACGCTGTTTACCTAGTATTGGTAGTACCAGTGGTCCAACAGTGTGTTGCTTACCAAGTGTTTGGTAGTACCATAGGTCCAACATCAGCTCCAAAATAGCTCTTCTCACTTTCATTCCATAGTGTTTTGTTTGGAAGTTATATCTTCCATAAAGTTCGTATCGTTCCACTATTATCGACGTGTGCCGCATTATTCTGGTTCTAACTTTAATAAAATATTTCGTAGGTTCAAAATCCTTAGTTGAAAAACACGAAGGTAGTGGATTTAGCCTCGACCAAAACCACTACAAGTTAATTGTTCATTTAGTTTAATTTTCTGTCAGGTTTATTACATTAGTAGTTCCAATCCCTTTATTTATCTCATTAAAAATCAGTTTAAATTATCTAATTCACCCCTTCTTAGATTTTCACCTTTCTAAAGCTCAATATATGTTTCTTTTTAAAGCTAAAGATTAGGTCTTGTTCAAGGTGAGTTGCAGGTTGTTTGTTCTTATTATAGTCTAAAGGCAGTTCTAGGGTAGAACTGAGGTTAGGGCGTTCGGAGGATTTGGTTGACTGTTACCCGAGTCATATTGGACCTCACTGACCTTCTCTTCTAATGAAGGGGATTTGACAGATAGTCAGAAGGTAGATAGACCCTCGTTGGCAGCCCGTTTACCACGCTGACCTCAAGGGAAGATTCCTAAGCAATTCTTATGCCAAAATTCATGATATGGCTTGAGCTCTTGGTCACTATTCTCGATGGATGATGAGTGAACTATGAGCGTAGAGAATGGAAATAAAAAAAATAGTAAAGAAGGGAGAAGAGGAGAGAAAAAGAAGAAAGGGAAAAAGAAAAGATGAGAAAAGAAGATGGCCATGGGGTTTTATAAAGTCACTTGAAATAGTAACACCAGGACCCCTTCAAAACAAAAAGAGGTGTTTGCACCTGGCGGTTCCGGATTTGTAGGAGGGTGGGGGGGGGGGGCTATGTAATGAAATTTGCTTTGAATTTGGTGTTCGGGAGGATAGGTTGGTTTAAAGGCTTTGAGTAAAATAAAAATGGAGAAAGAAAAGGAGGAGAAAATGGAGGCAAGGCATGGGAATTTATAAGGTATTGCCTAGGGAAGTGTGTGAAATAATTGGATGGAGAGAAAAGGCCGTTAAATTGGGGAAGTGAAAATGAAAAAGGTGAGTGGGAGGCGTGATTGGAAATTCAAATAATGTGGCTGGGAACACCCCACCCCACCCACACACACACACACCCAAAAAAAAAAAAAAAAAATAGGAAGCAGAAAAGATGGAGCTAGAAAATTTATGTATATAAGGGAATGATGATCATATGCAAACTAATCCAACCCAAGATAACCCATCAAATTTTGAGCTTAAGCCCACTTTTGATATTTAGGGGACTAATGACGTAAAAATTGGTGAATATATTTTTATAAGGCTTACCCAACCCAATAATAATAATAATAATTAAGAACACAATTACTGAAGTCCTATTTGCTTGGCGCAATACAAAGGCCACAACCTAAAATAATTGGAGATTAAGAGGGTGTTTGGCTAAGCTTATTTTAAAGAGCTTATAAGCTCGTATAACTTATAAGATGTTTTTAGAGCTTATAAGATTATATGTATTATTTCAACAATAAGTTGTTAAAGTGTTTGGATAAAATAAGATCTTATAACTTATAAGATATTTTTTGAGCTTATAAGTTGTTATTCTGTTTGGTAAAAATGAGAGCTTTTTTTTTTTTTAAATCTAATGATAATAAAAATAATAATGCAAAATTAATTTATGCAAATAAATATTTTTTGGAGACAGTAGGAATGTTACATTGAAAAAGCATAAAGATATTTATGTCATTTCATGTTTTGATATTAGATAAATTATAAGCTGTTTAAAAAAAAGTTGGGGGTACTATAATTTTTTTTTTAGCTTATAAGTTCCTAACAATTTATTTTTGGAGCTTATAAAAATTTACTATATCAATTTTAAGAGTTTATAAGCTCTTAAATATTTTTGAAGATATTTTAAAGAGCTTATATGCGACGACCCGGTAACTCCTATTGTTATTATTAATATTTTACTTAGGATTTATTTCCATTATGTGATAATTATTGTGTGAATATATGTGATTTGTGAATAAACGTGCGTTATACTACCTGCATTTTTTTAAAATGTGATTATTCCATCATTTGTTTTCTTAGCACTTGAAAAATGCAAAATATAAATTCCTGAAAATTTTATTATGATTTCCGAATTTTATTAAGAGTAAAATTATTATTTTAACATTACTTTATAACTTAGACCTTATAGTTTTAATTTTGAATGGTGATTATTATTTTTTGGAAAATTTATTTAAATACATATTTTAGGCTTGCATTTATTTTATTTTCGAATTTTATAAATAAATTATATAATTTTTGAATTTTATAATTACAACAATATATTTTATGATTTTAAATGTATAATTTTCGAATTTTAATTATTTATAAACCTAATTTTCGGATTTTAATTAAATGAAAAATATAAAGTCTAGATTTTTAGTATATTTTATAATTGTTTTGCAAGAATATCTCCTCTAATACATATATTAGTGGTAAATTCTATATCTACATATCCACACACACATCCATACATTTATTTGTGGTGATTTATATATTTACATGTACACACACATATTCATATACAAACTAGTGGTGAATTATATATCTACCTCCCCACACACATGTCCACATATATATATTAGTGGTAATATCTATATCTACCTATACACACACATGTCCACATATATACACTTGGTGATATGTATATCTACCTATACACACATATGTCCACATGCACATATATATATATACTAGGTAGTTTTCATCACAAAAACACACACTAAATCCCGCCAACAACCTCCACACCCACAAAATCTTGCATTTCCCAAATATGTATCACACTTTATCAATGTTAAAACCTTCCCATATACCTATATATATAATTACCCCTCTTTCTAAACATATATATAGACATATTAACCTTTCTACATATATATACACACTTTTACATCTACAAAATCCTTTCAAAACCCCACTTTCTTCTTACATCTTTGAACACCTACATATATACATATATCCTTTCTACATATATATTTATATATACTTATCCCTCCACTTATAAATATATATACACACATTAGTAGCCTTTTATATATTCTCCCTACTTTTGTAAATCACTTTTGAAATAAGGTAGGAGTTTCCTTAATTGCATAAGTTAGTTCTAGTTCTAGTTTTACATTTTTGCTATCATGTTATTATGCTAAATATTATGTGACTATGTGCACATATCACACATGCTCACCTTATGTGATTAAGTAAAATTTCTACTCAACCGTCGCGTTGACTTCTCTTTTCCAATACTTTTTAGACAGAAATAAGCGGAGTCATTTGAGGGACGCAATGGAAACCATGGGTGTTTTGAAGCATTTTACTTAATAAAGTTACTTTTGTATTTTATGAAAATTGTAACTCTTGTATTTTGTATATGTTTATGTAAAAAAATTACTATTTATATTTAATAAAATATAAAAGAATATCGGGGTCGTTACATTATAAGCTTAGACAAACACTCTCTAAGACCATATTATTTTTGGAAAGATGATGACAAATGGCATGCTCCAAGTGGGACTATGAAAACCTTAAAAACTTTCGAAAAATGGGACAATTTTGATCTCTTGAAAAATCCTACTCTAAAAGTAGATAAAGAAACACAAATAGAAACCAAACACGTATTGAGACACGTACCCAAACCATACAAGCCGGCTTGATCCCCGTTTCACATTGAATCATACTGCTCTATTAATACGTCTATCAAATTACCTACATATTACTCCAAAATCATTAAAATATAAATATGATTTCATAAATGCACTTTTACTAAATATTCCTGTTTAATAAATTTCAAATACTAAAATTAAAATAAAGTAATTAAAAATGTGACGAGAGCACACCTGTATTTGACCGGAAATTCACCCAAATTTATTTATTTATTTTTCTTTTTTTTTTGTTTGAGGGAATAAGTTCAGTCAACTCTTATTTAGTGGCTAAAATTACAATTTTCCATAACTTCAAGTACGCGCCACGCGGTTTCTTTTGTTCTCTACTTTCGTTTTTCTCTGGTTCAATATTTCAAATCCATTTCAAAACATTCAATTTCTCTCTCTCTCTCTCTCTCTCTCTCTCGCAAAAGCTTTTCAAGCAATGGCAAACGGAGGATTGATGATCCTTGACGGAACGCTGCTGAAAGAGGCGGACGTGTCTCTGCCTCCGCCGCCGCTCACCGCGATCACCGGCGCGGAAGTGCTGGAGCTGGCTGAAACGAGAGCCTCGCTCGCCCTACACGGTGTCGTATTGCCCGAGACGCTCAAGTGCTCGGCCCTCCGGCGGATAGGCGTCTCCGATGCGGCGGCGTTCCGGCCTAAGGAGCTCGATCGCTCCGAAGCCTCGTCAACTCTTCGAAATTGCATCTCTGCCATCGCCGATGAACTCAGAGGTGAGGTTTCTGTGTCTGTTGACTTCAAATCTTTACCTGATGGGATGTGTATGTACTTCAAATTGTTGTAATATTAGTGGAAATTGTTGACAAGTAAATTGAAACGAATGTGAATTGAGATTGTTGCTTGATTTGCTGACTTTGATTGCGCTGCACATAACTAGTCACTGTAGAATTTGTTTTAAAGAGCGGACACCCAGTATGGGATCGATTGCAAGTGGAACAACTATTGAATATTTCTTGAAGATGTCCGCGCATGATTTATTGCCATGTTCCATGGAATGTTTTGTGTGTCTTGGTTACTCTTGCTGCCTAATTTTCTGAAAAATATGCATTTAGCCACCTTATTTTTATATAATATAATATATTTTTCCAAAAATACTGTTTTGCATAATAACATTCTAGTCAATTTAAATTATCTATATATTATAAGCTTATTTTAAGTAAGGATATATGTCCCTTAGTTTGTGTGGCTGAGATGATTAAGGTTGCTTCAACGTTATATCTGCAAACAATTATTATCATAGATACATAAGTTTTTGTCTATTTGTTAATGAATCAGTTCTTTTGACATTATAATTTTAATAAAAATTACGAAATTGATGCTAGTTGGGGGTGGATGCATCGAAAAATGTAGATTTTAGTTCAACATTGTCTCTCTCATCTACAGCAAATGAAAAAAAATCATTCATTAAACTCATATGCATGATGTTAAATATGCTATAATTATTTATGAAATAACTATTAAACTGTTTTTGAGTTATTTAATTCAACAACGACTAAAATGTTCAGATATTAGCAAGTGACTGGTTCATGCTAGTATATTGTTAAAATATATATTTTTAGTTTCGTCAATGTGTACTATGTCAAAATATTTTAGAGTGGCAAATGCACATTTTGGTAAAGAACTGGGGTCAAAGTGCAACATACTCAATGTGTGTTAGCATCTCAGCTGGAATATTTTTCTGGAATTATGACAAAATAGAGTACGATAGGAAACTTTTAGATTAAAATTTCTTATGAGAAAACGGACAGTTGAACATTTTTATTCATGCATCGCTTCATTGTATATTCACCACTTCAAAATCTAGTGTCCATGTGTCCATCTTATTTCTTTGGATAGGAAGATAAGGCTGTAATGTTGAAGCCCAGGTGAAACAATCTCACGAAGCAATCAAGAAGAAAAATAAGAAAACAATTAGCCAACCTACTCATAAGCTAGCATCCTATTAGTATTCGTTGAGTAATTTTGGATTAGAGAAGGAAGGGGGTGGGAAATGCTTGTCAGTTTGTATATTTACTCAATTAATTCAGCAACCTACTTTAGTTAACTGCTTGTTGTCTGTGCTTTTTATCTTTCACCCCATGTTAACTAGAAGCTGGGAGCTGCATTCTACCATATCTACTATTAACTGATGACTCAACTTACCAAATTATTAGTTGTTCATTAGTTCCCAAATTATGAGCTTCACCTTGGTGGTACTGCGGTAGACCAATAACTGTCATCGAGGATAAAAACCAGTGAAGCCTAAAAAACAGTTTGATGTTTCTATGTCATTATTGAACTTGTTGTTTACCATTTTGCAGTATCACGGTTAATTACGGAAGACACACTAAGTTTAGGCTTGTTTCATGAAACTCCGTGTATTATGAAAAATAAATACCCCCCTAATGTTTGGTTCCATGTTATAAATACCCGACTGCTTGTGGGATTTGTAATAAAAACCAAACATATGGGTGGTACTTTGTAATTATTCATATCACAGGGAGTTTTGTGAAAACAGGCGTAACCTAAGGGTTTTTTTTTAAAAAAATTTTTAATTAACCCTATCGTTGCACCATTAGTAGTATTGTGTGGACTGATATCCTTCACCCACCAGTTCATGCTTGCTGCTGCTTCCTTGGCGAACACTTTAAAACTTCATGTGTGAGATCAATATCTGAAGATGTTGGGAATTAGAATCATAAGTGTTTATTATCCTATGGTGAATGATAATGTGCTATTAATCTATTAGTTTCTCTTCCACAGATAATTGTAGACCTCATCTTTGAATAGCTGGAGGTTTCTCTCAAACCTCTTGCTCCTGTCAACTGGTCTCTTTATTGGCACACTAAATCTCAACTTCAGCTTCTTAGCATTATAATTTATAGGTTCCTGATCTCAGCATCCTGTAAAGTTTCTTTCTTGAGTGTCTTTCCCCCCAAAAAACATTGTGTTCTGAAGCATTGTGTTATGGGTGCATTTCTTTTCTTTCATTCTTTCATTTTCATTTTTCTTTTCATTTTTTTCCCCACTTTTTCAGTTGTGGGGTAAGGGGAGCTTGGAGCAGTGGGGGGATATTGATAAAAACTTTACTAGATGTTACACAAGCTCACAAGTTGGATATACCAAAATGTAACAAAATAAGGATTTCAGTTTGTACTTTCAACTACAAAGAAGATTAATATTCCTCAAGTTTACTTTCCTTTTGTCTTGGCTGACTGAGACTCTCGACACAAATTCCATGAGAGAGTAGAGCTCATTTTAAGGTTCCCATATAGGGAAAATAGAGCACTCGGCAATCCAAAAGCATGCACATACAGGGTATCTATTTTTCCTCACAAATTTGGAAAGCCTAAGACTTACCTATTAGTCGTTATGATTATATGGGCACATGCAGTAGGAATCAATTGGTCTTAAGCTCGTTAAGCCTCAGAGGTCTCCATCCTGCTTTCTAGATGGTGCCTTTCTCTTGTCTAGGTCAAATTTGATGCACCTTCAAATTATCGTTCACTTGTAGCAATACATAGAGTCCTATAACTTGAAACTTCACTGTGAAGGTGTTACAATATCCTTCATACGATGATTATAGTACCAATCTGCAGCATCCTCTCTGTGTGAAAGCTCAAGAGTTGTTTATACATAAATGGTTTACTCCACCTAATGCCATGTCGTTCTACTTTGAAACTGATGGGCTTACGTAGTAGGCCTCTTTCTTTGGGTGGCATGAGAGCTTTGGTTCAGTAAACCCACAGTCAGTTTGGTCATCACATCTGCATGTTACCCCACTGTCATCAACCAAAGTCTTTGTCTTATTAGCTTATCACCTAATTATTCTTGTTGTCATTAGCCATGTGTGTCATCTGCCCCTAAGCCCTAAATGGATTAGTTTAGTCCTAAACAGATCAGTCTTCAGGTTTCATGGTGTCAATTATTTGTTTTAACCCTTGATACAAATTTAGGAACATTTTTAAGCAATTTGATAACTCACCCAACACTAGTGGTTTGGGCTTGGATGCTTGAAAGGCTGATAAGCAATGTTCTGAAAACCGGACCGGACATCGAACCGGCGGCCTTACTGGTTACCGGTTCAACCGGTTTGACCGGTTCGACCACCGGTTCAACCGGTGTGACGTCATAAATACGTAATAATTATTAAATTAATTTTTTATATAAAAAAATAATAAATACATAAAAAAATATATATAGAAAAAAAACTCAATAATAATAATAACCACCAAACAAGAAATTTACCTTACTAATTAACAAAAATTCAATTCATCATTCATCTTAAAAATCCAAATCATCATTCATCCCAAAGTTAAAAGCTAACAAATAACCATGAACAAGATAATTCGATAAACACATCTTGTCACATTTCAATCCAAGTCCAAATAATCCTAAATAAGATTAAACAACATAAAGCAAGATTAATCATCATAAATCATCCAAGTGATATATTCAAAGTTTTCAATCATATTTTAAAGGGCTGATCAACTCTACATCTTTCGAAGTTGCTGTACTATGTGCAGAACATCTACTTTCCTAAGCACCAGCAACATCGTGAACAAAGAGGTTATTCCATTTCAATGTTGATCATTACTTTTAGTAAGAAATACAGCCAGAGAAACTGCTGTAAGATCATCAATAACAGAAACCTTCAAAGTTATTACCAGCCTATCTGTAATCTTGAATTCGTATACACAGGATGATCAAAAATAAATGGAACATACCAGTAGAATTGCAGCCATTGGTGGTGTCCCCAAGAGCATGAATATGAAAGCCATGGAGTCTGGGACTCAGCCCGCTAATTCTTCCATTAACATGCGTAACCCATCTTGTTTATTGATTAGTTATCAACATAATAATTAGCATGGGTCCTCTAATATCCCAATTCTCACCATATAAAACAATTAATCAAGAAACAAAACTGGGAAATGAAATCACCAGCGGTGTCTTGGGTAAAGTTGATGAAGCCTTTGACGTTGTCGGCGCCGGAGATGACTGCCACCGCTTTTACTGTGCCCATAATATTTTCGCCGCTGCTCTAATTTTTCTCTGTGATTCTTTGTGCAAACACCCACGGGCTATGATCACTGTTAACAGGTTTGTTCAAACAAGACCAAGAAAAAAAAAAAAAAATTGTCCAGCCCGCCGAACCGGTTCTCGGACCGGGACCGGTTCGACCGGTTTTTGACCGGTTTTGACCGGTCCGAGTCACCACTGGTTTTTTGGGGCAGTTCGGACCGGACCAGCCACCGGTCACCGGTCGAACCGGTTGAACCGGCCGGTCTGGTCCGATTTTGAAAACATTGCTGATAAGCAATGCTTATTTTCATTAATGAAAACAATTAACTTATTTCTTGGGGATGATATTATTACTGTTGTTGTATATGTTATCTAAAAGTTTGTTCATCTGGTAAGGTCTTTTCAACTCAAATCAAATATACCTTAATCATATTGTTAAAGAAAAATGTTGTTTTTTGATTGAGTTCAGATGATCCTATTGTTGTGGCAATATTGAATGGAAGGATGCTTCAAACGTTTTTGGAAGATGAAGATGATTTTGCAATGCTAGCTGAGAATCTCTTCACTGATCTAGACAAAGAAGATAGAGGAAAGATTAGTAAGGATGAGATACAGAGTGCTCTTGTTCATATGGGTGTTGAATCTGGAATTCCTCCTATGTCAGGTATTCTCTGTGTGTATGTGTGTGTGTTGTATATAGTGTTCATATACACGGATATTTAGGAACATCTGGAAGACAAAATGCATTCGAGATCTACTTGTACCTGAGGGTTCTGCTGCTCTTTTTGTTGTTGTGAAAGTGTAAAAGCATGCATATGCTGATAGTTCAAACAACACTGATGGGTGTTTTCTTTCCCGGGAGTGTGTATGATTTTATTTAAGTTGAAGTAGATGGCTGTGAATTATACTTTTACATGAATCCTACTCAAAATACATCAACTTTTGCAGCGTTTTTAATGCTAATTTATGTGTTCGTTTATTTTGCTTAAATGCAATGATAAGAAGAAAAACCTCCTGGTATTTGGTCTATCTTTTAAACTTGTGCTGTCTAATTGATGTTTCATAAGCATGATTCCAGTTGAGGACAGGATCATTTCTGAAGTGTGACTATAACCCTTTAATGAACGTGGAAATAAAAATGCTGCTCATACTGTACTCTACTTTCCCTTTGCTGATGGAATATCGTGAGTGAATTGGATAGGGTTTATGTATGTAAGTAGATTTCTTTGCAAAGGTTTGCCATAAAACTTACATGCTACCATCATTATCTGTGTTATTCTGGGCTCTCATTTGTTCCTTCATAAACCTGGTAATGTTTTTCAATGAAATGAATAAAAAAATCGTTAACTTATCTCAAATGTGTATTTGTTGTCCTGCTACTTAGTGAGTTTTCTTTAACAAGATCCTTTTGTGTCTTCTTTTTACTCATCTCATGCATCAGTCGTTAACTCCTAGCTGTGAATAATGAGCAGAATTTCCTGAGTTAAGCGATATCTTGCAAAAGCATGGAGCAGCGGGGAAAGAAGAACTTGGACAGGCACAATTCGCTCAGTTATTGCAACTTGTGCTACAAGAGTTGGCTGATAGTCTTGCCAAGAAGCCTGTTGTTGTTGTTGTACAACACATCAAAATTGTCAACGGTTCTAAGCTTAGAAAGGTGACTAATCTTTTCTCATTTGAGAATCTGTTTTGGCAATTAATTAAGACTATAATATTTTCAGGCCGACTTTAAGTTGCAAATTTCCTTGTAAAATTTGGACAGTTGATGTAGAAGGGGAAATATTACAACGAAATAGTTGCACGCTACGTACTGAAATTGAGTATAATTATATAAGCTTAGGGACATCTTATTCTTTACTTATATCCTCACATTTGGAACACGCACATCATCACAGCATGTAATTTTCTTCGTAACTGGAAGTTCTAAAATACGTAACTAACTACATCTAATTTTCATCCCGACACCAACAACAGCAAGCGTCTATTATTTGCATTGTTATTCCTATTTGATGTTGTTGATTAGCTATTTAACAAGTATTGGCTTTTCCAAATATAAATATATTTAATATATTTGTAAATGTTTTTCCATGTGTCCTTAAGTTAGGACATGACAGATTTCCTGACATTTAGGATACTCAATAAAACAATCAATTTCTTGTTCTTGATGTGTTATTAGAAAGTTTCACGAACAACCACAAAAAAAAACATATTGAGGTTTGGTCCGTTTTCACAAAACTTTTTGTAGTTGAAAAATTGCAAATACCCCCTAAACGTTTGGTTTGCTATTATAATCCCACTTGCAGTTGGGGGTATCTATAACACCGAACCAAATGAAGGGGAATATTTGTAATTCTTCATACCATACGGAGTTTTGTGACTAACCCGAGGGGGTTTTTGTAATTAACCTAGAACTTCATGGAAAAGGTTTGAGTATTTTGTTCAACAATAATGCAGCTTCTGGCCGACGAGAGGCTATTGGGTGATGTTGTTGAGAAGATAATGCAGGAGAAGTGTGAAAGCAAAACAGAACAGCTGAGCACCATGCAAGTAAGGCATTACCTTGAGAAACATTGGGACAATTTGGGTTTACCACCTTCAGAATTGGAAGAAACGGCGGTTCTCTTTGATGAAATATTTACCCAGTTAGGCAGCCAAAATGACGCTGCTGATTCACGAAAAGATGGGTTAATAGTGCTGCTGTTGAAGGATATCCTCCAGAAATTTGCAGAGAAGCTTGAAGCGAATCCGGTTCTTCATGATCATCAGTCTTCACAATTGAAAGAGGTTTGATTGTCTTGTCCTATCATCACTCTTAATGCTTTCCTTCCATATTACATAACATGATAATTGGTACATTATCTTCCATAGATTCAATACTTGTTAGTGATCATGTATTATATATCACTTATCTACTGAATCTTTTGTGGTATGTATAAAAATCCCCCTTCAAAGAAGTTCAAGACATCACCTCAATTTGAAAAATACATGAGATGCTCTATTTTGAAATGTGTTTTTATCTCTTATTCTAATGTATGGATATACGCAAGTATAAATTTTTCAGATCTAAGTGTATAATTAAAAAATTAATTTTATACACATGATATTAATCTGTATTATGAAACAAAATATGAAACACTATTTTGAAATAGAGAGTCATATCCATTTTAAGGAGAATTGGATATGTTTTTCATTTTTGTTGCTGTGTATATTGGGAGCTGCTGCACATGTTGCTGAAGCAAAACAAATTGTGGATGTCTTTATATCTTTGAACTTTTTGGAAAAATTATTAAGGAAGTTTCTAGAGAAATTTTATCATCAGTCATGGTTCGTAGGTGACTAACATTAGTCACCTTTAATCTCAGCTATTAGATATGGGGTTCGTTTGGTTGTCTAGATTAACTAAATGGGGCTAGTCTTCGTATTAGAGATAAGTGGAGATTACCCACAATTTAAGGCACTTGTTTAGTTGGTTGAATTAGCTAAATTGTTGAGATTCATTTTCCTATGAGATCAAGGAGTATCATGTGCGGTTTGCAAGATCAAATCCATAACCATAAGACAAGCACTTGAATTACTAAATTGCCCTTCTTCTCACGAATTGAATTATAAATGGGTCTTTAGAAATCAATTGCAATAATAAAGACCTTCTTACAAAGACATCGTGTTTATCAGGCATGACTTCAGATTGCACTGTACAGCGGCTCCCGATGATAATAGATCCCTCATTGGTTAGAGTCGTGGTCCTTGAATCAGAGGAACGTATCTTATGTGAGGATCTAGAAAGGAAATTTGGAGAGGTTTTTTTGTGCAGTCTCCTGCTCCCGCATTTGGATTTTATATTTATACTCCTCTGTATGTATATGAAAGTGATATTGACAAAGTGAAGACGTTATACCCAAAACAAGAAGACTCAAAAAATTATGTAATAAGGCTTAACCAATGCTGGGGGTGTAAACGGATATTAAACGAAATGGATATGTAGTATCCGAATCTCCATCCGATTAAATTTTTCAATATCCGTGTCCGAATTCGATGGATATTCAAAATTTCATATCCGAATCCGATGGATATTTTGCGAATTCGGATATATCTAAATTCGTTTAGTATTTTTGAAAATCTAACAAAATTATGGATATCCAAATATCCATTTCCGCTTACAATTATCCAAAAATCCGATCGAATATACGAATTCGCTTATCCAAATATCTGAATGTGTTTATATAAACAAAAAAATCAAATAAAATTTATATAACTTATCTAATTGAAATTTTTGTATATATACATAAGTATAATATATGCTCATTATTATAAGTAAAGTTAATATATTCATTTATATTTTTATTTCGTTGTGAATTATGAAAATATGAATCAATTATATTTTTTTATATCTATTTTATTTATAAGAAGACATCAGAATATACAACAACAACAACAACAATAATAATAATAATAATTTTAATGTTATTTATTGGATACGGATAACGGATATGATTAAACGAATATATCCATCGAATATACATTCGGAGCGGATATTAAATTGAATGGATATACAATATCCATATACATATCCATTTATTATTCAGATACTTTAATTGGATACGAATGATATCCGCTTTATATGAATTTGGATAAAGTACCCTATAAACGGATATGGATGTGAACGGTAAACATATTTTGGATTACCCATTTATAGCCCTAAACGACGCTTACCCAATTCTGATCGAAGGATGAGAATCCCTCTGTGCTTTTTTGCGCAAGTAAGGTTCGTCATTGCAAGGTCATGGAACTACCAAATTAGGATTTCACACTAGATCTATAGTTTTTTATTTTTCGAATGATAAAATTGTAAATGCACAAATTACAATTAGGGATATGGTTGTAATTACAAAAAAGAAAATTATCATAAAGTTGATCGAGAGGTGAATTGCCCTAGTTAAAGTAATTAAAAGGGCAAAAGTACTATTTTCTTTATTTTTAGGGAGTTTAGAGCCATTTGCCACTACTACAACAAGCAACCAAATGTGTCACTGTAAATCTATTAACCCCCTTACCCCCACGCCCTCACCCCATCAAAAAATGAAAAAACAAATTCCTAAATATTGAATAAGGGTAGTAAAATGCATCCGACTCTTGTGTGATTTGCCTGACTAGTACAACCCTATGTTTTTTTAATTAATATTAAAAACTTATAATTTTAAAATCAAGCTTAGCAAATCTTCCTAATCATTAGTGCAATACAAATAATATTGTGCAAATTGGTTATCATTTTTTTGTTCACCATCAAGTTAATTGAGATGCAAAATGTTCTGATTAAAGTAATTAAGGGAGCAAAGTGCTTTACTTAAATTTTAAGGGGTTCAGTGGCGAAATTTAAAATTGTAGAGGGTGAAGTACAATTTATCCCTAAATAAAATACACATTTTTCCTAGTATTGCATCCACTAGAACTCATACCAACCCATTTATAACGCTAGTCAAAATATTTTCAGTTAATCCATTTACAATTCATTTATAATTATTTTGAAACTGCCCTGAATTCCAATTCTTTTAAACCCACTCTAAATCCATTCACTTCACCCCCACCCCACTAAAAAATTAAAAAAAAAAAGGAAAATCCTAAGCAAGAATAATAATGTAAATGGTAAACTACAATTAGGGATATGATTGTAATTACAAAAGTCTACCATACCCAATCTCCAACTCACTAATCTTCATCTCACCCCCCACCCCAAGATTGTAATCTTGCCATATCTTGTGAACAGTAGCGGCTCAGCCAAGATAAGCCGCTTTTAATCTACAATAATCTTCCCAACCGAACAATCCACAATCCACGATGAAAAGCACAAATCTAGGCTAATCTGCTCAACCAAACGAACCCATGGTAAATAAAATCTAGCCATCCATATATATGTGATTTGTTACCTGTTGTGCGGGTGAAATAGAAGGGTTACCTGCTATACAGGTTATTCTATGGTTTTAATTTATAATAGTTATCCTATTACGCTATATATGGTCCCACTAAATACAAACCAATAAAATTGTTTTTATAATATATATGTAATTTATAAATTCGAACAATATATTAATAGTTGATAAAAACTTACGCTAAATTTAAATTTTCAATATATTTTAAAAAATATATAACACTGATAACAAATTATTTTAAAAATATATCTAGAATATCAGTATTTGTATTTTAAATAAAAAATTAAAATTTTAAAATTTGAATATTATTATTAAGTAAATTATTCATACTATCTATAAATTTATATATAACGATTGATCTGTATTGATATTGAGTAATATATTTTTAAAAGTGGTGCAAATATATAAAATATATTCAGAAGAGTGCAATAAGCAGTAGCTGTTAAAAAAATATGTTTTGATTATTAGTGGAGGGTATATTAATATCAAACATCAATAATAATAATAATAATAATAATAATAATAATAATATTGTTTAACCAAATATATATCAATATGGTGTGATATATTCAAATGTATATTCTATACCGTAAGTGTAGTCAAATATGTAATTCAATTATTGATCTCACTAATTATGTTTATAATAATATATAATGAATAATAATAGTAGTAATAATGACTATATATTATCAATATATAATTTAATGTGAGATAACTGTAGAAATCATAACAATTATAACATTAATAATCATATGTGAATAAATAATAATAATTTATAAGTATTTATGTCTGGGTGTAATTAATATAGATCTAAATGATGTAACATGACAATCATATATTGAAGAGTATGTACTCCTTAGAGAAGGTAAACAATTATAAAATCCATTTGTTAATTTGAATAATTATGACTATAACTATATGTGTGATCAAATATAAAGTTAATTGTAATAAATAATATGTTGATAATAATATTAACGATTTGATGGTACATATTCTCAATTTGATGAATAATACTCACATTCTTGATATAAAATATTTAGTAATTGTATTATACGTTCTTCATATCATTGATGAAATATACGATATTTTAACAAAAATAATTGACTTATTTGAAAATAAACAAAATAAATGTGAAAATAGGTCAATGTTATTAGTTTGTTTGTTTTTAATTTGTCCTAAAATTTCTATTTTGTTCGTACATCTATGAATTCATATAAAAAAATTTATACTAGCGTGTTGATATTTGTACTTGTATCTTGGAGAAGATATATATACTCTGATTGAACGCCGAAATAATAATAATAATAATAATAATAATAATAGAATGATTAGCTAAATTAATTCATGAGAATAATTAAAGAAATAATAAATAATAATAATAATAATAATAATAATAATAATATTTGTTAGTGAAATAAAATATCATGTAATTTCTTTTTAATTAAAGTTTAACATTTAAATAGTAATAGAAACTATTTACCTTAAGAACTCTTAATAATTAAGGGAGATTTTTTTTATATTTGGTAAGGTTAATAATTAAGGAATCCTTCAATTTCTTTAGAATCCAAATAGTCATTCTCTTCAAGACTAATCGAGAATTAGATAGAGAAATTTGATTAGAATTGATTTTATAGAGAGAGAAAAATAATTTGTTTACCTGCAGAAGCTCGTAAGTATGAAATTTAATTAACTGGTAACTTATTTAAAAAATTAAAATTAGTACATGTGGCATTATTTCAAGGCATGATTAATCTCAGTCACCTATGAAGCCGATTGATGGTAGAATTGCCCAAGTTTCTAAATAATGCAAAACACAAGTTTTAGGTAATTAAAGAGAGAATGAATTGTTATGCTTATTGAATTAGTAAGATATTAATTTTAATGCCAAAAAGTTTACCATTATTGCCCTCCTCCCCTCCCAAAAAAAAAAAAAAAACAAATTCATTCCACTTCAATAGTGGTTTTGGCATAAGTTCCAATTTCATTATTGATATTTTTTTTTTCTTAATGTTGAATAAAAACTATTTCTCCCATTTCATCTTTGTGATATGGGGCTACAAGTGAAAATTTATGTGAAATAGAGAAAGAAAATGTGTCCAATAATTTTCAATATAAGCTCCAAATGTGTACACCAAAGAAAATATAAAGTTGATTTTTTAAAAAGAAAAATCACACAAATGTAAAATTAATCTACTAATATTTCCATAATAAAAAGAGAATATTTCATAGGGTAAAATATATTTTGCACCTCTGAACTAATGAAGACGTATCATTTACCCCTTGAAATTATAATAGTGTATCATTTATCCCCTCTAAATATATAAGTTCAATTATGCTTTTAGACATTCATTTTTTTTTCCTTTTTCTTTGTTTATCTCCATTTATTTTCTACATAGCCAACTACTAAATTTTCAACATCGAGTTGCTGCACATGTAAATAAAACAAGTTAACAATTAATTGTAAATTATATATAGAGGGTTCTATATTGTTAAATAATATAATTTTAAAATTAATTAATATTTAAAATTACTGACAACTCTTACACTATTTTTTCACATTACATAAATGAAATGAAAGTTATTATTTAATTTAATTTGTTTAGGGAATTAATTGTATCTTATCAAAATTAATTTGGGCACTAAAAAATAAAGTGTAGTTAATCATACATAGTTCAAATATATTTACTTTGACATGCACATTCACATTTCTATTCCATTTTGAATACCTTTTGTGTACTATTCATTAGTACATATAATTAATTTATTAAAAGAATTATTAGTGATTCAATTATTTTATTAAAACTTTTTATGATAAAATAATTATAATTAGAAATTTGGTGGTTGTAATATACCATTGCATTTTTTCGGTAATATAGTGGTGCATATTATTATTATTTTTATTATTTTGAAAGTGGTTTGTATAAGTTAGAAATAATAAAAAAGAAAAATTAGAAGAGACAAGAGTAAGTAAAATATAAATGAATGAAGTAAAAGGTATTTATGTCTAGCTCATATTTAATTGAGAGGGTTAAATGATACACTCTAATTATTTGGGGGGGGGGGTGCGAGTGTTATCATTTATTGTTGGGGGGGGGGGGGTAAATGATACATTATTGATAGTTCAAGGAGGCAAAGTATATTTTATCCTAGTTTATACTTTAGTTTTAGAAAGTTTTAGACTTATTTACTTGGAAAATTCTATCGTTAGCCACAATTCGTGGGTGACTAATGTTAGTCACCTTTAATTTTAGTCATTAGATGTGCGAAATTTAATCTAATCCATTGATTTTTATATGACATGCAACTTGAGGTGTAGGTAATTGGAAGAGTTACCTGCTGTACATGTTACCAAGAGGTTTCTTTATAAAACAATTATTGTAAAAGATCATATGTGGGTTCACTCCCAACCAAAAAAAAAAAAAAATGTGGGTTCACTAAATGTTGACCAGTTAAATTTTTATATTTAATGTGGAAAAGGAAAGCTAAAAATTTAATGTCATTGTGTCTATTAAATCATTGTTACTCATTCTTTTTAATTTGAAAAAGTACAATGTTATTTTTTTTTTTTAAAAAAAAATTACCATGATACTCATTATAATTTTTTATTTTTCAATATCATGGTACCATTATAATACTGTGGTACCACTATAATCTGTTACTTTTTTTTTATTTTAATACCATGGTACTATTATTTTTTATTTTTTAATTATAAATACCATTATACTAATTATATCTTTTTATTTTTTTTTAATTTTAAAATATGTGCATTAACAAGAATAGCAAGTTGAAAAGAATGATACAAAAATTAAAATACTAAATTGATACCAAAATAAATAGGATTTATAATTAAAAAATCTGAACATATATTAATAGTTGATAACAAAATTTTAACATATTTCAAAGAATGTATAACATTCATTAAGAATTATTCTAAAAATATATATAGAATATGAAAATTTGTATTTAAAAAAATAAAATTTGTAAAATATGGATATCATTGTTAAGTACACTATTCATATTATCCGTATATTTATTTCAAAATAATTGATATGTAGTAACATTGAATAATGAATTTTTAAAAGCGATTTGTATATATAAAATACATAAAGAGGAATATACAAGCACTAGTTGGTAAAAAAAAGTGTTTTGATTATTAATAAAGATAACCTATGAAACAAAATAATAATAATAATAATAATAATAATTAAGGGAGAACGAATATGTGGTTTTATCAAATATAGATCAAGATGGAGTAACATGTTCAAATCTATATTCTCTCCAAAAAATATAAGAAATATGAAATTCAATTATTGGTCTCAATAACTATGATGAATAATAATAGGAATATGATAACTATATATTAGCAATAATTCAATGGGAGATAGTTATAACAACGACGACAACAACAACAACAGCAACAACAACAACAACAACAATAATAATAATAATAATATGGTTGTAATTAATATAGATGTAGCTAGTAGATGTAATACGATATTTATACATAAAAAAGTTTGTGCTCCTTAGAGATTGTAACCAAATATGAAATTAGTTTATTGACTTGAATAATTATGGTTAATATGCATAATTAAATATGAAGATAATTATAATAACTACAACAATTATAATATTATTAATGACTAGATGGTATGCATTTGGAGTTCGATGAACAATACTCATACTCTTAATATGGAATATCTAGTAATAATATTATACAAATTTCATATAATAATTGGTGAATAATGCACTAATTTATTAAAAAGAATTAACTTATTTAAAAATAAACCAAATAAATGTAAATAGTTTGTTTAATTTAAATTTTGTCCTAGAAAGTATTTTATGTGTACATCTATAATTCATATAATATTTTCTGTATTAGCAAGCCGATGTTTTTAATCGTAATTTGGAGAAGACATATGTACTCATATAACAACAACAACAACAACAACAACAACAACAACAACAACAATAATAATAATAATAATAATAATAATAATAATAATAATAATAATATGGTATAATACAATATTTACACATAGAAAAAGTATATACCCTTTAGAGAAGGTAACCAATTATGAAAACTGTTCATTGATTTGAATAGTTATGGTTAATATGTATAATTAGATATGAAGTTGTTTATATATAATAACTATGACAATTATAATATTATTAATGATTAGACGGTATGGATTTGAAATTTGATGAACAATACTCGTCTCTTAATACGAAAATATCTAGTAATCACATTATAAGTTTTTCATATAATAATTGATGAATAATACACTATTTTATCGAAAAGAATTGGTTTATTTAAAATAAACAAAATAAATTAAAATAGTTGTTTGATTTTAATTTTTATCCTAGCATTTGTGTTTTATTTGTATATCTATGAATTTATATAATACTTTTTGTATTAGCTAGCCAATGTTTTTAATGGTAATTTGTAGAAGATGTATATGCTCATATGATTGAATATTGAATATTATTCGCTCCTAATAATAATAATAATAATAATAATAATAATAATAATAATAACTAAGTTCATTCACGAGAACACTTAAAAAGAGAATAATGATATTATTATTTGTAAGCAATGAAATAAAATATGATGTAACTTTATTTAACTGAAGTTAAACATTTAAATTATAGTACAACTCATTTATACTAAGAAGTCTTAACAATTAAGGATTTTTTTTAAAAGTTAATAATTAAGGGAATGATTCTAGAGAGAGAGAGAGAGAGAGAGAGCATATGAACCGTTAGAGAGAGAGAGAAAATTTTGACCCATATAAGCATATTAATCAAAAATTGAAAAAAAACTTCTAACTTGTTGAGATTTTTTAAAATTGTATATGTGTCATTTTTTAAGGGAGTGACTAAAATTAATCACTTAAGACTGTGATTAATTATAAAACTCCCATGTTTCCCAGCCAATCCTAAGGTTTTCCCAAAATGAAATTAGCTCTAATTCCCAACTCAATTGATGAAATTGATCATAATTCCTAACTCAATTGATAAAATTGACTATAAACCCAACTTCAATTGATGAAATTGTGCATAATCTTCAACTTAATTGATGAAATTGACTATAATCTCCAACTAAATTGATCAAATTGATCATATTGTCCAACTCAATTGATGAATTGGTCATAATCTTCAACTCAATCGATCAAGTTGGTCATAATCCCCAACTTAGTTAATGAAATTAACTATAATCCCCAATTTAATTAATAAAATTGACTATAGTCGTCAACTCAATTGATAAAATTAACTATAATTCCCAATTCAATTGCTAAAATTGGTTATAATCACCAACTCAATTGAACAAATTTGTCGAAATCCCCGACTCAATAATAAAACTGGTCATAATCGTCAACTCAATTGATGAAATTGGTCATAATCCCCAAAAATGTTCTTAAACTATAGGAGGCATTTACAATGCATTGTTCTTCCTCCTAAGTCCCCATGTGCAAGGTATTCAGATCCTAAAAAATTAGAAACTAACATTATTTTGTAAAAATGTATCTTTCTTTTGCAACTTTACAATAATATATTTTGAGTGGTCATTCAAAATCTGCAAAACTATATCATTCTTCTACAACTTTACAGTAATATGTTCCAAGTAGTTATTCCAATTTTTCAAAAAATTATATCTTTCTTCTACAACTTTACAATAATATACTTCAATTAATCATTCAAATTCTGTAAAATTATATCATCCTTCTGCAACTTGACAATTATATACTTCAAGTAGTTTTCCAATTCCGTGAAAGTACATTGTTCTTCTGCAACTTTACAATAATAAATTACAGGTAGTCATTCAAATTTTACAAAAATATATCATTCTAAAGCAACTTTACAATCTTCATTTAAAATATTCTAAACAGAGAATTTACATTTCAAAATGTATCAAAAACTATGCCACAGTCCACGTAATTTAGTATAAGAAGACACCAAAACTTATTCTCCAAATCTTATACATTGTATTTATTTATTTGTTTATTCTGCATAAATACATCAAATATATTACTAAATATCTATTTGTAAAGGCCCTCATAACTGCCCCTTTCCCAATTCTTTGGAGCTCACTCAATACATCGCATTATATGGAGCACCCTCTCACGAACAAAAAGACCAATGAACAATCATTCTTCTTCTGTGGTCCACATGCACAGTAGAGTTGAATTGTGTTTTTTATTTGGGATCCAAAAGTAGTCAATAATGTCCCGCATCCTTTGCCACTCATTGAACTCAAATACAAAATGAAGCAAAATATCAAACACAATAAAATAGATTGCTGGACACTATAAAATTAGAAACAAATATTGTCACCAAAAAATACATTATTCTACTATAACTTTAAAATAATATACTTGTTGCGAATTTTCTGTGGCGACCTCAGTAATTCATCCTTTATTAACATTATTACTACTATACATACCATTCATATACATAAGTCCACGTGAGTTTAGTACATCCTAAATGCAAAATAAATAAAAGTTACATAGTATCATTAGACAACTCGTAAGTGGAAAAGCGAAAATGGCGAGTATGCTGCAGAATCTAACATCTTTCTTTCTAATAGGACGCTTCAAATGGTTCTTCTTCTTTCACCTCATATGTGCTAATTTCGGTATCATCTAAAACATAACACATAAATGACATCAACACAAATTGAGTAGAAACTCTAACTTCAATTATATAAGGTGCTCGGGTGATAGTTGCACATAAAGCACACAATTTGCATTTTTCTACCTTTCGCCACCTAACAATGACCCTTATAACTCCCTGGCCGAATTATATCAAACCAGGCTTTTTCTCCAGCCCGCCTTATCCTCTAGTGGTCGTATTCCAACAATACGCCGAATATTTCCCTACGACCCACTGTCTTGAGTAGAATACTCCGTCTAACTAAGGGGGGTTTTTGTAATGACCCGGTATTTTTAGGTATTTTAAAAGTTAATCATATGATTAAATTATTTAGTTTTTATGTGATTATTAGTTTATATGTGAACTATGTGATTAAATTAATATTTTATTATCTTATATGGGAAATGTGCAATAACTATTATGTTTGCATACCACCCATTTGATTCGACGTATATTCATATAAATCAATATATAAATATATAATTTTATACATACATTTTTCTAAATTATAATGATAGGAATTATTTGTAATAAAGTCATAGTATTTTTATATGTTGAAGTATGTATAAATAAATTTGTATATTTTCAAAAATATGTATATATCCTAGGTCATTTTTGTATTTTAGATGATGTAGATATATATATATATACTAATTGATGCTTAAATATGTATTATTTAAATGTTATATGATTAATTTCTATTGCAATATATACTTTGCAATATATACCTATTTTTATTTACAAAACGCATAATTATTGGAATTATTTTCTACTTCATTTAGTAATTATAAAATGCATAAAATTCAAACACACACACATATATACATGTATATAGGCATATACACGAATTTATATAGTTATATAAATAAGGGTTATATTATTTTTCTTGATATTGCCATTTTTACTCAAATGTGTCATTTCACACTATAATAATTATTTTGAAAATTATTTTTAAATACTAGGTCATAAGATTATGATTTATATATATATAAATATCTTACACTTTATATGTATATATTTTAAAGAAAATTCATATACATAAAGGTATAAGATTATATTTTCATTTCTTTAGGCATTTTTCATCATAAACATTGGAAAAATTATATTTTGTGTAAAAATATCTTAAAAATATAAAAAGAGGAGGGGGTGAACGAAATTTTATGTATATATATGTATAATATAAATATATGGTGTATATTATTACTTGCTCCCCAATTCTCCTTGCATTAAATGAATATTCACATATGTAAGAATTCTTCTAGATATGTTTATACATGTAAGGTTTAGATTAAACTAGATTATGAAGTGTGCATTTAGACTCACACTTAAGCTATAATTAGGTATTGAGTTGGGCATTGAGTTGGAAGATTTCATTTATTATAACCCTTAGTTGTAACCTTAGGTGGAAAGATAACAATAATTAGAAAATGACTTAATTATTTAATAATCTTATTTCTTAAGCACAACTACTATAAATAGGGGATAAATTGGGGATTTATCACTTCATTTTTCATCACATAACACACACAAACACATCCACACACACAAAATCTCGCCTAAAACACCCCACTCACACTCACCTTACCCTAAACACACAAAACACTTCATATTTATAGTAAATCTTCTACCCACATATATATATATACATAAACCCTTCATTTTACATACTTATAACCCCATAAAAGCCTCTTGAAAAAGGTAGAAGAATATTTAATTAAAGTAGGGACCTTACTTAATATCATAAGTAAAGGTTCTACTTTAATTCATAGATATTATACCTTAAAGAAGTGAATACTTCATATTTGATACAAGGTAGTGATTTCTCTTAATACATGAGCTAGTTTTTTATAGTGTTAGCATATTATTCCCCTATTAGGACATGGGATGTAACCACAAGTTGGTTACTATCTTAGTCCGAAAGGATTTCACGATAATTTAGCTAAATGCATGTTGTATGCTCATGAGCAATTGTGTTGGAAATTTGAACGTTTCTGTTGGGATTTGTGTTGCTAAAATTAGGGTTCATGCTTGTTTAGGGTTTATCTATGTGTTTAGGGTTTGATATATGTTTTAGAATTTGAAAATTCAGTGTTAAAAGCTGAGAATTGTAATTGTTTTTAAAGCTGGAAATTCTGCTTTCAAACTGGAATTACTGTTCCCACAGCTGAAAATCTTGTTTTTCAAGGCTGGAATTTCGAATTGTATAAGCTGAAAATCTATTTTTGAAAAGCTGGAAATTCCAGGGTGTGATTTCAGTATGTTTTAAACTGAAATTCAGGTATTTTGCGAATTGAAAATCTTGATCGCAACCTGAAACGTGTAAGCTGGAAATTGTGTTATGTGCTGAAATTTTGTGCAACGTGCTGAAAATCAGTGTGTATTGTGCTGGGAATTGTACTGATTATACTGAAAATTGTGTGTATATGGGCCCAAAAAGTGATAGGGGTGGATGGGGCTGAGTTCGGCCGGGCGGCAACGGGCTTGCCGGTCTTAAACGTCTCGCCATCCATCGTTGCCTAATCCCACCTTGCATGGACGGAGTGTTCCATGTACTGAAGCGGGTCGTAGGAAATCGGCATGTGCCCGGGATATGACCACTGGAGTGTTTGGTTGGGTGGGAGTATTGGTTGGAATTGAATTACGGCACGGCGAGATAAGGTAGCCGCCCGTCGAGGTGGAAAACGGTAGAAAAGTGTGCAATTTATGATTCTTATGAATCTAAAATTTTATATGGTTTATATTGATGCAAGTATGTGAACATATGCATGCCCAAGTCACACACGCGCACCTTATGTGTTAAGTGAAATTGCTACTCAACGTGATTGTTGACGTTGTTAATATTTAATGTTTTAGCCCGACATGAGAACGAAGGTATCAAGGAGGAGGATAGCGAGGGATGATTTGAAGCTTTTGGCTAGAAGAAGTCATAGACGAGCCTTTGTAATTGTATCATGTATTTAGGACTCTTATTATGTACTTGGTGTTTTGCTATGTAATAAAAGACTTTTAGAAAAGAAAAAAATTACTTTCTATAATAAAAGTATTCATAGCATATTCCCATAACTAGCCAATGGTTTCGGGCCGTCACAGTTTTGGAGATGGAAGGAGTGTGAAATCTTATAACCAACTACTCAATAGTATGTCCCGGCGGAACACATCCAAACCACTCCGACACATTTGGGCCCATTCACGTATTACATCACACAATCACAACAAGTATGTTTATAAGTTTGATATTGTTAACAAGAAAATGAGTACACTTATGTAACTCCTACTAGCATGTTATTACTAATCTTAATTTTAAACACTTTTCAAATTCAATATGTTTTCTTAACAAAAGTACCATTTTTGCAAGAAAATAGCTTAAAATATATTTTCGTACATAAACTAAGTACATAAACCATGTATAATATTTATAGAAAATCTTATTCTTTTACGTCAAGCTTAAACTTAAATCTATGGTAAAACTTACTTATAGAAATAAGAAATACTTGTATGGAGCTTTCTTTACCCAATAATTTTACGACATGTTTGCATAGATTTTCTAGCTAACAAGTGCCATAGAACATAATATGTTACCACCTATGTAATTAGAAGGATTTAACCATAGAACATCCAATAAACTTTCCTAGGCATATCGTAAACACAAAATACCTACTAAAGAGCACATATCAAGAAAAACTCTAAGATGCTAATTAATCACAACTAATGAGCATAAGAACAAAACCACCATTTCAACATGAATGAAGCAACCTTTATGCCAAGATCATGATAGAAAAGATGTAACCATGAAACTTTGAAAGTAAAACATATAAAAATGGAAAGAAATAACTCTAAGTCCACAATTTGAGGGCATGTTTGGCAAAAGCTATCACTCAATGCCATTCAAGCTTATTTAGTTTACATAGTTTTGGGCGCAAGAGTATGGAAGCTTGCCTAACAGGAATATACTACTCAAGAAAGAAGGACAAAAAAACACTTATAGAATCAAAGTAGGTTTCTACCTTAGTTTTTTTCTTGAAAAGTGGTGTAGGAAAGAGTGAATGGGTAGTGTTTGTGACAGAACTAGAGAGTGTAGTGTGTGTGTGTGAGTGTGGCCGGTTTCTTAAGGGGGTGGAGGAAGTGTGTGTGAGGTCTTATTTATAGTGAGAGAGTGAGGGTACAAAAGGGAGGACTTAGGGTCAAGCCTTAATTAATGCAATTTCCTTTAATTAATGCAATCTCCTTTAATTAATGCAAATCTCCCACCTTGGCTTAAAATTAAATGTCATCTTCCGCCTCACTCCTTTATTTCAAGCCTCGGTGTAACCCTAATATATGAGTTATGAAGCTAGATCAATAGAAGACCACACAAGTGCACAATTTCTAAAAGAAAATCATCTTGTATTAGTGTAGAATATTTTAATAAAATATTAAAACAATATCAAAGAAAATCTGATTTTGTTTTATTTTTCATAACTGTATAAAATCTGAAATTATCTACATATTTTAAATAAAATTCGAAATTGTATTTATTTGATGTTTTTTTAAAATCGAAAATTAGGATTTTAGGGCATAAAATTCGAAAATTAATAATTAAATTAGAAAAAAAAATCCAAAATTATGAAATTTAATCTTTATAAATCTGAAATTATATGTATATTTTCAAGAAATTAAAAATTTAACATACAACTTTTCAAAAATAACAATTTAGGACATAGAATTTCAAAAATTGTGTCAGAATGTCAAATTTCTCTAAAATTCGGACAATTATGTAATTTATTCAAAATTGTATGGAGAAGATAAATCAAAGTCTAGAATACTTATTTATATTGTATTTGAAAGCTCATAAGTGTTTAATAGGTGATTTTTTCAAGAATGGTAATCAAAATGGGAAAATTAGTATTGTACCGTGCAAATTGTAAAGGAACTTCAAAATCATACTAAAATTTGAAAACAACAAGTAATAATAAATTTTCAAGAGGCATAAGAGTTTATATCAATTATTTTGAGATTGGGAAATGGTAATAAATGTGTCAAGTGTTATGAAAACAAATAGAGGAATACTCACACTTTGGAAAATGCATGTAATGGAAACATGGAAAGCACATTTATGGAATAAAATCCAAAATAATAATAATAATAATAATAATAATAATAATAATAATAATAATAGTAATAGGACACAGAATTCCTAATACCAAATATTAAATAATAAGGATTACCAGGTCGTCATATTTTTTGCAAGTGTACATGTCGCCCAAATAATAAAAGTGAGTAGAGTATCGTTCCCAAGATGAACATGATTATCAAATACTGATTTTGTAAATTCTTTATTGTTTAGACTCTGAATTTTGATGAAAATATTTGAAAAGTAAAATAAAAACAAAATTAAACAATGTAAAAGAAAAAGCAAGTAGGAAAAACTAGGCCCTAAGTTTCATCAATTGAATCATTTCAAATAATTATTCAAACAATCGCAGGTTATGACTTTTTATCAGCCCACGATCTAATTTACGAAAATATTTGTAGTCTTTTTTTGTAAGTAAAACAAACGTACCAAAGAATGCTATATGTCTACTTTCGTGATCACATATAGAATGAAAGGCCTTTTTATGCACAAGAGTTGTGTTAATTAAAAAACACACACTAATTAATTTAACCGATGCACAAGAGCATGATTATTTCTAAACTCTGCATTCATTATGCTATAAAGTAAATAGTCAGATTTTATATTCACATTTTCGTAATCTCAAATATTGTAAAAGTTGGCCAAAAATTTGCAAGTAATAAAATCTTGAATTATAGATATGATGGATAAAAATTAAATACCAAATATGTTCAAATAAATGACAAGAAATTCATCTTATGAATCTACCTAAAACCCTAAGAAAATAAACTATCTAGACATAATAAAAATAAAATTAACTAAAAAAAAGAAAAACATAAAAGAAAATGTAAAACAAACTATATTGAGCTTTTGTAACAATTGGGAGTTGAATTTTCACAGTTGTCACGTTCCTATTGATTTTTTCTCTTTAATACGCCGTCCAAGTTCATGGAATAATGTGAAGAAGAGCCCTATTTATAGATGTGGGAAGATAGATGGTTGAATCCTAGTCGGAATCAAATTTACTTCTTTGCTAGTCGTATCCAATTAAAGATCAAATTTCCTTATCGTTTGTTGAAAATCCTAATAAAAAACAGAAAACAAATTTTCAAATAGTAATTTTCCAAGACTTGTAACACTTTTTATTACAACTAAAGTTTATTTATTTTTAATTAAAATTTAACAATATAAGCATGAAACTTTACTAATTTATAATAAAAATCACAACTATTAAGCACATAAAAGTATATAAATTTTAGGCTTATCAATACTTCAAGTAGTCATTCAAATTGTGCAAAAATACATTGTTCTTCTACAACTTCAGAATAATATACTTCATTTAAAATATGCTAGATAGAGAACGTACAACGCAATATCTTTTTTATTTTTCTTTCATATTGCCCAAATCAAACTTATCTATTCCAAAAATAAAAACCATGTCATCAAAAACTTTTTCCCAAACCCGCCTCAATTCTTGCTTCATTTCACAAGAAACAAATCCATCCCAAGTCTTTTTGTAATCTACAAAAGCACATTCGTGATAGTACACTCTGTTCCTAACAAGAACAGAAAATAGTGTTCTTTCGTCGCGTTCAATCCCTGTAGCAGGAGGAAAGTCAATCCACGGGATCTCGTACTTTACAAAAATATCGACAATGGGCTACTTATTTTTTCAAAAATAGCTCTGCCATTCACATAATCCAGTACAAGTAAACATCAAAACTCAGTTTTTAAATAATTATTTTTTGGAGAACTGGCTAAAGTGACCATAGGGTTAGATGAGGTCCCCCTCATTTTATTAATAAGCACTCAACCTTTTACATTCAAACATAGCAAAATGGACAAGCTAGAAACTAGTGTATGCCTAGCATTACACATTTGCGAACAACGTAACAATATAACGCACTGTCCGTTTCGATCAAAACATGTGCAAACCCAATTTGTCTAGTCTATAGCAGGTCTTCGTATGCCTCTCTAGCTCGGATCATACTCTTGGTGTTGGCTGAGTGTACAAGCAAGCAAAGCTAATCCATTCTCCACACTATTATCTTCCCGAAAGATTTGACTAAATTGGACTGTCATGGCAGTGTTGAGTCGACGAATCTTCCTAATGGTGTGAATCAAGTTCCACGGTCCTGGTTTCAAACAATTGATAACCTGTAATGAAGTCATCGAATCCACTTCAACCCATACAAAGTGTAATCCTTGTTCAAAGCATTATTTGAAACCATATTTTTTGGTTGCACATTGGTACAAACTCCCTACTGGTTGGCAAAGCTAGGACTAAGTCTCCTCATCCATTGCAAACAACTCCTCCGGCACCTGCCCATCCTGAATTCCCTTTGGCCGCACCGTTGATTTTTAGTTTCATCCAAGGGTGATGGGGTGGGAACCACCTGACCTTAACAATTTTGCAGACAGCCTGCCACTAAACCTAGAGGCCAAAACAAAAAAAAAGCAGCAACATTATTACCTCGCCAAAAGTAACCTGAGAGTGTCCCAGCTTTGGTCAGCAAACGTAAAAGCAGCTTAAGGCGAAATAATACCTGAGTAGGGGAAAGAAAAATATCTCTATGTCTTGCATTGTTTTGCTTGAGCCATATGAACCACAATATCTAAATCGGGATCAAAATTCTCACGTGGTTACATTTGCTCCCGTTGGAAGTAGTTGAAAGCTGCAGTAGCCTACCTAAAGAAACATAGAGTGGTAACGCAAGGTGGATCAAACCACAAATGAAAGACCAAAGTAGTTCTTGTTTACATAAAACACATTGAGATGCCCCTAAGAAACCTTTATCCCTCAACCGTATGTCAATCGGTAGCCAATTATTCAGCAACCTCCAAATGAAAATAGAGATATTAGGCGAGATAATAGCATTCCAACACAATTCAAAAACACCTACTTGAGGCCTTCTCTGTTGTAATTTTTGGAAAGCAAAGTGCATAGTAAACTCACCTGAAAGGGATGGTATCCAAATAGGCCAATCCATGCCCTCTGTCTGGATAAGAATATGCCCAATAAATTCAGTAGCAGATGCTCCAAATGCTTTAGACAATCGTTGAGGGTCCCAATTGCCATTTGTAATGAACTGTCCTAGTTTTAGTGAATGTAGCCCAGCAATCTGTGCAACTTGCTCCTTTTGTGCAGTTGTGAGTCCCCAGCTATCTTGCTAAAAGAAAATCTTCCCCTCACCAATCTGCCAACCTATGAATGCTGCAACAGTCTGTTTAATCTTGCACAACCATTTCCAAATAGGGGAGTTGCGTGGTTGAGCTCTAACTTGGAGACAATATTGCCCTCTTATGTATTTTTGTTGCAAATATTGCGCCCAAAATGAAGTTTGGTTCCGAAACTTCCACCAAAGTTTCCATTCAAAAGTTATTTCTACATCCTCCAATTTACACAATCCCACGCCCCCGGCGCTAACATCAGCACACATACGATTCCCGAAACACCAATGCAATTTTTTGGTAAGAGTTGAGCTCCCCTAAAAGAATTTATTGAACTTTTTCTCAATAATTTCAAAGACTCTCTTCAGAGGATGTAACACTTGCAGAATATAGACCGATGGAGCGTTGAGAACACTTTTTATAAGGGTGAGCCAAGCTCCAAAATTTAGGGACAACACCTCCCAACCTGTGGTGCGAGCATGGACTGCCTGAATCAACCCATGGAAAAATATAGCTTTTGCGCTTCTAGTGAATAAGGGCGCCCCAAGATAAGTAATAGGGAGGAAGGTGATAGAAAATCTCGTCAAGCGGTATATGATGTTCCTCTTCTACTAGGGACAATGATCACCAACCATAAAGGAGCTCTTCACCCAGCTTAGAAGCTATCCAGACATGCTCTCATATTCCCGGATGGTATACATCACCAAGTTAATAACAGAGAAATAGGCTTTGGAAAATATGATGATATCATCAGTGTAGGCCAAGTGTAAAACCACCAGGAGGCATCTTTTCAAATACACCACACAATATATGTGGAAAATGGGTGGGTTAGGTCAAGTTTGGGTCGGGTTGTACATGGATTGGGTTCATGATGGGTTTTAGATAATGGGTTGAAAATGGCTTAGGTGGCAAAAAAGTTTGAGCGGGTTGAGTGCAGGTTGTAAACAGGTTGAAGCAGGTCTAAACGGGTTCAGTAGAAAAAATATATATTTTTTACTCATAAAAATTAAAACATAAAAAAATAAAATAAAATAAGTTTTGCCAAAATCAATGTTCAATATTATATTTTACATAAACTTCAATCCCATGGCAATGAATTATAAGTCCAAAAAACAAAGTCGAATAAGAATAAGAAATAATTACATAACCAAAGAGGAAAGTTGATTCCACAAAAAAAAAAGAAAAAAAAAGGCGAATCGGAGTGAGGATTTCAACAAAGGCCCTTCAATATCTTATGTTTGAGATTTCAATATTCTCAGCAAAGGCACTCCAGCCTCTTGTATTTGAGATTTCAATATTTTTAGCTAATCATCTATTTCTATTAAAAAAAAAAGGGTTACACAAAATAATACGAAGTTTTACCAATTTAATTGTAAAAAATTTATAATTTCGTAATAAAGTATATACTTGCAACTTGAAAAGAGGTACTACCAATTTGTGTTATCAACTTCTCAATATTAGTCGAGAGGTCATTTTCATCTTCATCCTCAGTTTCATAAGCTGTTGTATGGAAAAAATATAATTATATCCAAATATCAAATAAATTTATAAAAAAGTTAAAAATAATGGAAAATGATATTTAAAATTTGAACCTTCAAGCTAATCTTGACCGCACAAAATTGCTTCTCCAAAATTTGGTAAAATTGAACTACAAAACTTCCCAATAAATCTACTACCATGACTAAATGCAGATTTAGATGCAACTGGGGTGATCGGAACACTCAAAATATCTTAAGCAATCATCGAAAGTTCAGGATACCGAGCACTATTTCCTCTCCAATACTTAAGAACATCTAGGTTCGAAAATTATTTTCTATCAATTAAAGTCTCAACTAAATATGATTCTAATTGTGATTGGCTTCTAACATTTGCACATTGACTCTTGTACAAGTCAAACTCTTACGAAAAAGTGAAACACAGAGATATATTAGTTTAAAAATGACTTATAAAGAAAGTAAGAAAAAATAGTGAAAGAAATTTACCACTATCATAATGTCCCCATCATTGTCACCCTTACTAGTTGCTCTGGCAACTGAATGCTATTTTGCTTTTGACAATGATGCATGCAAGTACTCATCAAACAACAATCCCATTGGCTCTTTTAAAAGATCAACTTTATCCCATTGGATTCTGTTCAAATGAAGAAATTGCCCATTAAATCCTTTTAGAATGAATTGCATTTGAGGGTCATCAACCTTGAAAGTCCCTCCATCTCCTTCTTTAGATGAGCTAGACATTGCTGCAAATCAAAAGAAAGAACACTATAGGCAGATTGTTAGTCACTCACTCACTCACTCCCTCACGTGTTTCTCTCTTTAAAACGTGGGCTTTTCTCTCCCGAAGGTGTAGGGTCACACTCCAGCCTTTTACCACTCCTCCACGCGTCTCAATTGCACTTCAGAATCCAACAAATGCCACAAGATAACAAGAAGAGTTTGGAAGACAAGGATAAAACCTAACAAGGAGAATTAAGCAAGAACAAAAGATAGAAAGAAAATTTAAGACAAACGGAACGGTAGTGCAAGAACAATGCAATGCACCACTTGATAATATCAATCTAGAGTGTAGACACAAGCAATTAACACCCTAGTAATATCAAAGAGGCAAAAAGGTAGCTCAAAACAAGAAATTAAATAACTAGAATCACAAAGAGACAATTCTGGTCAAAAATAGACAAGGCGAACGAAATAAGAACCTAAGTTATTTCTACCCCAGCAAAACAAGCAAACAAGAATACCAAAAATTCAGAATTTTTTTTTTTTTTAATAAGGAAGTCAATGGTAGCCGAATCACCAATAGTGCCAATTTAATTGATTTGTTAAGTACCAAACAAGCACAAGTGTGTGTGAAGGTGTAATTGGGCTGCCAAGAATTGAAAACTAAAGAAATTAAATGAAAACAGCCCCGTTACATGAAACACACGAAAATTATAGTAAGAAAAATGTCAAGAGACTTTTGTGTGGTCCTTGTTCACATGCAATCAAATTTGTGCACACGCTATTTCCCCCAAATAAGGCATGAAAAGTGGAGTTGGTCAATGAATTAGTTGTAGTCAATGCAATTCCACCAATTAAGGCTTGAAAAGTGGAGTTTTTCAAGGAATTAAATCAAGGGTGGAATTTTTTTCTCCAAGAACAACACTAACACAAATTTCAGAATTTCACTACTCAATCAAGATCAAATTCAAATTTCTTTTTTTTTTTTTTGTTTTTTTTTTCGTTTTTTTTGTTCTTTCTTTTTTTCTTTTTTTTCATTTTTTTTTCTAAGTTCAGAATCTCAATTGATAGAAACGAAAAAGATGATTCAAGAAGACACAAATTCGGATCAAGAATGATGTTTTAGGATCAAGAATCGAGCAAGAACAATCAAGATAACACAAACATGCAAATTCAGCAACAATAACAATCAAAAAAATGGCACCAAGCACAAAAGAATTCAAGGAATTTAGAAAACTCAAACCTAGAATCTAAGATAAATGAGAATTTATCTAGCCAAAGCTCTGATACCAAATAATACGACAACCCTAATCAAAAACATGTACTCATGAGAAGATTATGGCAATTCGGCATAAAGCAAAGAACAAGATAGATTCTACCCTTTAAACCCACAACCCCCTTGTACTCAAGAAGAAGATTTAAAAGGATTTAATCAAGAAAAGATCAACACTTACAAGTACTCTTGAAGCATAAATCAGATTCTTGTTGCAATGGAGATTGTAGAGCTCACAATTCCTATGCTAAGGTTCATACACATGAAGAACAAGAGACTCACGTTTTTTTGCCTACCTCAATGAACAAAATCTGATTTCCAAAGGTTTAAAGAAGGTATTTATACCCCAAAACAAAGCCAAACCCTAAACTAAGCCCATTAGGCCTAATCCCCTAAGGAATGGGCTTTAAGTGAAGCCCAATGTGCCATCCTTATAAGGACTTATTAAAGTCTCTCAAGTCATGTGTTTAAAACCCAAATACAAGCTATTACAAATAATTAAAGCCCAATTAAATTTAAGCTCAATTAAACAAGGCTAGGCAGCCCCTTCATCAATGGAACACGCCTCAAGCATATGGAGTAGCTTAGGTGTGCCTTCAAGCCCAATTGTGCACTTAGTGAATTCATGCTCTTGCAACTCAAGTGTGACTTGCTCTTGTACATATGAGTTCATGGCTGTCCTAAAGGCCTTAGCCCATGCCCTTGTGATTGGCCCACTTGGAAGAACCAATGGATCCTTCTTGTTGCCTCTTGCTTCGACCTTGACACTATTGGAGCTCCCTTGATCCGCATCAGATAACGTTGTCTAGAAAAAAGCTCAGTCATATCATGGAAAGGCTTCAAAATTCTCGTGATTTTTTCTACTCTACTCCACTCTTCAAGTGTTGGGCACCATTTATAATTATGATCAACAAGTTTCAACTGACAAAATGCAACTGAATACAAGATAGCACTATCCAAAATCAAATAAGTAGAATTCCACCTCACAGGCATAACAATTTCTTACTCGTTTTAAGACCTAATTGCTTCAAGCACTCCACAAATCTTATGGTCCTCATTTTAGACCCTCTCACATACTTCACACTACCACGAATTTTTTCTATGCATGTATCAATGTTCTTTAAACTAGCTTGCACAATCAAATTCAAGATATGAACACCACATCTCACATATAAAAATTCCCCACCACATATTGAACAATTTATCAAGGAAAGATGGTTTCTCAGCAAATCAACCACACCATCATTATACTTCGTATTATCCAAAGTTAGAGTAAAAACTTTTTTCTCGATCCCCCATTCTTGCAAAAAGCCAATTAGTTTCTCCCTAATATTTTGACCATTATGGGAGTGGTAAATGTCGAAAAATAAACACTTTTTTTTTTGCAATAACCAATTATTGTCGACATAATGTGCAGTAACTGTCATGTACCCATTAAACACAAGTGAAGTCTACAAATCAGACTTCAAGCATATTCTACTAATAGAATCCAAGGTTCCTTTGAGCTTTTCCTTTTCAATTTGATAGATTTTCAAAATATCTGCTTTTGCTGTGTTTCATGACACATGAACAACCTTAGGATTGAAATAGGAAAAAACTTCTTTGATCCCTTCCTGTTCAACAAATTGAAAGGGATAGTTATGCTTGATCATTGCTTTAGCTAACTTTTCTCTAAACACAAGTTGATCAAATTGTTCATAATGACCCTCACGAAATGGGCAAGTCTCTGTCATGTACCTTTTTAAGTTAGTCGTCCCGCATTGACCATTAACACAAACTTGTGCATACCTTTTGCTCCTAGTTTTCAGTTTTCCATCCTCAATTATCCTATCAAATGTTTTCAACACAATAGAAGAAGATCTTCTAGATCTCCTCAATCCAACTAACGAACTACCTTCACTAAATATGCGTTCTTGTTCTTTTTCACCATCCATCATAAAACTCTCCTTAAAATTATGTAAAATGCCACGACCATCAATATTTTATCCTAATTCAAGAGTCAAAGCAAAGAATATTTTTTACAATAAAAACATAACTGCAGTGAGAAGAAAAATTTGACCAAGAAACAACCATTTTAGCCACATAAATTCAACTCTTATGAAAAAGATTAGATAAGACAGATAGTATAAACCCATTAAATGAAGCCATAAGCATAAAATTTTCCAAGATTCAAACACTCTTTAGCTAAAAAGATATACCAAATTTACAAAGAGAAGCACGCGAGAAATCTTAAAATCCCTTTAGCGGCACAGGCAAAAGCAACACAAATAGTTTAAAACCAGTTGCTTAAAAGTCAAAACCAGAGTGAAATCTCAAAAACCCTCATCAAGAAAGTCAAAATCTTGCACAGAAAGACAAACATAAAGATGAAAAAGCTCAAGTATAGAGAAGCTATTCACCAACATAAGAAGGCAAGCCAAGGATTTTTGAGCAGCTAAGAGAGTATTAACCACAACAACCTCCACAAAGGAGCACACAATTAGCTCGGTCTAGGGACTATTTTTTTATCACTTTACTGCCTAAAAGCTATGACTTCCAGCTCATTTACCAATCAAACTTGGTTTACCTATATGTTTGGTTTATGTTACAAGCTCATTAACACCATTCTTAATTCTCGATCGATCCTTGTTTTTGCCTTTATTTGTTCTCTTTTAAACCATTCTTTTCTTTTCATTCTCATCAAAGCATCAAACTTTACCCAAAATAGACATACTCGTCCCATGAAAACTTTAGGAAAGTTATGTTTATCTCATTCACTTGATGAAATAAGTTTGAAGCTTCGGTGTCTGCCCAAAAAAAATGGGTTTAGATACAAACCTAACAAACTTAGGAATTTTAGCCAATTTAATTTCTTCAACATTTTAAAAAATGGGTTTATGTAAAATGGTTTCCACACCATGGGTCCACTAAAAATCTTGTCTTGAAGGAAAAATTAGGCAAAAGAATGGTGAAAAAAAAGGAAAAAAAAAAACTAACGAAAAGCAGAAAAAAAAGAGATCTAGGAGAGAGCAAAAAAACATTCTACAAGGAAAACATAAATCCTACAAATTTAACCCCTTAATCAACATCTACAATGGTGTATTTTAACATAAAAATATTGAAAAATACCTTCTTCGCCACAAAACTCCTTTTCCGAAAAGGCTTGTTTCCCTACGACAGCGGTAGGTGGTCCAATGGTGGCGGTAAGTGTGAATGCTGTGGAGGACAGAAAAAATTTGGAAGAGTTTGTTGATGGTTTCTATTAGAGTTTTATTGCAGCAATAGTATAATTCTTTAATTCTTTTTATAGTTTGGGTTGGACCCATTAAGAATCCATTAGCAAACCATTTAAAAATCAGATGAAAACCATTTAGACCCATAATCAATTTTTCCCATTTTGACCTAACCTCTTTTGACCAATTTAAATATTTCTCAAACTCAACTCGACGCAAAATCAATTGGGTTGGGTTGGACCCCATGGTGTGGAAACCATTTTCCCAGGTCTATCGCATAATGATTTCGCTCATGAAGTGAATTTAATCTCCTAGACAGCCACTCAACAGCAAGGATAAAAAGGTTCGGTGAGAGAGGATCGCCCTAGTTTAAGCCATTGTTGGAAGTAAAGGAATCCGATTTAACCCCATTGACAAGGATTTGGAAACAACGTCGGGCAACATGGTTGGTTATAAGATGAATCCATTGGAAGGAGAAGCCAAATGTCCTCATGACACCATAAAGGAATGCTAGTGGACATGGTCATACGCTTTCACCATTCCAATTTATAAACAACACAGTCCCCTTGTTTTCTTTCATGGATCAAATGGATAAGCTCTTGTGCCAAGAGCACGTTATTAGCAATATCACGCCTCGCCACAAACCTAATTGTGAAGGGGAGATTAAACATGGCAAAAGCAAAGCCAATCGTCCATACAACAACTTAGTAAAGATTTTGTTAATAGTAGGGCATAAGGTCAATGGTCTGAAATCCGCCCATCCCACAATATGACTCTTCTTAGGAAGAAGCACTAGAGTTGTAGACGTAAACTCCGTAGGCATGCACCTCGATTCAAAGAACTCAAGAGTAGCCTCAAACACATCATGACAAATAGTGTCCCAACAATATTGGAAGGGAAAAGCATTATAGCCATCCGGGCCTACAGTAGCATCAACTTTGATGGATAAAATAGTGTCCTTCAGTTCTTGCATCATGGGCGTAGCACAAAGCCTTTCATTATCAGAAAGCAGTGATTATTATAGGAAGGTGGTCAAAGACTGCCTCAGCCAAATTCTAGTCAGCCGTGAGCAAATCATAAAACAAACCCCTTACTGACTCAATTATTGCTCTTCGATCTGTAATATTTTTCCCCTTATGAAATATAGAGCGCACATACATTTTTGCTCACTTCTGTTTTACCACATTATAAAAATAACGAGTATTCTTCTCACCCCCAATTGCCCAATCACAAGTAGCTTTTTATTTCCATAGTCTCCTCATGTACTAGAATACCGGCAAGTTCATCACTGACTGTCAACATAGCCTGCAAATCATCATCCATTTGTGTCTGTCATAAGTGGCTTCTCGTTCGTCCAGGTCCTGTTGCGCCTGGTGGAAAACAACAAAAATATTTCCAAATATAGTTTTATTCCAATCTCTTAACAAACGGGCCAACGACTTCAACTTGAGGAGAAGCTCGTGCATCCCTACTGCCGTGATCTGTGTGTACGAATGCTGAGCAACCATGTCCCTAAACTCCGAATGTAATGTCCACATGTAATCTCCGGAGAACTCGAGTGCACTTAGCATAGACAATAGTGCAATAGAAGTGGTGAGCAAACTGAGGGATCTTGATTTTAATATGAAGCAATTGTTGTTCATTATACACCACCTCCACATTCCAAGCTACATCAAAGAAACACTAAATATGCTTGTTAATGTTTTCAACAAAATGCCCCTAGCCAAGCTTAGCACATAAACTAAAAAGAACGGCCTCCAGTTTAGGTTCTAGAAAAGCACATAGTCATGCTTGAGGGGATCCGCAAAGAGAAAAGAGAAAGAGCTTCTGAGTTTAATAAAAACCTCAACTAAAAGTCAAGTAATAAATAAAAAAGGAAATACACTTATTTGGAAGAGTTCCCACAAATCAATGAAGCGTTTCATCTTCTCCAATCATTGTAGAGGCGATTACAATCAAATTTGGCTCTACGATCAAATTTTCCATTGCATCATTTCGTTTTTCCATGCCTAAAAGGCGTGATAATTATATATCCTTAATTTTAATATTTCCTCATCCTTAACCATATTTTTTCAATAAAAAATTATATATTCTTTCGAGTTGGTATACCTAGTTAATAAATCTTGACGCGAGTAGGAGATTCCGTGCCTTCGCTGTTCTCGCTCTGCCTCTGCTCTCGCTCTCTCCCTCTCTCTCTCAAATCCCAAGGGAAATCAACTATCAGCAACCATGTCCGGCGAATCGGCCTCTGCTATCCAAAGAAACCAAGTAAAAATAGTTCTCCACTACGCCTCTCTCTCTCTCTCTCTCTCTCTCTCTCTCTCTCTCTCTATACACATATTATATATATATATATATATATGTATTTGTTTATGTGTATCTATAAACATACAGAGTTTACTTGTGTGATCAAGCATTTTGGCATGTACAGGTAGATTTGCTGGACTTCGTGGACTGGTCAGGTGTGGAATGTTTAAATCAAAGCGGCAGCCACTCTCTCCCAAATGCTCTCAAACAGGTGACTTGTTTATCCAATTCCTGTGAAGGTCTTGGGCCCCGTATGATTATGTTTCTTTTCTTTTACTTTTTTGTTTCTATTTTCCGTATGTAGTCTTATCGTACACTACTGTAGTGCTTTAACAAGTTAATGGGTTCTAGGATTCACCTTAGCTTTTCAAGTGGCTAAGTCCAGTAACTGAAAAAGGCTTTGAATGGGCATCAGGTTGGGGTTTGTGTTTTCCAATTGTGAGCTTTACCTGATTTAATGCAAATGTTAAAATTTATCACTACAAGCAATATTAGTGCAGGAGCAGTATTATAACTTCTCAAAAATCGTGGTTCTTCGAGAAATTGAAAAAAGGGTGAGTTGGGGGATAACTCATTGAATTGTAGATTGTGATTCTCAAGTGATTTATCATTGTGGGTTTAGGGTTAGGTAGAGACTGTAAAAGCTTTGCGTCCCTTGTCATTCTTCAAATTTTAAAGATATTACACAAGACTAAGAGCTATTTAGTCCATTGTTTGATGCTTTCATGGAACTTTGGACCATGGAAGGATGCCTACTATCTTCAGCTTCTATCCCTCTTTTTATTTATTTATTTATTTCAATAAATCCCTACTTGTTTTTATTTATAACAACTTCTTTGAGTTCCAATAATCATCTGTCTTCACTAAAAATTCCTTTTCAAACCAGCAGCTGTAAGGTTGTTTTACATGCCCTGTACATCCTTTTCTCTTCCTTTTTCCTCGTTCGCAATGCAAGTTTTTAAAAATGGTGTTGACACTTCACCTGCATTATTTACTTAATGATTGTGTTTTATTGTCTGACATTGTATTTGGGGTGTAAAGGTTGTAGAATACGGTGGATGTCTGTTAGATTTGATATTAGTTGCATTGCTAAACTTGTAGCTGATTGATTCGGTAATCAGGGTTATAGAGAAGATGAGGGTTTGAATTTGGAAAGTGATGCAGATGAGCAACTATTGATTTATATTCCTTTTACTCAAGTTATTAAGCTCCACTCTATTGTCATCAAAGGACCTGAAGAAGAGGGTAAGTAAACTTATTATACCCTTCAAACTCATTTTTCATTGTAATGGTAAATTTGTGTTCAGTATGTTTTCACTTGTTTTTCTGTCATGTTTCTTGTTTTTCTCTTATATATATATATATATATATATATATATATATTTATTGATGTACAAATCTGCATTTCTTTTGACCAAAAAAAAAAAAATCCGCATTTCTCTCATGCAGCAATGATGATTGCTTTTACTATGACAAAATCTTTCTCTCTTCCCTGTCTTTTTCCTTATTCCCATCCCCCTTATAACAAAGAGCACGAAGTTGTGGTGAGAATCCATGCTTGTGGAACTTGGCATTAGAGAGAGAATGCTTGGCTTGTTATATTTTGGAAGTTTATGGGAGGAGGGCACATGCAGAGCATGATGATTTATGTTAGCAAATTTGATATTGAATGACATAGATTAATTAACTCAATGATTTATGAACATCAGAATTAAGAAAATATTTTACTAGTAACGTGAAAATTATGACAGTCTTTACTTAATTACTATCAATCAACACGTTTAACCCTCACAACTTATGACAAAGCGTAGGACTATTAGAAATGCAATGTATGGACTTGGAAACTGAGGGATCAACAAAGAGAGCAGTATCCACGGTATGATGATATTGCTACTGATGATTTGGCTGCGTCAGGATGACTAAACATGAATTATGGTGAAAAAGTTGGGACCATTTGAAATTTGGGTTACATGCGTTCATTTGTGATTTGGTATGCTAAATTGCTATTTACCTACGGATCAAGTTAGTAAAGTATAGAAATCTGCCATAACCCTGTACTACACTTATTTACTAAGTGACAGGTTAGAAAAAAAAAATTATTACTAATTAACTGGATTGGCTAGGAATTTGCTCTATGGGTTCCTTTGCCTGCAAGTACAAATAGTTTTAAATGATATGGGAATACAATCATGTTATAGTCTTGACTTGACGGAATCAGGTCCATCACTTGTTCTGTTTGAAAGAACTACCTTATGTCTTATGTTACACAAAGTCGAATGTTGGAGACATAGTCTTACCAGACACTTGGTTGTGGCATTGGGGAAAAGGGGTGGCAGGGGGCAGGGAAGAACCAGAAGGGAAAACAATCAGTGAAGGTAATTTAACTGCGGTTGAACATGGAGACAGGTCCAGAAAATTTTGATTTATGATTGTTAAGTGCTAGAGTAGAATTCATCTAAATACTGACAAATGCTGTGATGAGAGGTGTTTTGAGTCCCTAGAAATTCTCAGATGATTCAGACCCAGATTTGTAATTACAATTAATATATAGAATTATGACTTTGAAATAATTTTAAGGCACCAGTCAATGTGCGAGTGACCATGCAACTGCTTGATTTCCTTACTATAAATAATCTCAATGTCTGGCTTCCACCAGCGAGTCTTGCACTGTTAAACTTGAAATTAAGGTTCAGAAGTTCTTTGACATTCCAATCATCTACATCATAAAGAACACCAGAAGTTGGAAAAACAATTCAACTTCCACTCCAGAAAATGAAATGTGACCTTAATGGAAAGCTTATGAGTTGCATCTTGGGACTCTGACAATGTTGCCTTTAGATAAAACATTCAGTGACTCCATGGCCTTAGCCCAACTTTCCTACAGATTCATAGGTGAAGTAATGTAAAGTATTAGAGCATGATTTGGTGACCTTGAAATCATGTAGTTTTGACTGTTGTGCTGATTATGAACTTGGGCAACTGGGGATAGCATTTATGATCTTGGACAACTGGGGTTGGTAATTCTAAATTTGAGTAGCATTTCTCATGGAAATGAAAGATAGCAGATTATAGACAGATGTAAGTTTCAGAGAAGGTTTTGAAGCTTGAGGAAGAAAGGTATAAGGTTGGGAGAGAGAGAAAAAAAAAAAAATTCCCTGGTTAAGTACTTAAGATTTGTGATTTATAAACTATAATGGATTTAGTGGTTGTTGGAAGTGATTGGTCGTGATGGGGCTTGTGGGAGACCCCTTCAGTTGCAAATCTTCAGAAAATTCTCTTGCTTGTGTATGGTTGGCAGATTCATTGGAGTTAATTTGGTGCTCTGAAAATATATCTTCAGATCAAGTTTGAACATGCTTTATTATGCTGGTTTAATGTTAATAAAATAAATGTCCGATACTTTTCTAAGCAAGTTAATTGATAATTGAGGTTGCTTATTGCTGAGTTCATAGCATTTTCTTCCATTGAAATTTTTTGTCACACTCCCTCACAAGTTTTGGTTGTTTGCTATCTGCCTCAGTGTCTTACGCATTGTATGGAATGTGAAGAATAGGTCAGAACAGAAAAGAACCTAAGATATGATACTACTATTTAGCTGATTAGGAGGAAAAGCTAGATAGGTGCGTTGATAGATTTCTGTTGGTTGGTGTTGCATCAATTGTACTTGTGGTGGTGCATTTTCCCTATTCTGTAAGATAGGTGCAGCTGTGCTATTCTGCAGTTTGAATTGACCGTTGCTATCAATTATAGCTTTTAGTATAGCTTTAGACACTTGGTCCGACAACCTATATGGTCCAGTATAAGTCATATCATTTCTTTAAGCAATGCCATTTGCGACATGCTTGTTGGATTTAAATAAAATTGGTTATACTTTTTTCTGGTTCTTCTGTTTTTCTCTAGGTGCCAGTATGCAGTGAACTTTTTCTTATGTTCTCTTAATTGCAACATTTCTCTTTTAATTTATTCCTTTTTTTGCATTGTACGTGTTATTAAGCACACCAAAATTTTTCTGATCCTAGTAGCCTAATTTCTTTTGTAGCGACCGGTATGTTATTGTTTCTTTTGGATCTGTGCCTTTATCCTCGTCCAATTTGATTGCTTAATTTTCTATAATATCTGGTTGTTAAAAATTTACATTGGTTGCTTTTTAGATCTCTAATGAGGTGATGGACTAAGTGTTTCATCCAATCTTTGGATGCAATCTTTAATTTATAGGTCCAAAAACTCTGAAGCTTTTCACTAACAGGGAGAATATGGGGTTTAGGTAATCTGGAGATTTAATTATTTTTGCAGACTAATGTTTCAGCAGTTTTTGGAAAAACTTCTGACTTTAGTAATTTTACACAGTAATGTCAGTGATTTCCCTCCGAGTGATGCAGCTGTTTTATCTGTGGATAACCTGAAGGTAAAAGTTCGTGTTTCCAATGGCGCCATTTTTATTCATCTAGCATTTTGATTATTACTCTTCGTTTTACATGGTGCCATTTGCATAGTTGTAAATTCTGTATTTATTGGAGAGTCATGCTTAATATGCTGAATCTCTTTAGGGAAAACCAATTATCGTGAAATATGTCAAGTTTCAAAATGTCCGCAGGTGTGTTTCTTCTCCTTTGCCATTATACTCTTTGACTAGTTTGTTTCTTATTTAAAAGCATGACTATTGTGACAGCTTGACAATTTTCATCGAAGACAATCAATCAAGTTCTGAAGTTACAAAAGTTCAAAAGATTGTCCTCTATGGAACGACGTAAGTTTATCAATGCTTTTTATCTTCTCTCGTTCTACTTATCCAATTTACAACTCTTTAAATATATCACATGAAATTTCAGTTTGATCAGCTCTAGTTCATATTGAATATGTTGCCAAACTGTTAATAGAAATCTGTATACCATTTCCTCTTTGTCTTTTGAGGATATTGAGGGTGTGATGTCTTATAATTCTTTTCCCCACTTTGTTCTGTTTAGCATTCAATACGCTTTACCACCTGAAGTGTGGGTACCTTGCATCTGCCTCATCAAAGTTATGGGACAAAATATCCTTCACATGACACAATGTTCCCTGAAGTAGTGTTGCCCGATAACAACTCCTCCTCCACAGACATAAACTAATGGCCCCATATCCTATACCAGCCTTTGTCCGGCATGACCGTGCCTGGTTAGAAATGCACATCTGTTTCTTTGACTTTTTCTTTTCTCTTCTTTTATTTTCCCCCCTTCTTTCAAAAATTGAATATATAATTAGAATTTACCTCATCTACTGATTACTTCCACTTACACATCATCTTCCTCAGCATATTCGAAGAGTGAAATAACAAAAGCCTCTTCCAAAATTTCCCAACAGACCAACATTATAACACCAAGACACTGCAACACTCTCACCATCATACCATCATATCAAAATCACTCTCCACCCCCAGCCCAGAATTAATATGGCAATCCACACCATCATTCATATTATTGCCTTTGAGGAGACAGACAAATTTGAGTAACAAGTGTGTGTGTGTGTTCACTGGCTGTTCTGCCACTATTTTAAAAATTTTGCCTCTACCATTGTTGAGGAAAATCAGAAAATTCATTACATAGTGAAGAGCTCAAAAGCAGCGTCCTTGATTGATTCCTTAGTCATTATAGTTCTTTTAGGTCTGCTTGACTTTTGCTAGTGCACCCACAACTTTAATCTGAACAAATTATGACCAGCCTTATCAGAATTTATTTCATTTCACTGAGTTTTATGTAAGAGCTGCTCCTCTATTTATATAGAAAGTGGATAAGGAAAACCCAAAAAAAAAAAAAAATAATAAAAGAAAAAAAAATTAATTGCAATATAGCTACTGACACTTGGAAGAATAATTAAAGAAAACATTTAGAAGAATAATTAAAGAAAACATCAGCTGACAGTAAATGCAAATAATGAGGCAAAAACATAGTAATGATGAAAATTATCAGCAATCCGACCAAAAAAAAAAAAGAAAATTATCAGCAACCAACCAGTATTGGCAAATAATGATGCTGGGACTCACCAACACAGGCAACGGCAACATATACTGAATGAAAGTGCATTAAATTTTCTCTCGTCCACCAAGTCTTTAGAATTGTGCAGCTGCCTTCAGTGCATGTTTTGTGTTCATTTCCTGTTTCAATTCACAAATTATGCTTTAATTGGCAATTATGGCCCTTCATTCTTCTATGAATACATTATTTTTTGTTGGCAAGCAATTTGAAGATTAGAAGAGTTGTGCATTTGTCTTTACATCATTGGCAAGAAGATGTTTATTCTCTTTAGACGAGTCTCTTTCAATAAATCAAGGATTACCGACTAAAATTGATTTTAGGTTTCAAGAGAGGTTCTATTTATGATTTGTCACACATCATATATTGTGTTTATCATTTTCTGTGTTGCAGGGTGGAAACAACAGATATGAAAGGTCTGAAGAAGATTGAGGAGCACTGACCCTAAAGTGAGTTTGGAGAGGTGACTTTCTATCAGGAAACATTTTTAGCATCATCTTGTTTAACGGGGGAACGTGGAGTTGATGAATCGAATCTTTTCAAGTTATGAAACTCTGATGAGAAGCTTTCTTGAACAGAAACTTATGTGGCCATTATGTGTTTATGTTGTCCGACTGTGTGTAATTGAAGTGCTTTGAAATGGATGAACTTAGCAAGTTCACTCTGATGTGGCTGCATTATTTTGTGGTGATTCTTGGTTTTTGAATGTGAGCACCTCTGTTTAGCAAAAATTGAGCTTAGTTGCGACTTATTTTGGGGCTATGCAGTGAAAAAATGGATTGAAATTGATGTGGATTTTGGGGATGTTCTATTAGTTCTTCCTATTTGTTTGTGCAGATTCAAAAGCAGGCGCCGGTGGAATTAACAGATACTTTTCTTTATTTAATTTTATTTTTGAGGGTTAATTACAAAAAACCCCGAAGTTTGGCCTCTTTCCATTAAACCCCTGCGGTATGAAAGTGTCCTAGTGCCCCTCTAATGTTTGGTTTTGTACATAAGTCCCACGTTCAGTCCGAAGGATCTTTAATATAAAATCGAACACTTAAGAGATGTTCTTGTAATTTTTCATATTACATCAGGAGGGATTTCGTAATTAAACCTTGTTTTTTTGGTTCAAGATCGATTTGATGCTTCTTTTATTGAGGGGGCTTTTGTCATATCAATTTAATTGCCCGTCAAGGAGCTCGTTCGCGCACGCACGCGCACTCACACATCACACGCGCCGTGGAGATCTTAAACCTAGTATTTTGTGTTTTTGAGATTTTTTAAAAAGCTGCAGTTAAAATGTGGATTATCATTAAATTGCCTGAAAATATACGTACTTCCTAACGAGAAAATTTATGTATGAAATGGTGCAAAAGTGCTAAGTTTGTTGAAAGCCAGAGAATTCCCCGACGCTGGGATGTAAAGAAACTGGAGTTGGGATTTGAGTCATTTATGAAATGAGTATTCAAAAGCCTCATGAATAGGGGATAATGGCATAAAATTCCTTTGTGATTTCGTGAATTGTAATTTCGTGAAACTATAGGTTGGTATCTTATACTTTAAAAATATACAAATAAACCCCTCCATTTTTAAAATTTATGGCCACTTGGCCTTGTTATGAAGAGTCATTTGACGGTGTTAATTTTAAGATGAAATGCATGTTATGCCCTTATTGTTAAAAGCCATTGAATCTTTATATAAAAAAGTAAATGGTTCAAATTGGTTCCTCAACATAAAAATATTAAATAAATATTAAATAAAATTTATAAATTGAATATATAATACATAAATAATAGTATTTCAAATATATACAATATAATTATATATATATAAATATAATATAGAATATATATAAGTCATATAAATATACACATACAAAGACACACGAACATGCAGTTACACAAAAACAGTCTCACACACACACACACACACACACACACACAGAGTCAGAAAAACGCACAAACACAGAACACAACAAAGCACAGCAACACGGCGCACGCACACTGTAATGTTAATTCAACAATTCTCCAGGTTTAAATTGGACCATTGGATCAGAGGGATGAAATTCAATCACGGCCATTAGATAGAGGGAAAAATTAAAGAAGACTCACGCTAGAACGCCGTCGTTTCATTAATGCGTTGTCAAAATACGGAGCAGCCACCTGGGCTCATCTTGAGCGTCCAAACTCCAAGAAATCCAACGGCCAAGAGGGAGCCTGGGCATAACAAACTCCCACTCAATTTAGAGCTCACCCCATGACACAGAAGGAATCTAGACAAGAATTCATTTTTGTTGATTTTGTTTTGTCTTATTCAGTATGTATAAAAAAACCAGAAATGGGAGAATGGAAGTTATCAAGAAGTTTTCCAAGTTATGTGTTTTCTCACCTCCAATTCTCTCTCACTATCCCCAACTCTCTTCTATAATTTTCTACAGGCTAATAACTATTTTCCAGGTTCTATAAGAATCGTTCATCATCAATATTATCTTATTAATCAATCCACAACAGATTTGGTATCAGAGCAGTCAATCCCCGGAGGCTCTGGGCTTGATCATGGCAGAAACAAACAAGATGAAGGAGCTTATTGAAAGCTCAAAAGAAACAAGAGGCTCTGTTGGTTGAGGAAAAAGCTCTAAGGGTGGCTAACGAGCACCATTTTCGGGGAAAGATGGACGCGATCATAGGATTTCAGAAGGATCTTCAAAAGGCTGTTAAAATGGTGGAGAACAACCAGTTGGAAATCCAGCAGAAGCTCCAGAGCATTGTAGAGCAATTATATCAATACAACAAAAAACAAGTCCGCATTGGGAGAGGGCTTGACTGCTCGAGTGGATAAAGATTCTTCTTCTCACAGTCCAGGGCAAGTACAAGAGGGTAGTGAATCTGGAATCTCAGGCACCTCTAACCATATGTCTTCATTTTCTAAGATAGAATTTCCCAGATTTGAGGGAGTAAATCCGAGAGCGTGGGTAAGAAAGTGCAATAGGTATTTCCAGATTCTATCAAGTATTCCTGAAGATCAATAAGTCCCTTTAGCTTCAGTTTATTTAGATGGCAAGGCAGAATGATGGTTACAAGGATATCTGGAGACTAGGGAAATGCCGAATTGGCAAGAGTTCGTGCAAGCTGTCTATGAGCATTTTGACGAGCAGGATATTGAACTCATTATTGGGGAATTTAATAAAATACACCAAGTTGGCTCCGTTGCTCAACATCTGAAAAGGTTTAAGGAGCTAAAATCCCAAATGATAATTTTCAACAGGGATTTTACTGAAGAGTTTTTTACAGCAGTTTTGTGAGTGGACGTAGAGAAGACATTAAGGGTCTGTAATGGCTCTCAAACCTGGAGGGTTCCATCAAGCTGTTTCATTAGCAAGGAGGCAAGAAGCAAAAATAGATGCCATAGTGAAAAGAGCCCATACCTTACACAAACCTTACAACTAAAATAAACCAAGCTACAAAAGCTCAAATGTACAACATGCCAAAAATTACTCTGCACCACCAAAACCCCCCTATAAATATTCCCTTCCTGAAAATGCACACCCACCTAGAAAACTACTCACTGCTGCAGAAATGAGATCAAAGAGGGAAAAGAATTTCTACAACTGTGATGAGACTTTTACACCCTGCCATAGATGTAAGCAAAGGCAAATTTACATGATGATGTCTAAAGAGGAAGAGTTGGTTTATGCAGCTGAGATGGAAGGAGAAGAACAAAGTGAAGAGGAGTTGATCAATGAAGATATGACTATTCGTCTCAATGCTATGTCTGGAAATGCTACCCCTATGCTTGTTAGTGTGGCCAATGGTAGTAAATTGATTAGTAAAAAAATCTGCCCTGAATTTTGTTGAACATACAAGGGCATCAGTTTACAAGCTCCGTTGAATTTGATTATAATAAGATGAAAATAACTATATCCAGGAATGGAAAGAAGGTTGCCCTGAGAGCTATTAGTGAGGGAGCTGAGTTGAAAATAATTTCTACCAAAAGTTTTGGAAAGGTGATTAAAAAAGGGGTTTATGGATTGTTTGGTCAGTTATTCTCTATCAAAGCTACCCCAATGGAAGACTCAACCACAGAGCATAAGTTGCAACAGCTCTTAGATCAATATAGTGATGTCTTTGAGGAACCATCCACTCTTCCACCTGACAGAAACATAGAACACCAGATTACATTATTGCCCAACTCCGTCCCAAGGAAACAGGCTACTTATAGATATCCCTATGTCTAGAAAATCAAGATAGAGAACATTGTCAAAGAGCTGTTTGAAATGGGGATTATTAGGCCAAGTCAGGGCCCTTTTGCGTCACCTGCACTCTTAGTAAAGAAGAAAGATGGGTAGTGGAGAATGTGTGTATATTATAGGTATTTGAATAGTTTGATAGTCAAGCACAAATTCCCTTTCCCAGTAATTGATGAATTGCTTGATGAGTTGCATGGAGCCAAGTATTTTTCCAAGATTGATTTAAGGTCTGGATACTTCCATATCAATATGAGGCCTGAAGACATACACAAGATCGACACTATGAATTTTTGGTAATGCCTTTGGGCTATGCAATGCCCCTTCCACATTTCAAGCCTTAATGAACCAAGTTTTTTCTGATATGCTTAGGAAGACAACTTTGGTTTTTTTTTTATGGCATCTTGATATACGGTAAAACCAAAGAAGGCCATTTGAATCATCTAGAGCAGGTGTTGAGCAAGCTAGGATCAAACAAGCTTTATGCAAGGCAAAGTAAGTGCAGCTTTTTGAAACAACAAAATTGAATATTTGGGGCATATAATTTCTGGCCAAGGAGTAGCAACTGATCTTGATAAAGTTGATTTTATGGTTAAGTGGCCAACCCCACAAAATATAAAGGCACTTAGAGGGTTCTTGGGCGTCACCGGGTACTACAGAAAAATCATCAAGAACTATAGCTTGATTAGTAAGCCCCTCGCTAAATTACTTAAGAAGGATGGGTTCAAATGGTCAAGTGAGGCCACACATGCATTTGAGAAGCTTAAAATGGCTATGACAACTGCTCTCTTTTTGGCACTACCAAACTTTACAAAACCTTTTATAATTGAGACTGATGCTTGTGGTAAGGGTTTAGGGGTTGTTTTGATCCAAGAAAGAAGACCAATTGCTTTTCTTAGTAAGGCCTTGGGGACTAAGAGTCAAGGGCTGTCAGTTTATGAAAAAGAATTCATGGCCATGTTGTTAGCCGTAACCAAGTGGAAGCACTACGTTCAAGGACACCATTTCATAATCAGGATAGATCAACAAAGCTTGAAACACATTTTAGATCAAAGAGTAGCTTATGCCTTGCAGCAAAAGTGGATTACTAAGCTAATGGGGCTTGATTATATAGTTCAATACAAGAAAGGAAGTGAAAACAGAGCAGCTAATGCATTATCCAGAAAAGAGCAAGAAGATGAGTGGAATATGGCCATGTCAATAGCAACTCCAGCATGGGTAAATGAAATTCAAGAAAGCTATGGAAGTGATGACTTCTTCCAAGAGATCCTACAAGCTAAGCTGGTGGATCCTCTAGCATATCCTGAGTATACTTACTTGAATGGCTTGCTCAGGTTCCACAAAAGGGTTTGTGTGGGGCAAAATGGTAATTTGAGGCAAAAGATAGTCAAGATTATGCATGACTCAGCTCTTGGAGGTATTCAGGTATACTTGGAACTTACTACAGGCTTAAAGCCTTATTTTACTGGCCTAAGCTCAAAGAGGATGTCATTACTTGGGTAAGGGAGTGTGATATTTGCCAAAAAAGCAAGAGTGAGCATGTCCCTTACCCAGGTCTCTGACAATCATTGCCCATACTAGATCGGGCATGGTCAAATATTGAAACCATGGACTTCATTGAAGGTCTACCCCATTTAGAGGGAAAAAATTGCATCATGGTCATTGTAGATATGTTTACTAAGTACTCGCATTTTGTCTCACTCACATACCCATACACGGCTGAAACAATAGCCAAACTCTTTCTTGATCATGTTTATAAATTGCATGGCTTGCCCGTAAGTATAGTCTCTGACAGAGATAAGGTATTCACTAGCCACTTTTGGAAAGCATTGTTCAGACTTTTAGGGACCTTTTTGGACATGACATCAACATATCATCCCCAAAATGATGGACAATTAGAAAGGTTTAACCAATGTTTAGAATCATATCTTAGATGTATGAGCCATCAAAGGCCAAACTAGTGGAATCGTTAGTTGTCTTTGGTTGACTTTTGGTATAATACTAATTACCATTCTAGCTTGAGACTGACCCCATTCCAGGCCTTGTATGGCTACTCCCCTTTGCACATTTCTTTGGGACCCTACGCACACACTGAGCACTAAGAGGTCAATGCATGGTTACAAGAAAGAATCAAGATCATTCAGCTCCTCAAGGAGAATTTAACTCAAGCTCAAGCCCGAATGAAAATGTATGCGGATAACAATCGAAGTGAAAGGGAGTTTGAAGTGGGAGATGAGGTGTACCTAAGATTGCAACCCTATAGAAAAAGTACAATAGGAGTGAGGAGGAATCTGAAGCTAGCACCCAAATATTATGGACCCTTTCTCATTGTACAAAAGATTGGCAAGGTAGCTTACAAGTTGCAATTACCAGAAGAAAGCAAAATTCACTCGGTTTTCCATGTCTCCATATTAAAGCAAAAGTTGGTTCTAAACACACACCTTCACTTGCCTTGCCAGAGGTCGATCAATAAGAAAATTATAGGATTTACCGACTAGCAGTGTTAGGGAAGTGGTTAATTCCTAGAAATAATGTTACAGTGCCACAAATACTGGTACAATGGACTTATGCAACACTAGAGCAAGTGACTTGGGAGGATTACAACGACATTCAATCCAAATTTCCATATTTTGATCCTTGGGGACAAGGATCTATTCAAGAAGGGGGAAATGTGATGTTAATTCAGTAATTTTCCAAGTTGAAATTATAAGTGTAGATTACCATCTATACATTGAGGTGGAAGATAACCATTAATGCTAATTAATGTTATTAAATATAATAATGCCATTCCTTAGAATAAGAACTATAAATAGAAGACTTGTTTTCTATTAACAAACATCACACACACTATTTCCTACACACACACACACACACACACACGGTATATACAACACACACACATTCACAATACACTTTCACACCACACACAACACAAACACACACCTCACGGACACACCACACACAAGACAATCACACACACACTTCACGTTACACTCACACACACACATGCACACACACACACACACACACACACATATATATATTGTGACATCCCGATTTTTGGTCTAACAACAATCTAAATCGGTTCTTTTCATATACATGCATGCTTACTAATATTTCATGTTTGGTATGATCCTTCTTTTATATGTGAATTATGTGACGTGATAATTACATGATTTTTCAAACTTTAAACGTATTTGACATTCTAACACAATTTTCGAAATCTTATGTCCTAAATTGCAATTTTTGAAAATATAACTAAAACATTTTAAATTTCTGGAAAATATACATATAATTTCAGATTTATAAAGATATAATTTCATCATTTTGGAATTTTTCTAAATTATTTATGAATTTTCGAATTTTAGGCCTTAAAACCCTAATTTTATGCCCTAAAACCCTAGTTTTCGATTTTTACAAACATAAATAAGTACAAATTCGAAATTTTAATAAAATAAAGATATGATTTCAGATTTTATAATATTAGGTCAATAAATATCAGATTTTATTTGATTTTTTGTTTATATTTTATTAAAATATCTTATCCTATCTTATCTTATCCTATCTTATCTTATCTTATCTTATCCTATCCAAATCTTATCATAATCTTATCTTATCTTATCTTATCTTATCCTATCTTATCCTATCTTATCTTATCTTATCTTATCCTATCCTATCTTATCTTATCTTATCCTATCTTATCTTATCCTATCTTATCCTATCTTATCTTGTAAATTGACCTTATATTATAAAAATCCTATTTCTTGCCCTAAACTCTATAAAAGGGGGCCATTGTCTTCATTCTCCCCCACACAAACCAAAAATCCCGCCTAAAATCACCCACCCACACTCACTCCACTCTCAACACACAAACACTCTCTATTTATAGCAAATCTTCCCCACCTATATATACATCAATAAAACCTTCTTTTTTCATACATATATACCTATTATCCTTCTATATACTCCCTTATTTCCCTCACATACTCTTGAAGGTAGAAACCTTGCTTAAACCCATAACTAAGAGTGTTATTCATGCTTACCTTGAGTAAAAGTTCTTGCTAAAAGCATGCTTCAATGCTCATGAGTAAAAGTTCTTGCCAAGCATGCTTCAATGCTCTTGGTTTAGTAGATTGTTTATTTTTAAAGTGATTTTCTTAAGTTGATATTTCATGATTAACTTAGACATAAGTCTTATGTTACATGCTATTTTCTTGAATGCTATTCTTTTAATACTTGCTAGAAAGCATGTTTTTTTTTAGTTGTAATTATGCTCTATGTTCATAAAATTAGGAATAAAGCATGCTTAGTTATCATTCCAAAATATGGTTTTAATATGCTTTTATAATTTAAAATATGAGAATATGTTCCTTATGTTTTTATGTGAGATTATGTGAAAATGTACAATATTTTCTTAAAGTGGATACTAGGTATAAGTTAGCATCTTAATTTCTAAAATATGATTATATGAGTATTGTGTTAGTTCGAGAATATAAGTAGTTAGGTTATTCTTTAAATAAAGATTACTAAGTAGTATCCTAATTATAGCTATTAATGTAAATTTTAGGAGGAAGTCAAGTGATCTAGCCGAAACAAATCTATAAACTTGATAAACTCCTAAGGTGAGTGCTTTGTCAATTCCTTTCTGGGGCTCTGAACTATACGATATAAATATTATTTGTATAGCCTACCTTATTGAATTTATGTTATCAGATTTTTCGGAAAATGTTTTCCATACATATAAGACAAGTTATTTCCAAAAATATTGCATTTTCTGATATTGCCAAGTTGTATCTGTCACAAAATGATTTTTGACACCTTTGGGATATCATATTTTAATTGTATTTCTATGTATCCCGGGTGTAAAAATGCTTATTGCTTTGTTGACAAGTTGTGAGCCATATATGTCCTATTATATCCGTTTACCCTTGGGGACGCCCTTGGGAAGTTTGGGCCCAGGTACTTATAAGAGGAATTTTATCTGGCGGAACGGACCGTCGATGGAACCTTTTATATGATACCATTCCGTAAAACCAATTTCTACGTACAGCCGGAGGATGACTGTAGTAGGGATTGGAGCGATGTATTGCACGGACGCGTGATACATCTCCGTCTTGTTTGGTGTCGAGGTGGCTTCTCGACAAGGGAGGCATAAGGGTTTCTATTATGATTTATCTGTTTTGGGTAGTTATAAGGTTGGAGACTCCGTCTTGGGCTCACTGTTCGTATTACTCAGTTCAGTTATTATTATCAAGTTACATTTCACACTACGTGCACTTTATTATGGTTTAACTGTTTTGAGTCTCATTTTCAATCAAATATATATCTATATATATGTGGCCTCACTAAGTCATTTGGACTTAACCCCTAGTTTCTTTCTGTTCATTGCCTCAGAATCAGAATAATGGGCGTGCATAGGATGGTTGCCGCTCCTCCAGTTGTTATATTAAGCTTCATTTCACTTTGTCTTGCTTTATAATCTGTAGTTTGCTACTTGATGCCACTAGTTGGCTATTTTGATGTTGTACTCGGTTGCTCTACTTGGTTGTACTAAACATAGTTATCTATATTATCCATGTTGCATATTTTACTCTACCTCCACTGCGTATTGTTAATTTAGGCGTTCGTACTGGGTGTGAATTTCAAAATTTGTGCTCAGTGCGATCGTCAGTGGTCTCCAACCGTATAGGAAGATCCTAGCGGGAGGGGTGCCACATAATAGTATTCTCTCATACACACAAACACACACATATATATAAATATCAAGAAGGCTAGTTTAAGGTAGGAATTTCCTTAATTACATATGTTAATTTCTAGTGCTAGTTTATCATTTTATTATCATGATATTATACTTCATTATGCTACTACATGTTATTAGAAAGTATGTTTCTAATTATATTCATGTTTTATATCCCTAGAATTAGTATAAAAACATGTATGTTTATTATTGCAAAATATGCTCTTAGTATGCTTTTATATATAAAGTTACAAGTATGGAAGTATATTCTTTATGTGACAATATGTGGAACTCTTTATTTGTACATGCCGAGCCCAAATGTGTTTTCGGTGTGGATGGGACTGAGTTCGGCCGGGCGGCAATGGGCTTGCCAGTCTTAAAACAGTTCTCGCCATCCATCCCATCTTGCATGGACGGAGTGTTCTATGTATTGGTATTGGTTGTAGGGAATTGACATAATCTTGAGATATGACCACCGATGTGAACGGATGGAATAGATGTGGATAGATGGAATATGGGGATTAATGATGTGAACGGTTGGAATCTTGTACTGTGGGAGACATAAGGGAGTCACCAATAGGTAACTCAAAAGGTAATATTATGTGAAATATTATGTGAGATAACATGACTATGTGCACATATTATACACACAAGCACCTTATGTTATTAAGTGAAAATTCCTACTCAACGTGTATGTTAACCATTTCTCCCTATGATAATTTTAGCCGAAAAGGAGGTGGGAATTGCTAAGGACGATAGCGAGGAACGGTTCAGCGCCTTTAACTAGTCAGAATTAAGCTTGATATTTTGTATTTTGGAGAGACCGTGATGTTATAAATATTTGTATTACTATGTATTATGCGCACTACTCTGATATATTTTCAATAAAATAAGTATAGTTTCATGTTTTAGTTGGCTATATTTTGATAAATTAGTTTAAGGTCCGAGTCGTTACAATATGTATATGTGAAGTAAGTTCATGCAATATAAATAAACATATCTATATCTATGATTTGTGTTTGAACTCTATCCATCCATATGTAAAACTAGTAACCATTATATATATATATATATATCTAATTTGATAATCATTTAGTAAAGAAATAAAGAGATAATCTTGATGGGTAAGAAATATTGATCTACTTTCAACTACTAGTTGCACAATTTATTTTATAAGATATAGTTGATAACGCATAATGTTAGTTATTTTGATATAATGATAATAGGCTTTAGAGACTTGAGCTTTCGTTTCTTCCATTTCTATTCTTTTGTGCAGACTATCACACTTGCACTCCTATAATTTGACAAAGTGGGTGTTCATTAAATTGATAACAATAATAATAACAGTAATAATGATATGGTTAAGAATAATTTCATTCACCATTTTAACTAAGATTTATATGCTAATAATTAGTATCTCTAATACTAATTTTAGGTGATAAAGTTGATCCAATTTAAAATCCCGGTAAGGTATAACTATTAAGGTGAGAGTTCTTAACTATTCATTTTTTAGGCATTAAACTATATGTAGTAAATATTATTGTATGACTCACCTCACTTGATTATGATTTATTGGTTATACCGTTCAATATATTTGCATTCTAGACAACTACTTAAAACTATATATGTTCCTTATATTTGGTTTATAATTTATTTGTCATTGGTATTGGAAATAAATTATTGTATTATTAGAAACTATGAGCCATATTATACTATTTATGATCGATTGACACCCTTGAAGACGCCCTTGGGAGAGCCGGGCCCTAGTATATATAAGGGGGATTTATTGGGTGGAACGGAATGACGGTAGAATTCTTTTATATGAAACCAAATTGCAGGATTCAATTCTACGTACAGTCGGAGGTTGGTTGTAGTAGAGTTGAATCGGTGTATTGTCTCAAGCATAGGGTACACATACCATTTAACCATAGTTGCTCCTTGATAGGGGAGGCATAAGGGCTTTATGATATTTTTACCATTTTGGGTAGTTATAAGGTTGGAGATACTGTTCATGGTTCACTACGGTATTTCTCATTCTGTTCATATTACATCGTTAAAATACTTGTTTCATACTATTGCACATTTTATCATGGTTTATGATTTTAATGGTTTTTATGAGTCTTTTCTATTTATAAATTGGTTCGTTTTTATGAGTCTTTCCTTTCTATTCACTACCTCGGATTCAGAATAAACTGGTTGAAGGGAACTCGAATAAGGCAAGTGGTGTATTCCAAGTTATTAGTACCTTGTTCTTTTACTTTAATTGAAAGAATAGTTGTTTAATAGATTTTTAAGTTTACTACATGTAATACTGAATTTGGTTATTTTGTATTATTACCCTTTTGAACTGATTATAGTTCTATATATGTTACTTGCATTTATGTTTCTATCTCGCTTCTGTTGTGTTACAAGTGACTATTAGGTAGTATCTTTTAAGACGTTCGTATTAGGTATCGATCTCAAGATAGATAATCAGCACGACCGTCAGTGGACCTAATCGTATAGGAAGGTGCTAGCGAGAGGGACGCCATACATCCTAATCCCAAGGGTGTTTGTTAATTCCCTCTTTAAGTTAGGGTCAATCTTATGAGAAAACAAAACTCTCGACTTGGTCTAATTAATTTGGAGCCCCGAGGCATCACAAGAACAACTAAGAGAGCTTTTAATGGTAGTGACACTCCTCAAAGTCACCAGACTAGTGAGGACAATACCGTTTGCAAAAAAAATGTGGCAGAATTTTGGACCCCCTACAAACAGCCATGGGTTTCCAATTACCAATGCTAACCTATTACTCAATCATATACGAGTCTTTCCAAGCATAGGAAGGAAAGGTAGGGGGATAGAGGATCCCCTTCATCTTAGGCCACACGTAAGTCATATGGCTTCGAGGGGTTCCCCATTCCAAAGGATTGAGGGTTGGACACTAGTGATGCAACTCATAATAAGATCGGTGTTCTTAGGCGGGAATTTGAAGAAATGAAGTGTTTGCCTAAGAAAATCCCACTTAAACTTATCATATGCCTTTTCAAGATTGATCTTAATGATCATGCTACCCCATTTACTTTGGGATGTGATGGTATGCATAAGCTCTTGTAACATAATGATATTGTCATGAGTGCACCTTTTTGGGATGAAGCTACTTCAGTGTGGACCAATGGGGTCACTAATGAAAGGCTTGAGCCTCAAGCCAATAGCTTTGGTTACAACCTTAAAATGAATGTTGCACAAGGCAATGGGATAAAATTGTAAAATAGAGCTTGTGTTTTCAACCTTAGGGACAAGAGTGACGAACGAAAGGCCAACACTCTCAGGGGCCCTCCCACTCATGAAGCACTCATCCGCAAACCTTAAAACCGACTCTCCCACCATATTCCAATACTCCTAAAAAAAGAAAGTGCGACAGTCGTCGAGGCTGGGTACTTTGTGGAGGTGCATACTCTTAACGACTGTGTGTATATTCTCTACTGTGAATGAATCACTCATCCTAAGATAAGCTTATGGACTAAGAGAATTTTGCAACGGGCTGACCTCAAAAATCAAGTTGTTGGCCCTAGTTACTCCTTATAAAGGCTTTAAAGTAATCGAGCACGTAAATTTTCAAAGAGTCTATATTAGAGTTCCAATTCCCATCAATTTTAAGTGCTTCAATTTCATTTTTCCTCCTACAACAAAGGGTGGTAAGGTGGACAAATCTAGTGCTTTTATCATCGAAACGAAGCCAATTGACCTTAGACTTTTGGTACTAAATGAGCTCCTCTTGGTGAAGGGTGAGATTGTATTCAGAAATAAGTTTCTCTTCCAACTTGGAAAGAAAGGAGTTGTAGATAGGGGACTCAATTTTTTGAATGTCATTTATACGAGCTAAAAGTTGTTTCTTACGATAGAAGACATTCCCAAACACACTCTTGTTCCACTCACGCATGACCTGGGGCAGTGTGGAAAAGGTGTTTAGAATGTGCCCTTCTTTATTCCAAAGGTTGTAAATGACATCTTTACAACTAGGGTGGGTAGTCCAAGCAAGTTTGAAACAAAAGAGTTTATGGGGGTGAGCGGTAGTAGGAGAACAAGTAAGGATCAAGTAATGGGCGGAATGCAAAGAAGGGAGAGTGAAGACAATACCTTTCAAAAATAGAGATCTCCATTTCGGGTTAGCAACAGATCAATCCAATCGCTAACACTGGCGATATTGTTGAAGTTATCGGTAAATAGCTAAGGACCACGAATACAGCTGCTCATTTCTTATAGATATGTCCACACCTCCTCTCTTTGTCGGGTTAGGGCTTGCATACACACTACTAAAAAACCAACGTCGCCCATACTTGCGTCCAAGAACAACATTAATAACCTTATGGGTGAACTGAAATCACCAAAACTCTTATACAGGTAGCATCCTAAAGCATCCAGATGCCCCCTTGGCGCCCCATTGTCGGCGCTCTACACAACTTAGGCAAACTAAACCTAGTTGAAATAACCGCCACTCTCTCTTCTATCAGTTTGGTTTCAAGAAGAAAAACAACATCCAAATTATGCTCCATGATAAGATCTTTGAAACTTCTTCTAAAGGCACGACCAACCACCCTTTAGCAACTCCACGACATGACATTTATTGGATTGTTGTGGAGGTAGTGAGGGTGAAGTATAAATTCAATTAGGTTACCAGTTGTGGCCTTTAGCTGTTGGCACACCAATATCCTCATCATTCTGCATTGACGAGTTTCTTGGCTAGGCTCAAGCTCCATCCCATTGATCGACAATTGTTTTGTTAGTTGGGATAGACAGACCAACGCTTCCACTTGCCGGAACCGAGAGTCTATCCATAGCTCCCTAACAAGATTAAATCTCATGTCGAGGCTGGTTAATAGCAAGGGCGTTGTCGTTAGCTCGAGCTAATGTCATTACCATATGCTTGGGTATAGCGATCGAATTGGTTTGGGAGGTCTATGTATTGGTTGAGTGGAAGTTTTTTTTAGTATTGGGGAAGAAGGGTGGGCTGATATTCGATGTTGTTCGAAATAAGGATAGGAGATGATACTTAGGCCGATTGTTTGGTGGGTCTTGGTTAGGGTTCTTATTAAGATGTGAATTGTCCGAGAAAGGTGGGGTTGACCTTTTTGATTGTGTAAGGTGGTTGTTGTTGCTAGCGTTACTGGCTATTGCAGGCTTAGGGTTTGCTCTAGGGGAGCATGTTTGTGGTATTTGCTATAATTGGTTACCACCTGTTTAAAGCAGAGGAGTTTCCTCCCAAAGACTTAATATCAAACTTGGTAGAAGTGTTTGTTTTTTCTGCATGTAGCTACATCCCATCTATTGTGTGGCACTCCCCCCTCCTCCGGTGGGATCTTCCTATATGGTTGGAATCCACTAACGATCGCACTGAATATCAATTTTGAAATTTGCACCTAGTACGAACGCCTATCTTAATAATACACAATGGAGGTTGAGTAAAAGATGTAATATGGATAATATACATAACTGTGTTTAGTACAACCAAGTACAACACCAAAATAGCTAACTAGTGGCATCAAGTAGAAAACTATGGATTATACAGCAAAAGAGTGAAGCAAAGAAACTTAATATAAACAACTGGAGGAGCGGAAACCATCCTACGAACACTCATTATTATGATTCTGAGGCAATGAATAGAAAGAAATGAGGGGTCAAGTCCAAATGACTTAGTGAGGCCACATTCAGATAAATATATATTTGATTGAAAATGAGACTCAAAACTGTTAAATCATAATAAAGTGCACATAGTGTGAAGTGTGACTTGATAATAATAACTGGACTGAGGAATACTATCAGTGAGCCCGAGACAGAATCTCCAACCTTATGACTACGCAAAACAGATAAATCATAACAGAAACCCTTATGCTTCCTTTGTCGAGAAGCTACCTCGACATTAAACAAGACATCATCACTCCAATTCTACTACAGTCATCCTGCGGCTGTACATAGGGATGGCAATGGGTCCGGGTTAGACCCGGACCCGCCCCATTAGTTTGAAGACTCCTAACCTGGTCCGGGGCGGGTCCCGGGTCTTTACTTTTTGAGCCCGGACCTGCCCTGAACCCCCCCCGGTTAGTAGTTTATATATATTTTTATTTATTATTTTATGTAAATTTATATAATATACATCTATATTTCATATATAAAAGTACGTATTATATAAATAGTTAATTAAAATAATAAATATGATACTCTTGTATATAAAAATAATTATATAACATTAATAATTAAGTTATGATTTCAAAATATGTACAAATAAATATATGATAATGATGTTTAATTTTTTAAAAATTAAAATATGTTCATAAAAATTTGTAAATAACTAGTGTTTTAGTAGTGCTATTATTTTTTTCATATTTATAAAGTTGTAATAATATTAATTTTCTTAAAAGAAATATTTTTTTAATTATTTTTAAAACATGAACCGGGTCTACCGGGTCCAACCCAGACCCGTCGGGTCCAACCGGGTCTAGACCGGGTTCGGGTCCAGGTCCAAAATTTTTCCGGCGGGGTGGGTCCCGGGTTTGCCGAAACCCGCCCCATACCCGCCCCGTTGCCATCCCTAGCTGTACATAGAAATTGGTTTCATGAAATGGTATCATATAAAAGGTTCCATCGACGGTCCATGCCGCCCGATAAGTCCCTTATACCTATACTTGGGCCCGAACTTTCCAAGGGCGTCCCCAAGGGTAGACAGAGATATAACAGAACAGATATGACTCACAAACTGTCGATAAAGCAATAACTTATTTTTACACCCAAGATACATATAAATATAGTTAAAATATGATATCCCAACCGTGTCAAGAATTTATTTCAGGACAGATATAACTGACAATATCGGAAAATGCAATATCTTTAGAAATAACTTGCCTTATAATTATGGATAAACACTTTCCAAAAGATTGGATAACATAAATTTAATAAGGTGGGTTATACGAATAATATTTATATCATATAGTTTAAAGCCCCAGAAAGAACATGACAAGGCACTCACCTTAGGAGTTGATCAAGTTTATAGATTTGGTTTGGCTAGATGAACTTGGCATCCTCCTAAAATTTACATTAATAGCTATAGTTAGGATACTATACTGTGATAGCTCATGACTAGTAATCTTTGTTTAAAGAATAACCTAACTACTTATATTCTTGAAATAACACAATAGCCATAATCTCTAACTTATACTAATTATCCACTTTAAGGAAAATATTGCACATACTCTCACATAATCTCAAATTAAAAAAAAGAACATATTCTCATATTTTAAAACATAAAAGCATACAATAACTAAGCATGCTTTCTTCCTAATTTTATGAATATAGAGTATAAATACAACTAAAAAGATGTTTTCTAACTACTTGTAGTAACATAATAGAGCATAATATCATGATAGCAAAATGCAAGACTAACACTAGGAATACCTAGTATAATTAAGGAAATTCCTAGGCATGTAATTTCATGGATGTAAAATGTGCATATATATAACTATAACCAAGATAGCAACTAACTTGTAGTTGCATCATAGGATCTAGTATGACATTGTAAACAACTAGCATACGTAAACTAACTCATGAACTAAGTAAAATTTCTACCTTCTTTACTATTCTTTCTTTCTTTTCTTTTTTTTTCTTTTTATCTTAGATGTAGTGTATATGTGACGTAGTGCAATATAGGATGGTGAAATGAAGCAAAATGATTCAAGTGTGTGAGTGTGTGTGACCGTGGGTTTTGTGTGTGTGGTGTGATGAAAATGGGGTGCCAAGCCCCTCTATTTATAGTAGTTGTGGTAAGAAATAGGATTGTTTTAGTGGGGTTTATGTTCTCATTTAATGAAATCTTCCAACTAAGAAGTATATGAAATGTTTTCATACATAAATGTGGATATAAATCATATACTTATCATGAGTTGTATCTTATATTAGTTTATGTGTTAGTCTAAGTTAAAATGATGAAGCCAAGTGTTATCTAATACAATTTGATTTATACATGTGTAATCTTGAATAAGTAGATTAATACAAGTGGTAGTCTAATTTTGTATATGTGTTTCTTTACAATATTTATGTGTTATCCTAATTTAGTATGATGATAATAAGTGTTAATTTTCTCAAAATCAACCATACAAGTGTGTATTAACCTAAGTAAGATTCAAATACATGTACATTATCTTATGCAATCATGTCTTATGTAATCATATTATGTAATATTATGAAATCATATCTTATCTTATATGTGTAATTTTATTACATATATGTACCTATAAATTCAATCCGTATATATATATATATATATATATTATAAATATATAAAAAAAATTTGAGATATTTTAGAAATATAGCTATTTTAATAAATATCTAAATGAATGATATCATATTATCAAAAATTTGAGATATTTTAGAAATATAGCTATTTTAATAAATATCTAAATGAATGATATCATATTATCAAAAATATAATCTTATATATTTATATATATATATAATTTTTGAAAATATATACATATATATATATATCAAGATATTTTGTGTATATATATGTGTATGTCATGATCTTTATCCATTTTGTTATGCTTATCAAGAATCTTATCAAGATCTTAGCATTTATTAGGAGAAAATTATATTTTTGGATAAGTATATATATATATATATGATAAAAAATGACCTATTATATAATATATACATATTAATTCGAAAATTACATATATATAGCTATATTTTTCAAAATATAAATATATTTATACATATGACTTTATTACAAGTAAATTAATAAGTTGTAATTCTTGATAATTCATGTATTTACATATATATATATATTTATATATCTCGATTTATATATGTATCATAGTTAACATATTACATAATTCACATATAAAATAAGGATCATTTAAAACATGCATATAAAACATAAAATATAATTAATCATGCACGTATATCATAAGAATTATTTTTTATATAGTTGTTAAGACCTATTTTATGTGTAAAAATCGGGATGTCACAATGTCGGGTCACAATGGGCCTCCCTCAAAGCATTAAACCTGTTGATATTAGTTTTTGTGGCATTCTAACTGGGGTTTTTCCTGCTTGTTCTCTTTGCCCTCCCCTTTTTTGCTATCATCCATTCAGCGTATCTGCCTACTTGCAACTTTTATGATATGTCATTTTTTACAGCAACAGTGACTGCTGGCTCCACGCTTGTGGATGTCGTCGGCCGAGTGTTTTTTGCGTAATTGACTCTCCAGGCCCTATCAACCCACAATTGAAGCAAATGACCGGGAGATTCTCGTATTCAAGTGGGAAAATATTGCCCATTGACAAATACCGCACCTTGGAGTGGCTGCACTAAGTTGACTTGGACACAAAAGTGGGTGAATTTCCCCCTCAACGCCCAATAGATGTTGTGGTCTACCTTGATCTGATCGCCTAAACTTGAAGCTATTGCATATATAATATCCTCTTGATAGTATTCAACTGAGAGCTCCGAGGCTCTTACTCAAGTGACGGCCGTGGATATTCTATCTTTGGAGCGCGCGCTAAAAGTTTGGGTACCATTTCCGGACTGTGAGGTAGTGCCCGCAGATGATCCATTGTCCTTCTATGAGTATAAATTCCATATTGCATCGATCAATTAGTTTGAGAATGATGCAACTGTTATCTACATTGATCAATTCAAAGTCTCCTTGAAGCTTCCACATGGCAATGATTCTTGCAGAGAGGAGTGGGAAACTAATTGGTCTTCCTAGCATGCCAAGGATTAAGGAGTCCTTCCTTCCAAGGATCCTTGATTTCAACTTCATAGTCTTTCTCCAACACCACCTTAGGATGCGGCTCCTCCTATGTGGGTCGGATCACCTTAACTTTTTGGAGGTTTGTCATTCTTTGTTTAGTGAACTTGATGGCTCCTTGCCGTGATGCGTTGCCGACGAGGGAGTCTGAGAAGGAGTTTTTCCATGTTTGATTGTCTTTCATGTTGGAATGGTGAACCTCAGATTCATCCCTGATTGTATCCGTATCGGAGTTGGTTGTTTTCACTTTCTTGGTGCTACGTTGCATGAGATCATCTCCTCAAAAGAAATTTGGGGGGCCGGAGGAGGGAGTGTGGTTCTCTCTGTTGAATTCTCTCTCTCTAGCTCCATAAACATTTTACGGCTTACTTTTGTATCATATTGCATATTGTGTTTATAGTGATCTCCTAGCCATATGTCTATGCTCCATATGTAAGTAGTGAAGACTCGAGATTATCTTTTACTAGGAGGGTGCTCGGGTGAATTTATAAGCTCATCAAAATATTTAGTAAAATATTGAAGAGCTTACAAGATGTATGAAATATTACGTAAAATTTTCATAGAGGGTTAATTACAGAGAAGTACTTGAAGTTAGGCTCATTTTCATAAAAGCTTTTTGGTTTTATTTTTCAAATATCGTTCGCAATTTTGTAATATGAGATCAAATGTTAGAAAGTGTATTTAGTTTTGCATACTACACAAGAATTTTATTTAATTATTTTATTTTTTAATGAAGCAAAGCTGAGGAAGTTTTCATAATCAACCCTACAATAAACCCTACATCTTATAAATTTTCAACCATTGTCCAAGGTCTAGAGGCTAATAATTATTAGCCAAACAACCTCAAATTTGCAAAATTGAATTCGAAAATACATGTGCCACACACTATGGTACATATATGCTTTCTGAAGTTTCTGAAAAGAATAAGTAAAAACCTAAATGCTTAAATTGATCAAACTTAGTATGCTCAGTCATGATTAAAAACTCGATCCTTCACAAACGCAATATTGCCAAGACTCTTTCGGATTTAATAGTGGCAAATCATAGACAAACTATCAAGAGTGCGCCATTCTTTTTATTATAATTTTTTTTTCGAATCTAAACTATTTTAAAACTCACCGTAAATAGCTTTAAAAAGGGGTGAAAAAACCTACTTTTGAGCTTTATCTCTTATTTCTTCTCAATCGAAACAGTCCCAAACAAACATTTATATTTATTATCGAAGTGTTGTTTTTCTTTTTAATTTTTTTTTTAAAAAGAGGTGGTGATAGACTGACCATAGACCAAGTAATTATCCAAAAAGCTCAACGTAGATTCCTTGTATTGGCCAACATTTCCACTTGGTTTGTGTCCTACTAAAAGACATAAGAATCCAAAGAGAAGATAAGGCAAACCTGGAAAACAATATAAAATTCAAGATTGGAAGGATAAAAGTGCACAGGTTTTCACATTAATCACCCATCACCCCTCTCTTTTGTCCCGCAATTTTTCCGAGTTTTGTGCATAAAAAATAGACAAGCAATAGCAATGAGCAGTATATGAGGTAGGCAATTGACTTGACAACAGATTTGGCTATCAACAAAGTTCCAGAACGAGTTGGCTGTTTAACTTCCTATGGTTAATCCCATTTCGACAAACCCCTTGTAGTATTAATAAGTACATATAGCCGCCTACTCTTTAGCTCCACATCGCGGATACCTCCTAAGGACAGACGGAATTTGTAATACAGAACCGAACATTTGGGGCTATATGTAATTTTTCATTACAACATAAAAGTTTTGTGAGAATAGACGAAATATCAGGTTCTTTATGTGATTGACCCTTAAACTAAACTGACCGGCATCCGCCACCTTATGAATGTGCATACCACAGAGAGTTAAGCTGTTCTGAAGAGAGAGCTTCTTGAGAGTCCGTGTGCTTTTGTTATTTCGTGCTGGGAACATCATTAACTTTTTTCGCGTAGAGGTCAATGCTACCTATTTGAAACCGACAAGTTGATTTTACATCTCTAACTGCTAGAAACCTGAACCTGCAATAATCATAGTTTATGAGGATGAATCAAAAACTCAATGCCATGTATCTAAGCAAGTTTCTTAGTGATCTTTTTACCTGAAGGCATTTGCCAAGAATGATTGTGATTTGATTCCAAATGTTTTTCGCTGGAATCGGTTGCCAAATATGTGAGAAGTTTGCTTATCCAAAATCTGCCAGCTAGAGCCTCCATCTTTGCTTCCTTCAAGGATCCTAGCAGAACAATTTGATTTAACACTAAATATTTTTAACCAAAGAAATCTGATATACCGAAAAATACATTCATCCACATACATACATACATACATACGTACACGACACACGTATGCGTGTATTATAGAGAGAGCTGGACAAAAACAGGAATTAATACTGCACTTGTACAAACAACAGATAACAAAAAAGCATCGATAATCATGAAATGCACAACAGAGATCCACACCCATCGAACTTAGAAGACGTATAGAACATTTTAGATACTTCACAATCCATGTTGAAAATGTTCATCAGTGGAACTTTGAAGAAGGAAAGAGAGTAGGACTCTTCAGCCCATACCACCTTTGTTACCATTAATATTCGCAAATAAGCAAAAGCCAGTTAAGCAAATGTTACATAGGTGAAGAAAAGAACCGCTCATTTGAATTTATTTTATTTTAGAAAGATACTCGACTAAATTGATTTTTTCATGGGATGTGCTCACTGAAATTGCAGGGAAAACCATGAATCCTATAAAACTAGAATTGTGAAGACCCGGTAATTCTTATTATTTAAATAATTGGTATAAAATCTTATGTTTCTTGAAATTTTCATTATTACTTGTTGTTTTCTAGTCTGATTTTGAGATTAATTTATAATTTGAACGGTAAAGGAATAATTTTCGAATTTTGATTACCATTCTTGGAAAATTCATCGATTAAATACTTATGAGTTTCAAAAACAATATAAATAAGTATTCTAGACTTTTATTTATCTTCTCCATGCAATTTTGAATAAATTACATAATTTTTCAAATTTTAGAGGAATTTGACATTCTAACACAATTTTCGAAACTTTATATGTTAAATTATAAAAAATTTTAATTTATGGGAAATATACATATAATATTAGATTTATAAAGATTAAATTTCATAATTTTGGAATTTTTTTAAATTAATTATTAATTTTTGAATTTTATGCCTTAAAACCCCTAATTTTCAGTTTCTTTTAAAATAAAAAAATACAAATTCGAATTTTAATTAAATAAGGATATGATTTCAAATTTTATAAAATTACGACAGTAAAATCAGATTTTATTTGATATTTTTTTAATATTTTATTAAAATATCCTACATTAATACAAGATGCTTTTCTTCTAGAAATTATGCACTTGTGTGGCATTCTATTGACTCATGTCTTAGGGTTACACCCAGGCTTGAAATAGAGGAGTGAGGTGGAAGATGTTATTTAATTTTAAGTCAAGGTGGGAGATTTGCATTATATAAAGGAGATTTGCATTAATTAAGGCCAAGACCCTAGTCTTCCATTTCTACCCTCACTCCCTACAATATAAATAAGACCACACACGCACTTCCCCCACCCCCTTAGAAACCAGCCACCACGCACACACACACTACACTCTCTAGTTCTTTCACAAACATCATCTCCTTCACTCTTTCCTAAACCACTTTTCAAGAACAAATCAAGGTAGAAACCTACTTTGATTATATAAGTATTTTTTTTCCTTCTTTCTTAAGTAGGATATTCCTACTAGGTAAGCTTCCATACTCTTGTGCCCAAAGCTACATAAAATAAATAAGCTTGAATGGCTTTGAGTGATAGCTTTTGCCAAACATGCCCTCAAATTGTGGGCTTAGAGCTAATTTTCATCTTTATATACTTTACCCTCAAAATTTCATGGTTACATCTTTACTATCAAGACCTTGGCATAAAAGTTGCTTTATTTATGTTGAAATGCTGGTTTTGTTATTACGCTCATTAGTTGTGATTAGATAACATCTTAGGATCTTCTCTTGATATTTGCTCTTTAGTAGGTATTTTATATTCATCATATGCCTACGAGAGTTCATTAGATGTTATATGGTTATATCCTTATAATAACATAAGTGGTAAAATATTATGTCTAGAAAATCTATGCAAACATGTTGTGACATTATTGGGTAAAGAAAGCTCCATGCAAGTATCTCCTATTTCGATAAGTAAGTTTTACCATAGAGTTATTATTATTTTAGTAGTTTAAGCTTAACATAAAAGAATAAGATTTTTTATAAAAATTATACATGGTTATGTACTTAGCTTATGTACGAAAATATATTAGATCACAAACCTTACTGACTTTATGTGTGTGAAGTAGTTTTATGAGATCATAACCTTAAAGGTGATTTTATTAAGTGGTGACTAGTTTATATATTATCTATATTTACAAAATGTCATTAGTTAAATGGAAGTGCGCGTATTTTAAGTATGTTCAACTATTTACCTTGCAAAATAATGGTACTTTTGTTAAGAAAACATATTAATCTTGAAAAGTGTCTAAAAGTAAGTAAGTAGGAACATGTTAGTAGTAGTTACATAAGTAAACTAATTTTTCTTGTTAAACATATCAGCTTATAAACATCCTTGTTATAAACTTCCATGACCATGTGATTGTGCGATATCTTACGTGAATGGGCCCAAATGTGCTGGAGTGGTTTGGGTGTGTTCCGCCGGGACATACTATTGAGTAGCCGACTATAAGAGTTCACACTCCCTCCATCTCCCAATCCCCCCTTAGGTAGACGAAGTGTTCTATTCAAGAGAGTGGGTCGTAGGAAAATATTCGGCGTATGCCCAGGATACGACCACTAGAGGATAAGGCGGGGGGGAGAAAAAGACTGGTTTGATATAATTTCGGCTTGGGAGTCATAAGGTTCACTGTTGGGTGACGAAAGGTAGAAAAGTACAAACTGTGTGCGTTATGTGCATCTAACACCTTAGCACCTTATGTAATTGAAGTACGAGTTTCTACTCAACGTGTGTTGATGTCAATTATGTGTTATGTTTTAGATGTTACCGAAATTAGCACAAATGAGGTGGAAGAAGAAGAATCGTTCGAAGCGTTCTATTACAAATAAAGATGTTAGATTCCACTGCGTACTCGCCGTTTTTCACTTTTCCACTTACAAATTGTATAGTGAATTGATGTAACTTTTATTTATTTTGCATTTAGGATGTGCTAAACCTACATAAACTTATGTTTGTGAATAGTATGTATTACAGTACTATTGTTAATAAAGGATGAATTACCGGGGTCGTCACAAGAATCGCTTCTAGAATATGCAGATTTTTGAAATATTAGGGTGTAAAATGCAACACACCCAAGTATTTCACTGGGATGTTTAAGCACATTTAATAAAGATTAGGTGGTACTGCACATTCACAACAGTTGGGCAAAGAGCAATTAACCCTATAGATTGGGGGTGTCTGCTTTTTACCCCCTTTTATTTTAAAAAGATAATTAAATTATTTTTTTTCCAGGAATGTCCTCATTGAAATTGCAGGGTAAGCACAATTCCCTTAAAAAAATATGTCATAATCAACAGACTTGCCAAAATATCCCTTTACATATGGTTAACTGGGTTTCTTCCACTGTGTCCACTTCTCCCCCTCTGTGTCAACCAAGCTAAGAAAGCATGCATAGAGCTGGACTGAGAACTTAAGACCAAAAACATGACCTTAGAAGAAGAATAAGATGGTCAACTTTCTGAGTGCATACGCTTAAAAATAACTCCCCAGCTAAGCAACCAACTGCACTGTCTATCTAGTCTTGCTATTGGAAAATGACATCCCATTCCATCCGCTCATCCAGTAGGTCATTTACATTCAAAGTTAACAGGTGTTTGGTTATAGAAACCTCCCATAACTGCAGTTTACTTCTACAGTTATGGAGCCCGGCACTAACCTCAGGTCCTGTGGCTGCAAAGTGGCCAAAAAGGAGAGTAAAAGTTACCAGTCTTCTGCCAATTGGTGTAAATTACTACCCTTCCCATCAGTTGTCCTGAACTACAGAATGTGCCATTTCCCTAATCTCAGCTCAAGAAAAGAGAACCCTTCATTCCCCTCATTGACGATGGCCAAAGCAGTGAAGACTGCAATTGGCAGTGTTCATCCAGTCAAGAATTGCTCCCTCTCGTTATTTGTGATTTTGGGACATCTCCATTTTTATAAGGTTTCATTACTCGCATCCCTATGTTCCCCCCCCCCCACACCCCCCCCCCCCCCCAAAACCAACAAAAATAAGCCATATTTTGCGATTAGTTTCTTTTTTTCGGTAATATTTTCAATCTTTAGTGTCCATGGTACAAACTTGTTATCTGGCAAGCTATGATTATCTTAAGCCCTGGTAATTAAACATCAAATTTTGGTGTTCCTGATGTCTTGCATTTGAGTTCATAAATGGGGCTCATTTGAGCTGATTTATTTCTCCTTCGTGGATCTCTGCGAATTAAGTCGGACCTGGGTTCTTCTTTATGTGATTAAACATATTGTCCAAATAATACATCTAATATGCATTACCCAAGTATATCTGGCTGACAGCTTGTAAGGGTTGCCACGTTGTCTCTCACCACAGATGCATAAAATGTTTAGAGGTGGTGGGGTTTCAATTTTTGGGGGTGTTTTGAGGCTAAAGGGCAAACGGGGTAAGGAACACATAACTCCAGTTTATGTAACAAACAAGGTAGACAATGTCGCTTGTGTGCACAAGTTAAGTAGGATTGAACCAACAAAGGAAACTTTAGTTTGGATTTATTGAGACATCCCCAAACCTTTCTCAAACTACTGCTAATCCTACCTCTGTGAACTATGCCCTCTAAAGTAAACAAGGCAGTAAATTAAAAAGAAAGAAAAAAGCCAGATTTGGCAATACCTCAGAGATGCAATTTTTAAACAATAGTTATGCAAGATTTATGTTGCTAAAAGATCAAGGGATGCACCAATCACTATTCAGAGGCTACTTGTTTCAAAGTTGACAAACATTGATAAAGATTCAGTAATACCATACCAGTCCATTGGATCTCTCTCTGGAGCATCATTGGCCGACATAAATTCATATGCAACTAGCTCATGCCTCCGGTTATCAAGCACCTTATAAATGATCCAACAGCCTAAAAATCAAACTTCATTGTTACATAATGTAAATATATGTTGAGTCAATGTATATCAATCTGAAGTTCTATACACATAGTATTCCACTTTTCAGTATTTGGAGTGGAGGATCAGTGTAGGGGAAGAAAACCCTTCATGATATTCACTAATCCTCTGTTGAGTTTAATCAAAGCAAAAAGTCATCTGGTATGTTAGATAATTACTTTACATTTTGTTTGCATCTTCAAAAGTGTACATCACTTTTGGCGAGGGCTAACGAATAACATTATTGGCCAATTTGATTCAACAAGAATCAGATCCAAGCTTTCCCCAACATTGGACTCCCGACATATACAAACAGTTGTGGTGGAGTCAAAATTTCTATCTCTGAGATGTTTGAATTTTTGAATGATCAATCCAGATTGTCTCCGGGAAGGTGGGGGTTAGTTTACTATGAGGAAATATGATAAAGTAGTCAAAATGAGTGAATACATTCAACAAAAAAGACTTCTTTTTCTTCCGTTTCATTATGTTACCCTATTGTTACGAACATGTCATAAATGAGATTGTTCACCCCAAACAGCTTCTTATAGGTGACAATAAAACTAAGGACCTTTTCACATTACTTATCCTGTCTCCACTCATGAAAGACCCAGCTAACACAATTCGCATGTAATGCAAAGAGAGTAAGTCATTCGACTCATTCTCATCCAGAACGTGGATGTTTGAGTCCATATTATGCAAGGAGACATTGCTTTCGCCAACAGGTGTCTATTATAGGATTGGCCTGATCCATATACTACCTGTTTCGGGAATGTTTATTAGCTTTATCTATTTGCATATATAAAACCTACACTCCTAAAACCCATCGTTCCTTAATACTAGCATTTTATGTCTGGATTTATTTCATATAAATTAGATTAAAAAAATTAAAAATGAGCACTGCTCTCAAAAGTCAAGAACAATTCTCGGAGACAAGATTACATCTATTAAAAAGACATTCAAGAGAAAAACTTTGAATACCTGTTGCACCATTTGGTTCTTCCCACTTTGACATGCGAGTTCCATCAAATGCAGATGTGGCCTAATTTATACCCACCAAATGACAATCAAGTTTAAGAACATGAAAAAACATATTTTTGTTAGTACAGTTGGTAGAGAAACTCTACTCAGCAAATACAAGCTACAAAGCCACTTACTATTCCAAAAGGAAGCTCCTCGCCACTTGCAAGCACAAAACCAGAACATATTCTGTTTAGCTTCAGAAGTGGCCAAGACACAGATTCTTTGTTCCACTTCTCACAAGCATTAAGATTATCGATCAAATCATCCAGCGCATGGAAGGCAACAGGAAGTGCCAAGGATGTTTTTACAGGATCTGAGGCTATGTGTATGTCAGTAGTCCCATCAACACCCAACTCACTCTTCAATGAGAGGGCATCAAACAATTGACCAAAAGAGGGAAGCATCTTAGTAAACAACGAATCAGTCGATATAGCATTTATTGTAGTTCTCCTGGTTTTGAAAGGGGAATTTTTTAGACTAACCAAACACCTTTTGAAAGTCTCGAGAACTTCTGTTGCTCTAGGTTTATCAGGTGCTTGCTCTACTAATTGGTAAATGACAGGAACAACTGCATTGTATATTTTTGTTACATGCTCATCAACACATCTTCGAACTGGACAAGAAGAAGAAATTACAGAACAGTGGTCGTCAGAGCCAAATTCTGATCTTGATATGCGCCACTCCTTATCCCCACTTTGCCTTCCAGGAAGTGAGATTGGCGCATCATCTTTAGAAAACAAGTTTCTCTCAAGTTCTTCTGCTTCACTCTTGTCACGTTCATCAAGCTTTAAGACCATTTCAGGGATGAAGTTTTTACGACATTCCCTTGTTATATCAGAGATGATACTTGCCATAGCAGGCTCAGTGGTGAAGACTCGTCTAGACAAAACCTGCAATAAAGATGTCTCTCAACTCAAATTGTGTCAAAAGTATATGTATATATTGTAAATATCATCTATTTAGGAAATATATTATAGGTATATTCCTATATTGATTAGGATTCCTAGATTGATTAGGATGTGTTCTTTCCTTTTCCGTTAACATTGTACTTGTATATATATTATGTTCTTAGAGTGAATAAGATATGAGAATTTCATCTCCCAAACTACAAATTGTAAATATAGGTATTAGAATATCTGTTGGAATACTTGATAGGATATCTTATGATTATTTTACCTTATCCTTCTTAACTTGTTTTAGGTAATAGGTCCCTGGTATTCTCCACTAGGAGATAGGTATTTTTCAATAATATGCTACAGTATTTTCTCATCCAACAATAGGTTTTTTACGTGTAAAAGGAAGA
>CM047878.1:11699838-11725719 GCA_026212405.1 Petrea volubilis
CAGATATCACAATATAGCCACGGATTTATCCGTGGCCCCCCTCTTTTTTTTTTAAAAAAAATAATTTTTTATTTTTTGGCCACGGATAAATCCGTGGCCACATCGAAAAAATATATATATATAAATAAATTTATTTATTGGCCACGGATAAATCCGTGGCCATGTCCCGCTTTTTCAAACAAAATTTGAAAATAATACTTGGCCACGGATAAATCCGTGGCCAATAGTCAAAATACAGAGTTGACTTTTTCCGAATCGTGCGTTTTCATTAATTAGGTTATACGGGACCGTAAGATTGGCGCAATACAACTAAAAAACTAATCAATCTGCTCTAAAGTCCATTTTATTGGTGATTCCTACGCGAGCTAATTGACGTTAGCGCGCATTGACACCGGAGTACGAAGTCATTCGTATATATCACTGAAAGAGAAAAACGTGTTCTCGTTGATCAAACTGCAAGTGTCAACGCATAACAAGGCAGAATACAAGATCCGTAACGATAATGTGATGATTTTGAAATGGCTCAAACGTTTTAATGCCCCGTAATGTCGGGCAGCTCGATTTAAGCGAGACGTTTAAAATAAAAACAAAATTGAATTATATGGCCACGGATTTATCCGTGGCCCCCCTCTTTTGTAATAAAAATTTTTTTTATTTTTTGGCCACGGATAAATCCGTGGCCACAGCGAAAAAAATATATATATATAAATAAATTTATTTATTGGCCACGGATTTCCAACTTTTTTTAAAAAAAAAAATTATTTTATTACTCGAGAAAAATATTTATAGTTTTTTTAAAAAAAATTTATATGGCCACGGATAATTCCGTGGCCAATTTCCATAAAAAAGAAAAATAATTTTATTTCTTGGCCACGGATTTATCCGTGGCTAAGTCCAATTTTTTTTTTTAAAAAAAAAATTATTTTATTACTAGGGAAAAATATTTATGTTTTTTTTTTAAAAAAGTTTATATCGCCACGGATAAATCCGTGGCCAATTTGCATAAAAAAAGGAAAATAATTTTATTTCTTGGCCACGGATTTATCCGTGGCCAAGTCCAACTTTTTTTTTAAAAAAAAATTATTTTATTACTGAGAAAAATATTTATATTTTTTTTAAACAAAATTTATATGGCCACGGATAATTCCGTGGCCAATTTGTGTAAAAAAAAAAATAAAAATAATTTTATTTCTTGGCCACGGATTTTTCCGTGGCCAAATCCAATTTTTTTTTTTAAATTTATTTTATTACTGGGGAAAAATATTTATGTTTTTTTTTTAAAAAATTATTTGGCCACGGATTTTTGTCTGTTTAGCCACCGAAAAATCCGTGGCCATATGTTTTCATTTTTTTCCTAAATCCGTGGCCTTTTCCGTAGCTACTGGCAACTGATTGGGTCCGTAGCTAAAAATCCATGGCTAAATCGCTGTTTTCTAGTAGTGCTGAAGGATCGCAAGTGGAACGGGGACTTTTCTAATAAACTAGAAGAGAGAATGGATAGGGGGAAGAAAACTCGGAGAATGTCTCGATTTTTTTTAGGAGTTAGTAGAAAGAATGGGTAGTGGGAATAGAAGTGCGAGAATGTCGTAATATGTGATGAAATAGAGAGAGAAATAGGTGAAAATTAGAAAAGGGTTATCGGTAAATATTTTTCTTGCAAACTAATTTAACGGGTTAAAATAACACGTGGCTTTTAACAAGTAGTATAATTAATATTATACTTTTATGATGGTACCTCATTTTAGACTTCCCCAACTTTGGAAATCCTATTTGACTAATTGGATTTATGAGAATACTTTTGTGCTTATGTCTCAAAATAGCTTATGATTGCTTTTGAGCCACTTCAACATAAGGGTGTTAGTAACCACTTCTTAGAGTTAACTACTTCCTCGATAAGATACATTAACCTCTCCATGCAGAAGACAAATAAGTATGGGGCGGACATAGGGTCTCCTTGCCGTAAACCACATTCCATGCGAAAATGTTCAAGAGGCTCGCCATTCCACAAAATGCGAGGTATAATGCACTTGACGGAACTCATAATAAGTTGGATCGTTCTTGTCAGGATCTTAAAGAATTTGAGTGTTTGTTCAAGGAAATCCCATCGAACCTTGTCACATGCCTTCTCAAGATCTAACTTGTATTTTCTTTATTGGTTGTCTTATATTAACAAGCTTCATTTAGTACTAGCAAGCGGAGCATAATCAATGCGTGTGCAATGAAAAATAACTTTAGTTAAATATATTTTTTTATAAATTAAATTAGCAAGGTATGTATTTGTTGTAGCTCTTCATTTTTAATTAGAATTCTATTTCCATAGAATTAAGGTTGAAAATGAGTAACAAAAAATTCGATTATCCTTTGCATATATATATATATATATATATATATATATATCCGTTTATAGGGTATATTATCTGTATTCGTTCAAAGAGAATATTATCCGTATTCAATTACAGGTATTTGAGTAGTAAATGAATATAGATAATGATAATTAGATATCCGTTCCAAATGTGCTTCCGTCGAATATATCTATTTAGTTATATCCATTATTCTTATTCAATTAATAATATTTAAAAAGTAATTATTATTAGTAGTAGCAGTAGTTGTGTGTGTGTGTGTGTGTGTGTGTTAATCTCTTCTTACTCTTAATGTGCTTAGTTAGATTATTTATATATACTAGTTAAGCGAGCTCACTTGATGCGTGTGCAAAATAAAAATATGTATTTAAATTTTTTGTTTAAATTTTCTTTAACTAAATTATAAATATTTACTAATTTTTTATATGAATAATTGTTTTACCATTTATGAAATGAAAACCAAAAAACATAAAATAAGATAAAATTGAAAATAAATATATAGAAGAGTTGAAAACTATAGAATAATATAACATGAGAGAGAGAGAGAGAGAGAGAAAAGAGGAGAGAGATTGAAAAACTAAAAATAATTGAAGAAGTGTGGTGGAAGGAGATAGAAGAGAAAATAGGAGGGATTAAGTAAATCAAAAAAAAAAAAAAGAAGAGAAATAATAGACCTAAAAAGTGGAGGGATAAAAGGCAGTTGGTATCTCTCTTTATATTATAATATAGATTAAAGAAAATATTACATTTTTAGTAATAAAAATGTTAAGTTGACTACTACAAAATGAAATAGAATAATTAAGACATATTATATTAATTACAACAATGATAAGATATACTTCTAGTAAATAGATAGAAAAAAAAATAATTACCACATATTTTCATTATTTACAACTTTCATTATTTACAACAAAAATAAAAATCTAAGTAAATATATTAAATTTTCTTATATCAACAAGCATATATTATAATCATATATATATATGTATATACCTATATATATATACAAACAAAAAGTTCAATTATATGACAAGGTATGTGTACACATATATAGATACAAAATATGTGACATGTAAATGAGAAAAAGACTAAATATATATATATATATATGTATACCAACTTGGCATATTATTTCGGAGGCAATGTGAGGATTGAATTGCTAAACATGTAAGTAATAACGAAACACCAATAAGTATAAACGCATGGAGAGTGGATTAATGATTTACAATTCAATTGGGTATATGTATATACACTTTGGTGGCATCTCATTCTCCTCACTTGCATACACACAAACACACACAAATATATACATATATTAGTAATTTTGACACACTCGATGTGTGTGTATAATAAAAAAAATATAAATTAATTATATGCTTAAAATTTTTTAGTATGTATATTATGAAAATATTATTTTAATTCTATGTAAATTAATAATAAATGAAAGGAAAAATAAGATAAAATTAAAAAAAACGCAACGTAAAGAATGTAAACAAAAAGAAAATATTAAAAGGTGGACGATGTAAGAGGGAGAGGGAGAGAGAGTGAGAGTAAAAAGGACGTGCAAAAAGAAGAGAGAAAATAGAGAATAAATAAAAATTAAAAAATTGACAAACCAAAATAAGTGAAAGACCAAATGTAGTTATTAAAAAGTGCTCCCACTTTATATAACAGTACAGATAGCATTGATAAATATAATACATATAAATCCGGTGATTTGATTATTAATAAAAAGAACTTGCATTGCAAATAGAAAAATAGGGTGATAATAAAAAAAAATAGTCATCATTTGTCTTTCTTTTTTTCTTTTTTTTTCCGACTTTTGATTGGAGATACAGTATTTGATGAGCACACATATTAGTTTTGTATTTTAGACTTTTTTGTTAGACTTTGATAAATTATTTCTGAACACGTCAGATATTAGCTCTAACTTATTGGAAAGGAATATAATTTTGATGTTATCTTTCTTTACACCGTTCTTTATATTTTAAATATGTTTAATGATTTAGATGCATTTTCATTATCGTATTTCATATTATGTGTTTTATACCTTCATTATCCACTTTTCTCTTGAGTTAAATTTTTATATATGCTTTTGACATTTTAAATTCTTTAAATTATAAAACATAATAGATAAAAGATATTATGAAATATAAAAATATATATTACATATCATTTTTTATAGAATAACTACCGGTGCCTTGGCACGGGGTTATAACTAGTCTATATATAATTCAAAAACATTGAAACTATTCAAATAAGTGCATATGTGGATAGTCTTATTTAACTATATTTGACTATGTATGAAAGCCATATATTTTTTATATGAATTTAAACAAGCATTTTCTTATTCATGCTTAACCAAAAGAATTCACCACTTATCTGCATCCAAAATTATTTATTTATCAATTTATGTTATAAAAAAATTAATTTATCTGTATCAAATTATTTTTTATAATAAAAATTTGTGAAAATATATATAAAATATTTATTTCCCGTACTTTGGTACGAGACTAACTGCTAATATATATATATATATATATATATATATATAAATAGGATCTATAACGCTCGTTGCACGGTTGCACCAACCCGCTTTCAATTGTATAACATGACTAGGATTGTGCATGACCTCGCACAACCCGCATCACCTACTCAAATCGAGTCAATCCGTTCGGAAATAGTTGGTTGAAAAATTTTAAATGATACCAGCGATTGGATAATGGTAAAATCCACCACTTTTTAATTGGATAATGGATTCAATAATTAAAATACACCTAATTTGCACCCAATCGCTATGCTTATATCTATATATATATATATATAAACTCACATGTGATCCGTGCTACGAATAAAATATTATTTTAAAATTTTGTTATAAAATTAAAATTGCTACTTTTAATTTATGCTTCTCTTTCCAATAGAAGTGCAATAAATTCATCATTCCCTAATTATGTCAGTGCAACGAAAACTACAGGTACACCATATAGAAAAGCTTATAAAGGATTATCAGCATTCACAATAAAAGATGAGTCTCTAAAGGTTAATACGATATAAGAAAGTTAATTGAGTTTGATGTTATGGATGTGAATTGATGTTTCATTACAAGAAAAAGTAATATTATTGTCAAGATTTAAAAGTGACAATACAAAAGTTGTCACCAATAATTGTATAAAATAACAATACAATCTATTTTATCACTAATTAAGTTTTTTTTTTTTTGGTGACAACAATTTTTATGTTGTCACAATATCACTCAATAGTGACGAGAAGTAATGTTTTAATTGTCACCATTAATAATTAGTGACACGCCTATAATGACAGCTTGGTGACAATAAAAATTGTTATTAGTATTTTGTGACAAGATTCCAATGTCACTAAGTTATCACAATATGTGTGTCACTAATTATCACTTTTGCATTATGTTGCCACCTTTTTACAAAAAGTTGTCACCATTGACATTGTGCATACTATGTTTTGTGACAACATCAATTGTTGTCATCAAATGTATATAATTAATAATAACTTTTTGATTATCACTTATTATATTATCACAAATTTACTTATTTTCTTATAGTGTTTACTCTCTTAAGAAAGGGTAGAATGATGTGATTTAGAACAAATAAAATGTATTTTAAATGACTATCATAAATGGAATATGAGTGTAACGTGTCAAGCCGGCTTGACTTGAGTTTAGCTCAAGTTCAATAATTTTTAACTCGAGCTTCTTAACGAGCCGAACTTGAGCACAAGCGTGAGTGTTCTCCTAAGCTTTTTATTTCATTTAATATTTTAAATTTTAAATATTTAAATATTAATATTATATTGTTCATAAATTTTATTAGAAAAAAAGTGAGGAAAAATAATAATATATTCAAAAAATAATATATTTGTAAAAATGAGCACAAGTGAGCTCGAACACGACCTTTTAAACGAGTTGATGAGTTGAGCTCTAGCTCAAAGCTCGAGCTTCATCAGTTTATTCAAAACTCAAGCTCTCAAAAACCAAGCGCATCGAGCTTCAGCTCACAAAATCAGTCGAGCACAACTCGAGCTCGGCTAGCTCATTTAGACTAGGGAAAATCAATGGCTAGATATCCCCATTGATATACAAATAATTAAAATGAGCTAGTCTAAATCAATCACATATAAAGAATAAGGATATTTTTTTATCAATTTCTTTTTAAAATTAAATAATTAGCAAGATAAAATTTTCTTTAAAAAGAAAACTTTATTCCTTTTTTTTTTTTTGATTAAAAATTGATATTAAAATAAAAGTAATATCAATTATTAATTTACAAAATAAATATATTTCATTTATTTTTTTGAATTTTAAATTTATATTAAAATTCGTTTATTTGAATCTACATGGTACAAATATATCAATTTGCCCAACTTTTGACAACAATGGTAATTGGTCGAGTAGTACTGGATGCGGTTGCACTCTTTCTTAATCCAAGTTCGAATTCTATGATTCACATTTTGCAAACAATTTTTCTACAAGTGAAATGACGAGAATGCCCCTAACAAGATCACATGTCATGCATATGGTACTGTTCCGGCAACTTTTTTTTGGCCGGAATTGGCTCCCAGGTGGTAAAATCAAACAATCGTATAGTTTGGATGGGAACCGGAGACAAACAAATTTAGGTGACAAAGTCCAAAAACGGATAGCAAAAAATAATTACTCCATAATTAAAACATGTATTCGTTTTCATGACCCAACAAATAATATCCTTGTTCTTTTAATGAAAATGTTTAGACGTTCACTCATTACATGTATTTTAAATAGTGATAGACAAATAAAACTCCATTTTACAATATATTTGTCATATCCATTTGAAATTTAAAGATAAATATCAATAGTGTTAATTAGTAGAAATCCAAATTAACAACTTTTGATCTCCTCGGTGGTGTTAATTTCATTTTACATCTGTTTTATAATATAGCTTGATTGTCTTAATTTATTATCTTATAATTAGACATGTATTGGATAAAGTAGCAAATATCAAAAGTTAATTAACAATTCACTGCTTTAACCATGCCAAAATCACTTCCATTATTGCCATTAAATTTATCATATTTAAATTATTATTTTCATAATATAATTATCTAACATAGAAGATCAAGTTCTATTTACAAGTAAAAATCAAAATAAAAATCAAATATAGATTGCATATAGCTAAAATTTACTAAGAGAAAATTTATCCCTTTTTTTGAAGAAAAAAATTCTAATATGTACTATATTATATATACACATACGTATTATGTATCTATAATACGTCATATATAAAACTATAAAAATAAATAACTATTTTATTTATATAAGATCGTCCCCATAAAAAATAAATAAATGCACGAATATTTTCTTATTGCGTAAGTCTGATTCTCTATCTCTACATATATATATATAGACACACACACACATACATATTTATATGTCACTAGTAGCACTTAGGAGGAGCGATAGAGAGACAGAGAATTACAAAAACAGTGTCTTAATCTTTCTTAATCAAGATTCTTGAAATCAACCGGAGCTGTACGCCGGGATCATTAAGTACAAGAAAACAAGAAAACAGAGAGAAGTAACAGAGAGTCTAAGCAAGAATCGGAAATCAAGAATCAAGAAATCAAGAACGCAGAGAAGTAACAGAGAGTCTAACCAAGAGTCGGAAATCAAGATTCTCGAAACCAAGAATCAAGAAATCAAGAACACAGAGAAGTCACAGAGAGTCTAACCAAGAGTCGGAAATCAAGATTCTTGAAATCAAGAACACAGAGAAGTAACAGAGAAAACAATAAAATAGAGGAGTACAAGATGGATGCCATTATCCCACCGGGGTATCGCTTTGTTCCCACAGACCAAGAGCTCATTCAGTACTACTTGTTGAGGAGGGCAATGGGACTCCCATTGCTTCCTAATAATCTTTTATTGGAGAAAAACGTGTACGCCGCACATCCTTCAGATGTTTTCCGCGACGTGGACGAGTCTTTTTGGGAAAAAACGGAGTGCAAGAATACGGTGAAAATGGTCACGTATGCTTTTACAAAGCTGTCCAAAATCCACATTGGCAAGAGCCGGGTTGCTAGAACAGCCGGATGCGGCACTTGGAAAGGTCAAAACAGCAAAATGATACACGACGACGACTCAGAACAAGAGATTGGCTTCATGAGGATGTTTACATTTCAGTCGAAAAAAGAAGGCGATGACCACGATCATTGGAACATGAATGAATACTCGCTTTCGGGGGTCTCTCTGAATTCTGAAATTCAGCACAAAGACTATGTAATCTGCAAGATGACAAGAACAGTTTCAAAAGCTAAATACGAACGGGAGCAGAAACAAGGATTTTATTGCGGTAGATCTATCAACAAAAGATTGTTCCAAGAAATCCAAGAAGATGTTCCGTGCGATCATAACAAGAGGCAGAAATTTGATCATGATCAGTGGGTAAACTCCGATGGTTTTGAAGGGCAGTTGGCTCCTCTTGAGCAACTATCTAATGACTTTGCCAATGGGGAGCAATATGTGGCCGATGGAGTTCATGTGTCATTGGGCATGGGGTTGTCTGATCATCAATTGTCTCCTCTCGAAGAAAACTCCAATTGCGATGGCACGATCGACTCTGCAATTATTAAATTAAGTTCCGGGCCCGAGGATCATTTGGAAGTGCAGGCTCCTCTCGAGAGACTTGATGACGCTTCATTTAACTGGAAAGACCATGTAAGCGTGGATCCATTTGATGTAGTAAACGAGTCGTTCGACTGGAGCGAATCGAATGTGGATGCATTTCTGGATGAACTTAGACAGCTAATTCAGGAGGAGCCTTGATGGAGATGAAGAGTTCTTGCACCATTAATAATCTACTCATTTATTCATTCATTACTGTCATCTTGTATTTGGTTACGATTGTGATGTTTTAAGAAAACACAACAGCCATTGTAAATTCTGAAATATTGGGATGAATGCTTTTTTGTAACATTCCAAGAAATTGAACTCTCTGATGTTGTTGTGCACTTGGATCACCAGGTTTATTTGAACCCTAGGATATATTGTACTTTTCTTCTTCAATTGTTTGAGTTCTATTAGAAAGGAGTGAGGCGAACAGATTTTCTGCACAAATTCTGGGAAAATTTGCTTGAAATTAATGATTTTTTTTATTGCATTTGCTGCAAAGTGATTAATGTCCTGGAGTTCCATGAAATTCTTGACATAATTTAGTTCTCATCATAATTTAGCTATAATTTAGCTGCTTTCATTGCGAAGAGCACCACTTCACTACATATGTTTTCAAATATTACATTCTCATCATCAAATTCCATATATTTGCACTTGCCACAAAGGGCCATTTTACATTTTAAATAAAAAAAATTGTGAGAAATTATTGCACCTAAAACTAGTTCAATCACAAGACATATACACCAAAAGATACAAAGACTTCAAGTAGATAAATTAATGTGGAGAACAATGTGCTTAGTAGCAGCAAACTACCAACACTTTTAAGACATTTACTAGTGTTTGTAGTGACTTGACTGCCCAATAACATGGATATTTACAAAGATGGATTGGCAGCATCCTCAGATGCTCATAATGCGTCATGTACATTATGTATCAAAATGAGCATCGCAGATCACTACAAGAAAAATAGGAATTAGTTACTGCAAAGTCGGTCACGAATCTTAAGAAATTCAGTAACTAAAATTGATTAGGGACCACTTAATGACAGACATGTGCGGTAACAGAAACCCTCGTCACAAAGTGATATTAGTCACTGCGATATAATGCGGCCACATATAGTGACCGTATGAGTGGTCACAAAACGATTAGTAACTCTGAATCCACATTTTGAGATGCGCTTAGTAACTAGTGATCGACAACGGTCACTAAATTCAGTGACTAAATGCGGTCACTAAGCAATCACCAATTCGTGACTACTCCTCCACAAGACCAGTTACAAAGCGGTCACTAAATCAATTTTGCAATAAAACTCATTTTCTGTAATATTTTTAATTCTAAACCTCTTTCTATTTTGGAAAAATTACAGCAATAATAAATACGATTTACCCAAAAGTGCAATTTCCATTAAATATGAACAACATCAATCCACAAATCCCAACTCATTCAATCTTAACAACAATCAAAATAATTCCTTCAATTTAGAACACCAAATCCAACAACAATGCATAACCTCCAACTTTAGTTCAAACTGTGTATTTACTATTTACATAGTTATATTTGCATTTATCCTAAAAGTTATATTTACATCTTGCTTAGTGATAAATAAAATATGCTTCACAATATTAGTGTTGCAAATGACCCCTCAAATTATTCTTTTACACCAGCCTACTAGACAGCTACGATATTTTCAGTTTCCTTTCTTCAATCAAGCTTAATCATGTTAATATGAGATATATTATGAACCAAACATGTAAAGTGTTTTTTAATCGTTTTTTTGATTATTATGATTACAGCATGCACATATCCATCTATAGTTCTGGTTATCATGCATCTTTGGTAGGCGAACGGCAAAACTCAGATAACCAGTTCTTAGTTGCAAAGGCATAACAAAAAAGAATGAATAAGAGGAAAAATAATGCTTGGGGGAACATTTCAAATTTGCATATGGTTTATAACAGTAATAATGCTTTCCTCAAACAATTTGTTATACGCCCTTGGTTCCTAGACTATAGAGCTACAAATTGGGCTGCAACGATTATAAAGGTTGAGCTTGTTAGGAGTAGTGAAAGCAATTTTGACAGTAAGAAGTTGAAAAAAGGGAAATGAAGTACTAGGTATTATGATAACTTACTATTAAACTTAGGGACCCAAGTAAAAGAATGAGCCCGAAATGAAACACGAAAACATACTAGTTTTTAGATTGTCCCAACTATCCACTTTAATCCATGCTTTTTCAAAAGTTATGCCCTCTTGCCAAAAAAAAAGGACAAATAAAGAAGTTAATGTTTCCAAGGGAAAAAGGGAAAACCAGACTGCCTCATCAAGAGTATAATCTTGCATCTTATCATAGAGCCCATCGAGAAGTTCAACAACTCTTAACTCGCTTCCTCTGTTGAAGGAAAATACGACATTGTGCAAGTTGTCAACGACTCCTGAAAGTGAACATATTTGAGGCTTAAACATTATACAGCATATAAAAAAAATTGAGCTGGTTTACACTTGTAATAAATTGTCTTTCCCTCATGCTGACCTTTAGAGTTCAAATGATTTCTCATGTCCAAATGATTTCTAAGTTTTTCTTGCGTTGCATAGATCAACATAGGAAAAGAGTAACACACAAGAGCAATAATAAGGTGCAAGTCCTCGTTTGGGAGCAAGAGAAGATAAACTTGCAAATTCAGACAACTTTACTGATATGATGATTTAAACATCACATAATATGGAATCCTTAACTATAAATCCTTCAATCAGAGTATAATTGATGAACCATGACTAAATTCAGCCCAAAAGATTACTAATTTAGCTTAAAAAATCATAAACCTTTCAAAGACAATACTGTATAAACTTATGATGGTGTATTTTTTTTATTTTTTTCTTTTGGACTTATTTACAATGACTTGCGATGAAGTTATGAATATTTTTATTTATAAATTCATACTATTGAAACTTTAATCATTTTTATTAAATTAAAATGGGGAAAAAATTATTTACCATCCAAAATATATGGGTTTTTACAGTTTGCCATATAAACTTATTTTTTTTACCAGTTGCCATATGAACTTTGCATTTTTTTACAGATCACCATCTAAGACATTTTTCGATAAAATATTCCGTCGAAATTCCTATCACATGCATATCATGTGACATAGCTGAAGGTAAAAGCATCATTTCGGGTGATTAAATCCTTCTCAAAAATACTTTCCTTTGCTGGGAGTCGAACTTGGGATCTCTAGGTGGCAAAACCTTAAATCCTCCTCCTCTACCATTTTGGACACATATAACTTTTTTGTTAAATGAGGGTTTAAATTATATTTGCACTAATAACTTAGGTTCAAATTTCAAATTTTATTTATCAAATTTTAATATTCTTCCTTCAATTTATTTTCCAAAGATATCTAATATGAATAAAATTACAAAATAAATTAATTTTTTTCCTTTTAACTTCAAAAAATTATTTTATTAATTTATCCATAGATTCGATATATTTATTTTGTGAATTAATAATTGATATTGCGTTTATTTTAATATCAATTTTTAATCCAAAAAAATAAAAGGAATAAATTATTCTTTTTAAAGAAAATCTTATCTTGCTAATTAATTAATTTTAAAAAGATATTGATAAAAGAATATTTTTTAAAAGAAATGGGATAAAAATAAAAACAAAAAATTAAAAGAAATGGGATAAAAAATAAAATAAAAATATTATTTTATCAATTTCTTTTTGAAATTAATTAATTAGCAAGATAAAATTTTCTTTAAAAGAATAATTCATTCCTTTTATTTTTTTTGGATTAAAATTGATATTAAAATAAAAGTAATATCAATTATTAATTCACAAAATAAATATCTTTCTTTTATTTTTTGAATTTTAAATTGACATTAAAATTCATTTATTTAAATCTATGTGGTACAAATATATTAATTTGCCTCACATTTGATATAATGGTGGTTGGCAAAGTGATAGTAGTGGGTGTAGTTGCATTCCTTCTCAACCCAAGTTCAAATCTTATGGGGCACATTTTTGCAAACAATTTTTTTACAAATGAAATGATGGAAATGCCCATACCAAGATCACATGCCATGTACGTGGTACTGTGTCGACGACCTTTTTGGCCGGAATTCAGTTTTTCTACAAGTGAAATGATGGAAATGCCCCTACCAAGATCACATGTCATGTACGTCGTACTGTTCCGACGACCTTTTTGGCTGGAATTCGTTTTTCTACAAGTGAAATGATGGAAATGCCCCTACCAAGATCACATGTCATGTATGTTGTACTGTTTCGACGACCTTTTTGGCCGGAATTCGCTCCCAGATGGTAAAGTGCAAAAAATCGTGTAGTTTTGATGGCAATCGGAGGCAAAAAAAAGTGTTAAAAACGCCATATTTCGAATGGGAAAAAATAATTATCCCAATTAAAATTTTCAAGATCGAGCTTGAGCTCGAACCAATATTTTTTCCTCAAACTCAACTCTACTCAACTCATTTGCACCCCTAGTTTCAACGGAGGTTATATATGTGGGTAACGGATTTGTGGCAGTAGCAAATCACCCACTACATGCATTTATCTGGGGAGGGAGGTCACTCTAGAGAACAACCCACTTATCAAAGGATAAAATTTATTAACCTGGGATCAAGCAAGTAGTGCAAGAGACGGCTAAAATGTGTGGTGTATGTCAGGCCTATAAACATGAAAACAGGAATAGCCCATGTTCACTTCAACCTTTACAGGTGCCCAAGCAAGCACGGAGTCATCTTAAGATGGATTTCATAGAACAATTGTCATCTTTAGAAGGTAGAGCCACAATGTGGATAATACTTGATAGGTTCACAAAGTATGCACATTTCATTTCAATTTATCACCCTTATACTTCTTCCTCGCTTTCCACTTGTTTTCCTTAATCAAATTTATAAACTATGACCTGACCCTGATAAGACTTTTGTGAGTCACTTTTGGAAGCGACTCTTCTCAAGTTTAGGACTTCAAAACCACCTCAGCACCGCAAATCATCCACAAACAAAAACGTTAATAGAGCATGTCAACCAATTTTTTAAAACCTACTTAAACTGCATGTGCAGAACGACTGTGAAGAAGCAGGCTTCCTCGCTTCCTTTAGCGAAATGGTGGTACAACACCCCTATCACTTTCGTTCGAGGCTACATACCAATTCAACCTGTGCTCAATATTCTAGCTACAAGTTGTGTTGTGAGAGTAGAGAATTTGCTCGAAGAAAGACATAACATCTAACTGCTCTCAAGCACACTTAACATCAACCTAAGAATGGATGAAAAGATTTGTAGACAAGCAGTGCATATTGATCTGACATTTTCAGCTAGGAGGTTGTAGTATACCTTAATCTCAAATTTTGACCAGAAAAAAAAAAAATACCTTAAGCTCAAATTGTATCGCCAACATTCATTGAGCGGGGGGATGGAGCCAGGAAGTTGATTGGGGGGGGGGGGGCAAATTTTTTCAAGATTATTAGTTATTAAAATGCATAAATATAAGGGTTATGAATATAATATTAACATATAAAATAACAAAAGTTATCATATTTATGTATATACAATCAATTAGAAGTGTGCTACAATAAAAAAAAAAAGTGTTCAATCAAAACAACATATAAAAAAATGATATTAAAAAAAAATAACAAGCTATTTTCTATTTTAATAGAAGCAAATATATTGAATAATAAATTAATTTTAAAAAATACTTAACAAAGAATTTTTTGATAATACTCAACAAAATTGGCATAAACCCATATAAAGATATATCAGCAAAATTCAAAAAGCATTAAACTAGACTCTCTCTCTCCCTTTCTCTCTCTGTTCTCATAAGCAAAAAATATATTCAAACCTCAAAAAATATCTTTCCTTTTTTCTTTATCATCACATTTCTCAAACCACTCTCAATTAAATACAGAGTCTCAAATTAGTAAGATTTATTTGAGTTCAATTAGAGACAAAGCCAGGAATTTAATTGGTGGAGGGGAGAAATTATTTCGAGATCATTAGTCATTAAAATATATAAATATAAGGGTTGCATATAATATTAACATATAAAATAACGAAAGTTATCATATTTATATGTATAGGACAATTAGCAGTGCTACAACATAAAAAAAAGTGATGCAATCAAAAAAATGTATAAAAAATGATATTAACAAAAGAACAAGTTATTCTCTATTTCAAAAGAAGCAAATATAGTAGAAAATGAATTGCTTTTGAAAAATACTTAAAGAAGAATTTTTTAACAACACTCAACAAACACTACAAGAAAAAATGGCATTTTCGGCGGAATTTCGTTGGAACGAATTCGCCGGATAAACCTTCGTCGCTTTTCGATTTTTGGCGAATTTTTTTTAATTAAATAAAGTTTGGGCAGATTATTCAGCCGAAATTGTTTTTTTTTTAATTAAATAGATTTTCGACTGAATAATCCGCTGAATTTTTTTTATTCAGCGGATTATTTCGCCGAAATTTATTTTATATTTTTTAAAATAAAATTCCAATTGCCCAACATAGGAGTCGAACCCAGGACCTTGCCCCAGCTCGCGCGCGCATGCATTCACGAGCTCGAAATTGCCCCAAATTTTGGAGGCACTGGGAGTCGAACTCTCGCCTTATTGGTTGGCAAACAACTCTCTTACCGTTGAGCTATCTTCACTTTATCATCATAATTCATTACATTATATATTTATAGCATACAACAATTCAAATAATAATAATAATAATAATAATAATAATAATAATAATAACAATAATAATAATAATAATAAGTTTTTTATTTATTTAAAATTTTAATATTTTTAAATTTTAAAAAATTTATATATATAATACATAATATTATATATATATATATAGCATACAAAAATTCATTTAATTCTGATTAAAATAATAATAATAATAATAATAATAATAATAATTCAAATAAAAATCCAAAATTTTAAATTTTAATATATTTTTAAATTATATAAAATTATTATTATTTATTAGAAATATTATTTCTTATTTTTTGGTGGAATTTTCAGCGAATATCCGACAAAAAATTAGAAAATTATTATTTTTTATTTAAAAAACATTATTTTTTATTTATTTATTTTTAAATTTTCGATTGAATTTTCAACCAAAAATCCGTTGAAAAATTCAAAATTATTAATTATTAATTTTTTTTATATTTTTGACGGAATTTTCTGCCCAAAATCCAACAAAAATTTCAAAATTATTATTTTTTAATTATTTTTATTTAAAAATTATTATTTTTATTTAAAAATTATTATTTATTTATTTTTTTTAAAAATTTTTTCAGAGTAATTTTCAATCGAAAATCCACTGAAAAATTAAAAATTATTATTTTTTAATTATTTTTTATTTGAAAAATATTATTTTTCATTTTTTTAATTTTTCACCAAAAAATATAATATATAATCAAAACTCGAAGAGCATTAAAATAGATTTTTTTTCCTTCCTCTCTTTGATCTCGTAATCAAAAAATATATTTAAAACTTAAAAATTGTATTCTCTTTTTTCTCTGCCATCATATTCCCTAAATCACTCCAAATTATATATGAAGTCTCAAATTTGTAAGATACATTCAAGATCAATAGCCCAACAAATAAACATCAAGATTCTTTAAGTTTAATATTAAACAACTATCAAGATTCATATCAACAATTCTAAGATTAAAATCTCTACACAAAAATCAATTAAAAAAAAGGAAATAACTAAATGTATAAATTCCAAAATTAATACACAATACCTTCTTGTACATTGCTTTTGAAGAAAAAATTGAATACTTTGAGGTTTGTGAGAGAAGAAAAATTCTAATAGGATTTTTGGTGTTTTAATTGGAATAGAAGGGAGAAGAAAAAATCTAATAGAATATTTAGTATTTTAATTTACAGAGAAGAAAGAGAAAGAGAGGAAAGAAAAAGAGAGACAGTTTAATTATTATGGTAAATAAGATTGGATAAAAATAAATCATCAAAAATAAAATAGAGTAGAGAAAATTAAATTTTTTATTATATAGCTTATATGAAAGACAATTTTTTTTGAAATTATAATAAATATATACACTAAAAAATAGGATTTTTAAAAAATTGAGGGGGCAACCGCCACCCCTGGCTCCATCACTGCATTGAGGAACAACACTCAAGTCCATTTTTAATCCTATAGAGAATTGGTTAGGTCGCCTACAAACTACAAATACCACCTATAGCTCAGATTCACCCTGCTCCCATGTTTTTCTCCTAAAATGCCATGTGGGGGGAGTTGATTACACAGTTCAGTCTCTACCTATTTTTGATGATGAGGGCAAGGTGATTATACAACCAATGAAGATCTTAGCTCGACGGGATGACAAAGTGAAACAAGACTGCGGTTCCACAGATTTTTAATCTAGTGGCCCCACATACCAAAAGCATAATCCACTTAGAAGGACTAGACAACGGTTAGGCACCAATTTCCTCACCCTTTGTCTTGAGGGCAAGACAACTCTTAGGGGGTGGGGGTATATTGTTATGAAAAAGAGTAAAACGTAATAATAGAAGCACATTACCTAAATAAGAAAGTGACCAAGGAACACACAATGTATGAAGCAACATAGTGACAATTTAAAGGGACGGTCTCAATTGTAGCAGGGTTAAAATATCCATTTCAAGCCTACACATTGCAACTAGAGATTAATTAGAGTTTTAAAATCTATTAAGAGGTCACTACAAAAGCAATCATAGTGCCTTCTTGTGTTTACTTTTGGAAGTGTGAATTGAAATTCTATTCTCTCTCTTTCTCTCTCTCTCTCTCTCTCGCTCGCTCGCTCTCTGTGTCATCTCTTTATCCTCTCTCTATCTTTCTTGCACATCTGTATTGTGGATATACCTTTACTGTTGTTCTATAAAATCCAATATAGAACATGTGATTGCATGAGAAATTGGAATCAATTGAAGAAAATCCGCAGGTTGTAGCATCATCATTGACAATGCTTCCACCTCTACCCTATAATGGAGAAGAGGAAGCTAGTAGACTAGTAGTGAGGCACAAGAGAGGAAGAACGTTCAAACATTGTGAAGGCTCTCTCTCTCTCTCTCTCTCTTCAATATTTTATTTAATATTATTTACTAGAGTTCGTAGCGAAGGTCATGAAAGGTCTTCTAATTTAATTACAATGTCGTGGGTGTTTGTGGCTATTTTTACAAAGTCTATAATTACATACTATTTTTTTTAAAAAACAATTATGAAAAATACAGAACATATCAAATTATCTATAAGCTTTCATGATAGGTAATATTTAGTATATATTTGAATAATAAAAACTTATATATTTGATAAGCTTAAAATGTAGACACTTTTATGTGCATATTTTGTGTGTTTTTCAATAATTTTATTAAGGTGTTAAAGTTCTAAAGTTGAAATTTGTGCTTTTTGAAATAAAATCTTAATTCGGCCAATTAAAAGTGTTCTTGAACCCTTTAAATACAATTTTCCCAAGATTTTGATGTTCATATCCACCCACAAGCATTTCATGATGTTATAACAGGAAATTGGGGTCAAAGATGACAAGAAAACACAGGAGCACGCACCGAAATGGCCTAACCCGTTTTGATGCACCGTGGCCATTTCGTTTGGCACTCTCCATGCAAAAAAAAATGGCCAAGGCCTTTTTGACACACTAGGCCATTTTGATAGTACACAAAGCTTCAAAATCATGCAACACAAAATGGCTAAGGCCGTTTTGATGAAGACGAAGCCGTTTTGACACATAAAAGTCATTTTTCAGTGATCTGATTTGTACAAGGAAACCCAATTCTAACAAGATTCTGCTAGCAATTACCCTACAACAATTTAAGGACGTCTTGTGTGCGATTTTAGGGGACTTTAGGCTAATTTTTGAAGAAGAATTCAAGGAGGGGAGCTCAAAAGGGTGACAATTCAAGGCCTAACTTCTTCCATCCATCGAGATTATCGTCGCAAACCTAGTTTGCTTTTATATTTTCTTTTAGTTTTACTAGCAACACCGCACATTTTACGTGTGCGCAAAATATAAAAAATATATATTTCAATTTAGTACTTAAATTTTTTTAGGATGAAAATATAAATATATTATTAAATTTCTTTTATAAGAATACTTTTTAAAGAATTATGTGAAATAATTTATTAAATTATAATAATTTAAAAATAAAATAATTATATGCAATAAAATTACATAATAAAGAATAAACACAAAACGAAAAAAAAACCAAGTAATTGTAATTAGAGAAAGTGGTTTGTGGGTTGAGAATATGGGTTTTTTTAAATTGGATGTAATATTACAACATTGACCTTTTATTTGCTTATTTACTACATGTGTTTACTAATTAAAAGGGTAAAATTGGCCCATCAAAATTTGGTATCCGAATTGAATTGATTTTATGTGAATTTTCAATTTTAGTCACAAGTTTACATATATCTATTTATTCCACATAAAATTGAAGGGAAAATTTTGTAAAATCATATAAATAACCTCCATTTGTGAGACAAAAATGGCTTTTTTTGTATAATAGTATAGATTATGATTTTGTGTTGTTTTACTTTTATTATGTTTAGCTAAATAAACTATAGGGTTCTAGACTAGTTATTGATGAAACTCGTATAGTTTTTGTTGCATACCTTTTGATTTTAATTTACATACCTTCTAGCTATAATTCAAGCTTTCTTTATTTGTGAATTTTTGGTCAATTTTTACAATTTTTAAAATTTTATATTCAACTACAAAAGAGTGTGTATAAAATCAGACTATTTTCATTATAGATATAAGGAATGCGTAGGTTAGAAATAATCATGTTCTTATGCAATCGATTAGGTTAATTATTGAAATTTTTTTAACTAACACAACTCTTGCATGAAATAGGTTAAGGGTATCTATATGTGATCACGAAAGTAGACACATAGCATACCTTGACACATTTGTTTTACTTTCAAAAGGAGATTACAAATATTTTAATGAATTGGATCGTGGGAAGGATTTTTGTTAATATCAAAATGGGGATCAAATAACTACAAGGGGGGATTCGATAGACGATGTTTGGGCCCTAGTTTGTTCTTATTGATTTTTCTACTTATATTTTATTTGCTTTCTTTTATCTCATATAAACCTCCAATTAATTTTGAAGCTTAAACAGTAGAGAGCTTATAAGTTTGGTACTTGGTAACCCGTTTCTCATGGGAACGATACTTAACTTTTCACTTTATTACTTAGCGACCCATGCACTTGTTGAAATTTGGCAACATTATTCAACCATTTTATATAGCTTATTATGAATTAATTAAAATGTTTAAACCTTAGCAAGTTTTATATTCCTTAAATAGAGAATATATTTCAATTGAAAATTTAATTGGATATTTGGTTTACCTATCAGTTTAAATATCACAATAAGTTTAAGAAGTATTTAAATTATCCAAGAAAGTATAGTATGTTTGAATAGCTTTTTTACATTAACACATTAAATATAAAGTACCTGAGCAAATAATCAAATAAATTATCATCTTCAACAATTTTAAATTTTACAATCACAAAATTAAAACAAGAAATTATTAATGCAATGTAACATATTTATATAAGTCAAATTTTATCTAACAATAAACTAGTCAAGATTATCTATCAATTATTATCTATACTATTATCTATAATTCTATACTATTATATAAAGGAAGAGACCAATCTAATAACTAGTTTGGTCTTTCAAACTATTTAGCCTGTCATATTTTTAACGTTATCTATCTTATTCCTTTCATTATACGCTCTTCTTATTCTTCTGCTTCTTCTTTAATCTCTCTCATCAGTCATCTCTTCTCTATCTTTTCTCACATATCATATATAATGATGAAAATCTCTAAAATAACTACTTTTGATTTGACCATTTTTCTGGTCTCTCTCTCTCTCTCTCCATGTTTTTTTTTACTTTCTTATCGTTCTTGCTCTTTGCACTCTCTCTCCTCTCTTATCTATCATACTCTTCAATATCATTTTTTTTACTTTCTTTGCACTTGTTTTTCTTAGTTTTGTTATTTTATATTATTTTTTTTTACTTATCACTAATTTCATAAATTTATTAAAAATAGTTTAAAACATTTTGATTGCATGGATTCTACCAAAATTGTAGTATATCATTAATTTATATTATTTTTAATTATGCACATTAATTGAGTGTGCTGATATTACTAGTTACTAAATAGTTTTTAACGCTCTTATATAATTATTTTTCAATCATATACTTTTATCTTATTTTATCTTTTTTTTTTTTGTTTTCACTTATCTTAAAATTAAAAATACTGACAAATATTTATTCATCTATATATATATATAATTATAAGTCTAATTTATCAAAATTTAAATATGTAATTACATAATTATATAATTTTTTATTTTGCACGCAACATCGAATATGCCCACCTGCACCTACTTAATTTTTATTACTATCATTATTATAAAAAGAAGGGTAAAATATGTTAAGGCTCCTAACCTTTGAGGTATTTTATATTTTGATATCCAATCTTTGTGAATGTACAAGCATAGTACTCAACGTTTATAAATTACGGTCTGATAGAATTTTTGGGAACATTCCATTGAAAATGTAGAGCTAATTGCATTTGACCCTATGTACAAATGAAAATTGATGTAAAAAACCCATAAAAAATAAAATAGTCAATAAACATTCTTATATTTTTAAAAATATCAAAATACCCTTACTCAATTAAAGATTTATAGCAATTTTACAACAATTTTACCTTTTTTTTAAATAAAAGTACAAGCTCAATAAACAATGTTATGGATCTTTAATTAAGTAAAGATATTTTAGTATTTTTAAAAATATAAGGAGGTTATTAACTTTTTTTAGTTATGGGGTTTCCATCAATTTTTAATCAAAAGCATTAAATACAATTATCATATTTTCAACGGAATATTTTCAAAGATTTCATCTTGAGTACCAACGCAAGATACTACGATCGTACTTTTGCAAAGATTGAATATTAAAGTATAAAATATCCCAAAATTCGAATGCTTGATGTATTTTTTTTTTAACAAGTAGAATGAAAAATTGAGAGATAAAAGGATGGTTAATGTAGTTCATTGTAAAAAGAAATGCTTTTTCCTCCTATCGACGGCAGTTATCCAGTAATTTTTGTCATTTTTGACAACCTTTAGGAATCGTTTACATTGTTGGGCATGGTTAACTTAGGTTTGGCATATGGATGGTTTGTAACAAGAGTTATCCTCCATTAACTCCTGATGCATTAATCGTTTACTTTTGTGTTTAAGTTGGATTGGACTTAGTGTAAACCCAACTTTTGGGGATGGTTGCTTAGATCAAATTACTTTATTGTCCTCCATGGGATCTGGAGAGAGAGAGAGGCAACCAACGGAGGAGTGTTGCCGGTGGTCGGATCGAAGGGGAAGAGGGTGGTCCGCCATTGCTGGATCTGGATCGGTGGGCAACGACAACAATTGGTGTGAGGGGGATGGAGGGATGCTGGGCTGACAGTGGGTGGCGGCTGGAGTTTCAGATCTGGAGGGGGCCGATGGGGATCAACGGTGGTTGAGGGAAGAAAGGGGGTTGAGCAATGAGGATGGACGGCGGTGGACGAAGAAGAAGAGAGATTGGAGATGAGGGAGATGGGCGCGGACCGGAGATGGAAAGATGGCGGCGGACGAAGGACAAGAGATATCGGAGATGACGGAGGGGCGTTGGGCTGACAGTGGGTGCCGGCTGGAGTTTTGGATCTGGTGGGGGTCAACGGGGATGAGTGGGGGCTGAGGGAAGAAAGGGGGTTGGGCGACGAGGATGGATGGCGGCGGATGAACGAGAAGAGAGATGGAGATGACGGGATGCGGGCGCAGGCGGGAGATGGGGAAGACGGCGGCGGACTGAGGAGAAGAGAGATCGGAGATGATGCAGGCGGGTGCGGGCGGGCGGAGATGGGGAAGACCACAGTGATAGGGGGCAGCTGACGGGTGATGGTTGAAGTGGTAGGGAGAGTGAGGCGGTGGTGGCGCAGGGGCAAGAGTGTCTTTATATTACACTATCTATTGAAGGTTAAAATAAACCACCCAAATTGGAGGGTTTGAATAGCAGCCGCTACACCCCTTTTAACCTGGGGCTCCGAGTCAACAAAGGTTTGGTGGCCCTTCTAAGTAAACGCTGGAAAACTAGGTCAAATTAAACAAACCATCAAAAACCGTAGAAGTAAACGATTCCTTAACCTTTTAAGAAAACCTGGAATGCAAAGAAGAACAAGTGTAATAATTAACTTTTATAGGGTGAAAATTGAAGAACCTAAAAATCTGGACAGTTGTGATACCAATTTTCAACATTTCGAAAGGTTTCTTACAATTTTGGTCCCACAAATATGTTTTTATTCAATTTTGATCTCTTTAATTTCAATGTTCTCAATTTTAGTTACATTTATTTCAAAGTTTTGTAATTTTGGAATTTTTTTGAAATTTCATATAAACTTTAACGGCGACGTGCATTGAAAATTTAATGGCTACATACAGCGTGCGTGCCTTCGCTATTAAAGATAAGATGAAATTTTAAAAAAATTTCTAAATTATGAAAATTTAAAACATATATAATTAAAATTGAGAATATGGACATAAATAAAATTAAAATTGGATGAGTATATACTTATTAACAAAAATTGCAATAGACCCATTTCGAAATTGCTTTCGAGAAATACTCTTTACATCCAACAGTAGGACGGGCAAATGTGATTGTGATTTGACCTGAAAGCAGTGATCCGTAAACCCACGTTCCCATTCTCAAAGTGAAGAGTGGTCCGCCATTGCTCAACGCCAAGGATGTATCGAAGTTAAAATCCACAATTTCTGATTTTGTTTCTTTGGTAATTTCGAACCGGCAGTTCTCAGAAGCAGGTTTGGATGAATATCCTTGATTTTCTCTAACATTTCAGTCATTTCCTCTAATTGTCAGTCCCCATTTTGATGAGACTCAAATTTTTTCTTCCTTTTCAGTTAATTCTTAATCCACAATTAGCTTCACACACTACAAATTGTGTGCCGTAAGCTGACAAAAATCCAGTTTTGTCAACAGAACTCTGTTGTTGATATAAGAAAACTGTTTGAATTCTTATGGGACTGCGTGAATTAAGGTAACCTCTGGTGTTACGATTAACTCCCACTTGTGCTGTTTTTTTTTTAAATTTTTTTTTGACCTTATTTATTTTTGCATTTCAGTATAACTTTTTGAGCAATTAAGAGTGGATCCTTCATTTGAATTCTCTTAACCTCCACAAAGGGTTGGAATTAGCGAGCAGAAACAATGATACTATTGCAGTCGCCCTGCAAATATTTGCTGCAAGTTTTGTCTACTCGGGTTGAGAAGTAAGAGTCAATATTTTCCCCAATTTTAATGTGAATTCTAACCAGGATTCTTTTAGTTTTTCCATCTTTGCATATGGGTGTCTGCCTTTTTGTGAGTTTATCATTTGTTGGGCTAAGAATTCACTTATCACAATATGCTTTTAAAGATGAGGAAAATCAGTAATTGAGGCTGAATGTTAGGGCTAATTATAGAAGGATTAGATATGATTGTAATTAGGTTTTCCTTATTTGGTTCTAATTAGGTTTTCCTTTTTCAGATTAGGTTTCTCTTGTATAAATAGCCTTGTAACAGCCGTGTAAATTAACTCAACATAAAGTTTTTGAGTTCTTCTCACATGGTATCAGAGCGCACAGCCCTGGGAGAATTTTTTCTGGTGCTTTGATTCATAGAACAAAACACACAGCCCTTCCCTTTCTATCCGAGAGGAAGGGATATTTCGTTTTGTGGTCAATTATCTGACCATCTTTTCTAGTATTCACCATTTACCCTAGAACTCACTCGAGTCTTGCAGTATGTCCGAAGTTGAAGAAACTTCGAATGCAACCCAGTCCGAGGAAATAAGCCGGCCTCAACCGACAGGAGAACTGCCGAATATCCAAGCTTCCTACCGGTTAGATGGGAGAAATTATCTCAAATGGTCCCAGCTTATTAGGACTATTCTGAAAGGAAAAGGGAAAATCAGCCACCTCACTGGCACGGGTCCCAAACCAGAGGACCCTAGAGTTGAGGCTTGGGATGAAGAAGACTCCATGATTATGGCATGGTTGTGGAGTTCAATGACTCCCGAAATAAGTGATACTTGCATGTTTTTAGCTACGGCTAAAGACATATGGGAGGCCATTAGACAAACCTACTCCAAGGCGAGAGATGCTGCACAAGTTTATGAGGTAAAAGTCAAAACTATGGCAGCAAAACAAGGAAATAGAAGTGTCACAGAATATGCAAATCAATTGAAGTCACTCTGGCAGGAATTGGATCACTACCGAGTGATACAAACCAGGTGTTCGGAGGATGCAGCCGTATTGAAGGATTTTATTGAACAGGATAGAGTTTACGATTTCCTAGTAGGCTTGAATCCTGAATTTGATCAAGTTAGAATTCAAATTCTCGGAAGAGTTAAAGTTCCATGTTTTAACGAGGTGGTGGCAATAGTCCGTAGTGAGGAAAGTAGAAGGGGACTAATGTTAGAACCTCAAACCTTGGACGGCTCAGCAATGGTGGCAGTCAAACCAACAGAAAAGGGACAGCCCATGGAAAGAGAAAAAAATGGTGGACAACCACAAACTCAAAATCGGGATGAGTTATGGTGCACGTACTGTCGCAAACCCCGACATACACGAGAAAAATGTTGGAAACTTCATGGAAAACCCCTAAACAAAGATGGTGGACAGAAAGGGGGACATCAAAAAATTGGAGGACAAGCAAACTCTGTGACAACTCAACAAGATGAAGCACAACCTCCCGA
>CM047878.1:11726219-11781219 GCA_026212405.1 Petrea volubilis
GAAAACTCTTATTTATTAAGTATTTTTATTGTTTATTTCTCAGCAAAACCGAAGTTTGGGGTTGGAGAAGTGAAAAGACCAAAATACCCCTTGTTTTGCCCTTTTTTCGAAAATCGCCCAAAAATAGAAATAAAATTCTAAAAATTCGAAAATTAATTTTTATAAGTCAAATAAAATCTAAAATATTTATTTATATTATTATTTTCATTGTTTGATAATAATTAAGCATTTTAAAAATTAGATTTCAAATTAAGAACTTAAAGACAATGTTTTTCGAAAACTATTAAAAATTCTTGGAAACCTAGGTAAAAGTTGAAAGTAATCTATTAAATAATTTCTGGGATTTTAGAAGGATTAAATGCATTAAATTTTAAGAATATTTGGAATTTATAATATTTTCTAAAAATTTGTGTAGTAAATGCTCATTTGTTCACAAATAAAAATCATATTTTTGAAGAATAATTTCTATAAAACAATAATTCACAAAATAGTTCTATATTAAAAAAAATGATTCATAAAAATAATGGACACCCAATGTATAATATAAAATATTTAAATAAAGAATTTTACCGGATCGTTACATGATGAGTTGAGCTCTAGCTCAAAGCTCGAGCTTCATCAGTTGATTCTAAACTCAAGCTCTGAAAAACCAAGTGCATCGAGTTGGAGCTCACAAAATCAGTCGAGCATGACTCGAGTTCGGCTAGCTCATTTAGACTAGGGAAACTCAATGGCTAGATATCCCCATTGACACAAATAATTAAAATGAGCTAGTCTAAATCAATCGCATATAAAGAATAAGGATATTTTTTTTTATCAATTTCTTTTTAAAATTAAATAATTAGCAAGATAAAATTTTCTTTAAAAAGAAAACTTTATTCCTTTTTTTTTTGGATTAAAAATTGATATTAAAATAAAAGTAATATCAATTATTAATTTACAAAATAAATATATTTCATTTATTTTTTTGAATTTTAAATTTATATTAAAATTCGTTTATTTGAATCTACATGGTACAAATATATCAATTTGCCCAACTTTCGACAACAATGGTAATTGGTCAAGTAGTAGTGGATGCGGTTGCACTCTTTCTTAATCCAAGTTCGAATTCTATGGTTCACATTTTGCAAACAATTTTTCTACAAGTGAAATGACGAGAATGCCCCTAACAAGATCACATGTCATGCATATGGTACTGTTCCGGCAACTTTTTTTTGGCCGGAATTGGCTCCCAGGTGGTAAAATCAAACAATCGTATAGTTTGGATGGGAACCGGAGACAAACAAATTTAGGTGACAAAGTCCAAAAACGGATAGCAAAAAATAATTACTCCATAATTAAAACATGTATTCGTTTTCATGACCCAACAAATAATATCCTTGTTCTTTTAATGAAAATGTTTAGACGTTCACTCATTACATGTATTTTAAATAGTGATAGACAAATAAAACTCCATTTTACAATATATTTGTCATATCCATTTGAAATTTAAAGATAAATATCAATAGTGTTAATTAGTAGAAATCCAAATTAACAACTTTTGATCTCCTCGGTGGTGTTAATTTCATTTTACATCTGTTTTATGATATAGCTTGATTGTCTTAATTTATTATCTTATAATTAGACATGTATTGGATAAAGTAGCAAATATCAAAAGTTAATTAACAATTCACTGCTTTAACCATGCCAAAATCACTTCCATTATTGCCATTAAATTTATCATATTTAAATTATTATTTTCATAATATAATTATCTAACATAGAAGATCAAGTTCTATTTACAAGTAAAAATCAAAATAAAAATCAAATATAGATTGCATATAGCTAAAATTTACTAAGAGAAAATTTATCCCTTTTTTTGAAGAAAAAAATTCTAATATGTACTATATTATATATACACATACGTATTATGTATCTATAATACGTCATATATAAAACTATAAAAATAAATAACTATTTTATTTATATAAGATCGTCCCCATAAAAAATAAATAAATGCACGAATATTTTCTTATTGCGTAAGTCTGATTCTCTATCTCTACATATATATATATAGACACACACACACATACATATTTATATGTCACTAGTAGCACTTAGGAGGAGCGATAGAGAGACAGAGAATTACAAAAACAGTGTCTTAATCTTTCTTAATCAAGATTCTTGAAATCAACCGGAGCTGTACGCCGGGATCATTAAGTACAAGAAAACAAGAAAACAGAGAGAAGTAACAGAGAGTCTAAGCAAGAATCGGAAATCAAGAATCAAGAAATCAAGAACGCAGAGAAGTAACAGAGAGTCTAACCAAGAGTCGGAAATCAAGATTCTCGAAACCAAGAATCAAGAAATCAAGAACACAGAGAAGTCACAGAGAGTCTAACCAAGAGTCGGAAATCAAGATTCTTGAAATCAAGAACACAGAGAAGTAACAGAGAAAACAATAAAATAGAGGAGTACAAGATGGATGCCATTATCCCACCGGGGTATCGCTTTGTTCCCACAGACCAAGAGCTCATTCAGTACTACTTGTTGAGGAGGGCAATGGGACTCCCATTGCTTCCTAATAATCTTTTATTGGAGAAAAACGTGTACGCCGCACATCCTTCAGATGTTTTCCGCGACGTGGACGAGTCTTTTTGGGAAAAAACGGAGTGCAAGAATACGGTGAAAATGGTCACGTATGCTTTTACAAAGCTGTCCAAAATCCACATTGGCAAGAGCCGGGTTGCTAGAACAGCCGGATGCGGCACTTGGAAAGGTCAAAACAGCAAAATGATACACGACGACGACTCAGAACAAGAGATTGGCTTCATGAGGATGTTTACATTTCAGTCGAAAAAAGAAGGCGATGACCACGATCATTGGAACATGAATGAATACTCGCTTTCGGGGGTCTCTCTGAATTCTGAAATTCAGCACAAAGACTATGTAATCTGCAAGATGACAAGAACAGTTTCAAAAGCTAAATACGAACGGGAGCAGAAACAAGGATTTTATTGCGGTAGATCTATCAACAAAAGATTGTTCCAAGAAATCCAAGAAGATGTTCCGTGCGATCATAACAAGAGGCAGAAATTTGATCATGATCAGTGGGTAAACTCCGATGGTTTTGAAGGGCAGTTGGCTCCTCTTGAGCAACTATCTAATGACTTTGCCAATGGGGAGCAATATGTGGCCGATGGAGTTCATGTGTCATTGGGCATGGGGTTGTCTGATCATCAATTGTCTCCTCTCGAAGAAAACTCCAATTGCGATGGCACGATCGACTCTGCAATTATTAAATTAAGTTCCGGGCCCGAGGATCATTTGGAAGTGCAGGCTCCTCTCGAGAGACTTGATGACGCTTCATTTAACTGGAAAGACCATGTAAGCGTGGATCCATTTGATGTAGTAAACGAGTCGTTCGACTGGGGCGAATCGAATGTGGATGCATTTCTGGATGAACTTAGACAGCTAATTCAGGAGGAGCCTTGATGGAGATGAAGAGTTCTTGCACCATTAATAATCTACTCATTTATTCATTCATTACTGTCATCTTGTATTTGGTTACGATTGTGATGTTTTAAGAAAACACAACAGCCATTGTAAATTCTGAAATATTGGGATGAATGCTTTTTTGTAACATTCCAAGAAATTGAACTCTCTGATGTTGTTGTGCACTTGGATCACCAGGTTTATTTGAATCCTAGGATATATTGTACTTTTCTTCTTCAATTGTTTGAGTTCTATTAGAAAGGAGTGAGGCGAACAGATTTTCTGCACAAATTCTGGGAAAATTTGCTTAAAATCAATGATTTTTTTTATTGCATTTGCTGCAAAGTCATTAATGTCCTGGAGTTCCATGAAATTTTTGACATAATTTAGTTCTCATCATAAGAATATCTCTCTCCTTTGCCTATAATTTAGCTGCTTTCATTGCGAAGAGCACCACTTCACTACATATGTTCTCAAATATTATATTCTCATCATCAAATTCCATATATTTGCATTTTAAATAAAAAAAATTGTGAGTTTGCGTATAGGTTTGCATCACCCATAGGTCAGTGCCATGAGAAATTATTGCACCAAAAACTAGTTCAATCATAAGACATATACACCAAAAGATACAAAGACTTCAACTAGATAAATTAATGTGGAGAACAATGTGCTTAGTAGCAGCAAACTACCAACACTTTTAAGACATTTACTAGTGTTTGTAGTGACTTGACTGCTCAATAACATGGATATTACAAAGATGGATTGGCAGCATCCTCAGATGCTCATAATGCGTCATGTACATTATGTATCAAAATGAGCATCGCAGATCACTACAAGAAAAATAGGAATTAGTTACTGCAAAGTCGGTCACGAATCTTAAGAAATTCAGTAACTAAAATTGATTAGGGACCACTTAAAGACAGACATGTGCGGTAACAGAAACCCTCGTCACAAAGTGATATTAGTCACCGCGATATAATGCGGCCACATATAGTGACCGTATGAGTGGTCACAAAACGATTAGTAACTCTGAATCCACATTTTGAGATGCGCTTAGTAACTAGTGATCGACAACGGTCACTAAATTCAGTGACTAATTGCGGTCATTAAGCAATCACCAATTCGTGACTACTCCTCCACAAGACCAGTTACAATGCGGTCACTAAATCAATTTTGCAATAAAACTCATTTTCTGTAATATTTTTAATTCTAAACCTCTTTCTATTTTGGAAAAATTACAGCAATAATAAATACGATTTACCCAAAAGTGCAATTTCCATTAAATATGAACAACATCAATCCACAAATCCCAACTCATTCAATCTTAACAACAATCAAAATAATTCCTTCAATTTAGAACACCGAATCCAACAACAATGCATAACCTCCAACTTTAGTTCAAACTGTGTATTTACTATTTACATAGTTATATTTGCATTTATCCTAAAGTTATATTTACATCTTGCTTAGTGATAAATAAAATATGCTTCACAATATTAGTGTTGCAAATGACCCCTCAAATTATTCTTTTACACCAGCCTACTAGACAGCTACGATATTTTCAGTTTCCTTTCTTCAATCAAGCTTAATCATGTTAATATGAGATATATTATGAACCAAACATGTAAAGTGTTTTTTAATCATTTTTTTGATTATTATGATCACAGCATGCACATATCCATCTATAGTTCTGGTTACCATGCATCTTCGGTAGGCGAACGGCAAAACTCAGATAACCAGTTCTTAGTTGCAAAGGCATAACAAAAAAAGAATGAATAAGAGGAAAAATAATGCTTAGGGGAACATTTCAAATTTGCATATGGTTTATAACAGTAATAATGCTTTCCTCAAACAATTTGTTATACGCCCTTGGTTCCTAGACTATAGAGCTACAAATTGGGCTACAACGATTATAAAGGTTGAGCTTGTTAGGAGTAGTAAAAGCAATTTTGACAGTAAGAAGTTGAAAAAAGGGAAATGAAGTACTAGGTATTATGATAACTTACTATTAAACTTAGGGACCCAAGTAAAAGAATGAGCCCGAAATGAAACACGAAAACATACTAGTTTTTAGATTGTCCCAACCATCCACTTTAATCCATGCTTTTTCAAAAGTTATGCCCTCTTGCCAAAAAAAAAGGACAAATAAAGAAGTTAATGTTTCCAAGGGAAAAAGGGAAAACCAGACTACCTCATCAAGAGTATAATCTTGCATCTTATCATAGAGCCCATCGAGATGTTCAACAACTCTTAACTCGCTTCCTCTGTTGAAGGAAAATACGACATTGTGCAAGTTGTCAACGACTCCTGAAAGTGAACATATTTGAGGCTTAAACTTTATACAGCATATAAAAAATATTGAGCTGGTTTACACTTGTAATAAATTGTCTTTCCCTCATGCTGACCTTTAGAGTTCAAATGATTTCTCATGTCCAAATGATTTCTAAGTTTTTCTTGCGTTGCATAGATCAACATAGGAAAAGAGTAACACACAAGAGCAATAATAAGGTGCAAGTCCTCGTTTGGGAGCAAGAGAAGATAAACTTGCAAATTTAGACAACTTTACTGAGATGATGATTTAAACATCACATAATATGGAATCCTTAACTATAAATCCTTCAATCAGAGTATATTTGATGAACCATGATTAAATTCAGCCCAAAAGATTACTAATTTAGCTTAAAAAATCATGATTTTAACCACCCTCATGGTATATACAATCAACCACAATGCAGTTTGCAGCTTCAAACCTTTCAGATAGGCGCAATCATATAACTTTGAAAACCCATCTTTTCCTCATTTTATATCCAATGCACATAATACCCTCCCCCCACCCCAACACACAGATACACAACACACACATACAAATATTATATGTGTGTGTGTGTGTGTAAAATGTATAACTTCAATCTAAGAAAAGCATAAATCAACAAAAACATGGAAGCAAAATCTTACTTTCAAGAGCCCAAGCTCCAACTCCAAAATAAAATGTGCTTCACAATTTCAGGAGATTAGAGGAAAAGAAAGAACCATGCTACAAAGGAAAGTACCAAATATCAGAAAATGACGTACTAGTTTCCCATCCCCAATTACTATCTATGAAATAAAATTGCAAGAATCAACACAAAATATTGGAAATGAAACCAAAATGAACCTGATTTTCTCAAAATCACATTGAACCGAGGATAAGCAATCAACGGTGGAGCTCACACACGGTGGTGCGAGGCGGATCAAAATGGCGCTAGAGCTCAAATGCGAAGCGGTGAAAGCAGTGATAAAGCTCCAATGAGAAGCGGTGCAGCGGCAGTGGTAGATGTCTCCATGGCGGAGTGTTCTGGATTGAGGCATAAGTGAAATAGTTGTGATTTGTGATAACATACAAATTCCGTGATGGGGGATGTTTGGAAGAGTGGCTCATTTATCATAGGCGTGACCCGCGTTTGACTCCTATGCGACACAAAATTTTATATATTTTCAGATGTTACTTAGCAACTTCAACAAAAAACTATGATTGATCAAACAGTAACGAAATTTATTGACCGATTAATTTCAGTCAAAAAATTAAGGACCGATTCAGTGACTAATTAGCATGGGTCATGAATACGGTTTGTATTTAGTCATTGCCTCATGACAACTTTTTTACCCCAAAAAATGTTAAAATCAATCACAAATGGGTCAAAAACTTGTCACAATTAAGCATTTCGGTTACTAAAAAAGCTTGCTTTTGGTAGTGCCATACATGGGCCCCAAAATGGGGTTCAAAATTGCAAATACCAAAAACTAAATTTATATATGTGAGAGACCAGCCATCCAGAATTTGAAGGGACTTCGTAGGCATCTCTAATTCTATGTCCCCAAAATTCAACTGCTAGATGGATAATACATTCTTCTTTCCTTGCATACGTCGATCGCAACACCCCTGTATAGTTGCATTGGCAAATTGTTAGATGCCTTGTCAAAAACCTTTCCATACTATTGTCAAAAATCCTTCCATACTATATTCAATTTCCTCATTAGCACTCTATTTAGAAAAACATGATTAGCTGAGAACTAGCTAAAAGACCAAAGAAAAAAAAGATGCTAGAACTTGTTCTTCACAAAACAGAAAAAATATTATACACATCACGTCACAAAACCTAGAAGTCACGCAAAGATGGTAATCACATCATTTGATTTTGGAAAGGATATTCTGATTCTTTCCCTTTGACTAACAACCCCTCCCCCCCCCCCCCCCCTCTCAAGCTAGGCTATAGATATTGATTAAGTCAAGCTTGGAACTAAGATTGTCAAATACATTTCTTGGAAATGCTTTTGTGAGAACATTTACAGTTTGTAAAGATGTTGGTCTTCTTTCCTCCCATTTTTCCTTTATAAAAATCTCTATATGTTTTGTCAATCTCTATATGTTTTGTCCTATCATTGTGCACAGTGCATCTTGATAGGTTCCTCAACTTTCACTTGCAATTCCCTTAGTACTCTTTCAAGCCATATTCCTTCACAAATGCCATGTGCCATCGCTCTAAATTCAGCTTTTGCACTGCTTCTTGATACTACTGATTGCTTCTCACTTCACCAAGTTACAAGATTTCCCCAAACATAAGTACAATAACCTGAGGTAGGTCTTTGATCCATTACTGAACCTGCCCAATCAGCTTCCGTGAAAATCTCAATATCTTTTTGTCCACTCTTTTTAAAGTACAGACCTCTAGCAGGTGCCATCTTCAAATACCTAAGAATCCTATAAACAACCTGTACGTGCTCTTCTCCTGGATCATTCATAAATTGGCTGACCATACTAACTGAAAAACAAATATCCGTCGTTGTATGAGATAGGTATATTAGCTTTCCAACCAATCTTTGATATCTCCCTTTGTCTACTGGTGCACTAGCTTCGTTAGAACCCACTTTGGTGTTGGAATCTATTAGGGAACTCGCAGGCTTGCACCCAAGTATTCCTGTTTCTTTTAAGATATCCAGAACATACTTTCTTTGGGAGACAGAAATACCATCTCTAGATCGAGCCACTTCCATTCCTAGAAAATAACTGAATTTCTGAGGTCTTTAATCTCAAATTCTTCAGCTAGAAGTTGTTTGAGTTTGTTAATCTCCTCAATATCATTTCTTATCAAAATTATGTCATCTATGTACACAATAAGAATAGAAAGTTTTCCTTTATATGAATCTTTGATGAATAATGTATGATATACCTGACTTTGAGAATGACCATACCCCCTTAACACATTTGTAAATCTGTCAAACCATGCTCGAGGAGACTGCTTGAGGCGTATAAAGATCTCTTGAGTTTGCAAATTTTGCTAGCTATACCCAGTGTTTCAAAGCCTGGTGGAATTTTCATGTATACTTCTTCAACTAAATCACCATTGAGAAATGCATTTTTGACGTATAATTGATGATGAGACCAATCCAAGTTTGCGGCCAATAACAGAAGGATCCAAATTGTATTGAGTTCAACTACATGTGCAAAAGTTTCTTGATAGTCAATCCCATACGTTTGTGTGAATCCTTGAGCAACCAAATGACTTTTAAATCTATCCACGCTCCTATCTTCTGTGTATTTTACCTTGAATATCCACTTGCATCCTACTGGATTCTTGTTTGGTAGCAGATCTATAATTTCCCATGTCTCATTCTTTTCCAAGGCATGGATTTCTTCCCAAACTGAGTCCTTCCATTTTGGTTGGTTTAGAGCTTCATGTATGTTCTTTGGAATCTGAATTCCATCCAAATTAGTCACAAATGCTTGAAATCTTGATGACAATCCCTCATATGAAACAAAGTTGGCAATTGAGTGCTTTGTACATGACTAACAACTTTCTTCAATGCAATAGGACGATCAAGATCATCATTAACCAACTCATTGGGAAGAGAATCAAAATTTGTGTTACCTAATGAATTGTCACTTAGCCTTGGACTCGAATCAGATTCTTGGATTTGCTCAAATGATGCTTCTTATTTTGCCTCCCATTGAGTCCTTTTCTTCCTTGAATAGAGAATGAGCTCCCTATTGTGTATTGGTGGATTTTGAGAGTTAGATTCAAGACATGGATTTGAAGTGGCATTGATAGGATTAGATGTGGGTAGATTTTGATCGTGATGTGGCTGCAAATTTTTGTAAGAATCATCGATGTTTACGTAAGTATCCCAGACAAATTCATCATTGGTCCAAAGGTAATTCCAAAACTGGTATTCCTCTGTAACTTTACCCTTCCCCTGAATGGCAACTTCGGAATAATGAGGTTGGTGTTCAAAAAATGTTACATCCATGGAGTTGTATTTGCGTGTGGTTAGACAATAACACCCATACCCCTTTTGATGTGGAGAATATCCAACAAATATACACTTAGTGGCTCTAGGATCAAGTTTTCCCCGTTTACGTTGATGGACATGATTTTCAGAGGAATGGTGGATATGATTTGGATATTTGGGAATACTTGAAAAGGACTTGACAAGGTGTTCAAAATTTTAGAATCCTTGAGGGCATTCTATTGGTCAAGTAGGCTGCAGTGAGTAGAGCTTTCCCCTAGAAAAAATTCGGTATATGGGAAGAAAACATCAGGACACGGGATATTTCAAGTAGGTGTCTATTTTTTCTTTTTGCAACCGTATTTTGTTGGGGAGTATCAACACAAGAGCTTTGGTGTATTATGCCTTGAGAACAAGATAATCCCTTACGGTGGATTTGAAGTATTCCATTGCATTATTAGTTCTTAGGACTCTTATTTTTGTTTGGAATTGGATTTCGATCATGTTGTTAAAATTATTGAATATCTAATCCACCTCTGATTTTTCTTTCATAAGGAACATCCAAGTAACCCTAGTATGATCTTCTACAAAAGATATGAACCATCAACATCCAGTAATACTTTTGACTCTAGATGGTCCCTACACATCACTATGAATTAACAAAAAGGGATGGGATGGAGTGTATTGACAACTAGAATATTTGTTTTGTGTATGCTTAGAAATTGACAAACTTCACAATGAAAATCATTTGGCTTTTTATTGATGAAGAAAGATGGAAACAAATTTTTAAGATAAGCAAAATTAGGGTGACCTAGTCTATAGTGCCATAATAAAATTACACTATCATTATTGGAAGAAATAACTGGATCATGGTGGTTGTGATATTGACTTTTTGACACCAATCAATTGGATGTCGAGAGTTCCATTCTTGGAGTATTATAGACTTTGAGGAGATAGAGACCTGAGCACATCTCAGCATTGCCAATCATCTTCCTGAATTCAAGTCCTGAAATTCACAAGAATTTTGAAAAAATATAGTAGCACAATTCAACTCTTCAGTAAGTTTACTAACAGAAACCAGATTGCAATCTATGTTTGGCACCAATAAATTGGGAAAAGTTAGGTTCTTTGAAACTATAACAGAACCTGTTCCAACTACTTTTGAAGGAGACCTATCAGCAATTCTTACTATTAAGTTGTCAGAACGAGGACTAAAGAAATCAAATAACATTTTATCTCCAATCATGTGGTTTGTTGCTCCAGAATCCATAATCTACGGGTTCCTATTTTCTCTTTTTACATTTAAAGCATGTAAGAAATTACCTTTCTGTTCCAAAGTTCCAATTCCACCAACAATAGAGGATTTAGATGTTATATGTGCCTCGTTCAACATCATCTGAATCCAACATATTTTAGCAAGGAGCTCAGATGATGTTGCAACATTACCCCTACTTCCCCTTTCATTTGATTGGCGAGATGCCTTCCAATCAGCTGGTTTTCCATGAATTTTCCAGCATGTCTCTATAGTATGATTAGGTTTTCTGCAATTCTCACACCAGAGGCATCCCTTTTTGTTATTGTTGGACTGTAGTCTACGAACAGCCAATGCAGAATTATCTATTGGAGTAGTTGAAACCTCTGACCCCCATCATTACTTTCTTTCTACTTTCTTCTATCTGAACCTCTGACTTCATCGAGGTTTTGTCAAGGCCTATCAAGAATTTGTAAATTCTTTTCTTCTCCACAATCTTCTTGTAAGTTAATCCATCTTTAGGGCAACGCCTTTCATTTTCCTCATACATGTGTGGCTACTGCCAATGTTGTCTGAGAGTGTTGAAATATTGAGTCGGTGTCATATCACCTTGATGGGGATCATAAAGAACACTTTTTACCTCATATAATAATGAGGTATTCTCGTTATTGGAGTAGGTTTCCCTCATTGCACCCCATATTTCCTTTGCATCTTCGTAAAGAAGGAAATTTTCACTGATCTCATTGGTCATGGAATTGATCAACCATGACATGACCACGCTATTCGTGGATTTCCATACTTTAAATTTTGGATCATCTTATTAAGGACAGACTCTTGCTTCGGTAATGAATTCATCCTTTCCTTTTCCACAAATGAACATCATCACTGATTGGGACCATTGGAGATAGTTGTTCCAATTCAGTTTATGACCTGTAATAGGAAATAGGTTACTGTCTAATCTACCAATATTGTGGATTTCTCGACCAGACATAACATCAGAGTAGGAAGGATTTTCCATTTCTCATAATGATTAGATGCAACTACTATAGTTTAGAGGTAGCTCTGATACCATGAAGAAAAATAGAGAGAAAGTGTTTGAAAGAAATCATATTTCTTGTTATTTTTTTTTTCTTGTATTACTAAGAAGATGAGTAATACAATTTATAAAAAATACAATAGGGAGAAAATTAAAAGGATGATATGATTTTCTGATTTAATGGAGAAAAATCCTCTTAATCAAATCAAAGAATCAATTAGAGCATTAAGAGCGAATCTAATCACTAAAATTATGCTAATCACATCATTTTTCGTATTTTTAGATCATTAAGATAACTTTCCTTGATCTCATGAAGTAAAGAAGAGTTGATACTGGAAATAGCAAAACGTATAGAAGAATTATCTTCATGTTCAATATTAGAAAGACAAGGATCTAGAGTGTGATTCTTTGACACTTCAGAATGTGAATGAAGAGATGAACTAGTTAACTGCACCCTAGACAAGGCATCAGCCACAAGGTTTTCCTATCCTTTCTTATATGTGATGGTGTAATCATAGCCTATGAGTTTACTAATTCACCTTTGTTGACTAGGTGTGGTTATTTTTTTGCTCAAGCAAATACTTCAAACTCTGGTCGTCAATTTTTATAGTGAAACGCCTTCCAATTAAGTAAGGTCTCCACTTTTGAACTGCATCAACTACTACTAGCGTTTCTTTCTCATAAACTGATAAACCTAAATTCTTCCATGAAAGTCCCTTGCTCATGTAAGCTATAAGCATGCCTTATTGCATAAGGAAAACACCTATACCTACCTGTAATGCATTAGTTTCAATGATGAACTTTTTGGAAAAATCAGGGAGCACCATGACTGGGACATTATATAGCCTGCTTGAGGGCCTCAAAAGCCAATTGAGCAAACTCAAACCAAGTAAAACTGTTCTTTTTGAGGAGAGCAGTAAGAGGCTTGGAGATCACCCCAGTTAGTCCAACTTGTTTCATTGTGCATAGATGATTATATCACCAACAAAATTAAATTTCTCAATGCGGCTTTATTACAATGATTCAATAGCAATTCTTCTATAAGTCATGCAACTTCACTTCAAATGATAGAAACGAAGATATGAAAAAAGCTCATCACCAAAATAACCACTATTGTAGAACATCGAATGTCCATTAAAACAACCAAATCAAGTGATTTACTTTTCAAGTTAAAACCTATAGGATCAATGTAATTTTTAAATTAACTTAAACATATCAAGTGAAAGCAGCTTTTTAAATGTTATTACAAATTTGGGTAATTCAAAATTGAATTCATCATACGCTGAAAACTATAAAATAACTCTATCTTTCTTGTCAATTAATTGGGTGTTCAATCCCCTCAACAATGCATAATCAATCAATATCAAAATTTTGCATAAACATTATTGTCAAAATCTCCTGCCTAAACAAGAATGCATACATGAAAAATATAGTAAAGTTGTGTGCAACATTAATGATACAAGATCCTTATCTAAATCCTATATGCATATGAGAATGTCCATAACTTTGATTTAGGGGATAAACCTTTGCTCTTTAATTTTAAAGAAACATTACATTTGTGTGATTCCCTAATCCCATTCCATCAACCAACAAGAAAGTTGGTGTGATGTTGGTACTACACTTGAATTGTCTCAGACAATCCAATATAGAAACCAATAATTCCACAAGAAAAGGTTGGTCTAAGTAAAAGAGTTCCCTTGAATACTTTGCTATTTTCACTATCAATGAACAAAAAAAGAGGACCTTCTTGTGAAGGGCATAAATCACAAAGATATATGCAATTCATATTTGTAAGATAATATAAACATCACTATCACATCCTCTAGACAAATAGAACTCAAAAGAATAGACATTCAGATACAAGTAGAAAAAACATCTAATGCTCTCTGGCATAGACTCAAGCTTAAAATAATGAAGTTGAGGTTACAAAGAAAAAAAATATATTAAAGTATAGCCTTAAACAAGAGAAAAAATTATCAAAACAATATTTTTAAGTTTTTCCAACATGAACTTTGACTTTTACAAATTAGGAGTAAAAGGCTTTTTGTAGGTTGGTTATTCAAGCATCATTAAAGAGAAATATACAACGAGTCCAACATATCAGCATCCCATATTTTATTGAAGTACATGAGACCCACACCAATTTCAGGTCGCTTTTGCTTTTGCCCCCATAAACCTTTCAAAGGCAATACTGTATCAACCAATGGCTATAATTTCTTTAGCCAAATATTATGTCATGCATCCAGCTTTGAAGGCTCAGATGCCAAAGCACAAGTATTTTAATTAGTATTTTATCTCTTATTCCACATTGCGTGTGCATGTTAAGGGTGTAAAACTATTTTCTTGAATCACTTAATCTTTACTATAAAATAGAATATAAATTGGCATTCAGTGCTTTTATGCAACTCTAGAATGAGCGTGTACTTTTATCAAAAATCTAACATTTCAACACAAAAAATATATAAAAAAAGGTATCTTTTCTTTTTTTTTTTTTGTTTGAAAAGAAGCAATGCTTTATGTATAGCATTAAAAGGAACCTCAATTAGATGTTTAACGAAAGATAGAACACCATGATAGATAGGCTAAAGCCATACCATGATGATCTCGCACAAGAACACCGACATTGACGCTGCCATCGTCGCCAAACACCGCCCCTTCGAAGTTTACTTTGACGAAGTCATCAGGGGGACATGTCCAGCTCATAGGAATTGCTGAGACTGCTACTGTAGATCTTGCATTTTGAGCCAAAGAAAAATTTAGGAGCTGGAGCTGGAGCTGTGAGGCCGTGACTACTTCCAATAGGTTTAAGGTAGAATGTTCCATCAACGCCTTATTGCGATTAAACCAAAGATACCACAATATAACAAGAAAAATATTGAAATCTCCTTTGACAAAATCAAAATATACCTTATGGAGCCACGATTCAGCATCATCAATCCACAAATCAATATTGCATTACAAATCTCCTTTTTTTTTAAGTATATTACAAAATTCTATTTACAATTGTCATCTTTTTAGAATTACTTTTCCTTTTTTTACTGTACTTGTTCATCACTCTAATTAACAATCAAATAATTACTCATTAATTTTATAAATAACCAAAACAAGAAAAAAATTACAATTTGACAAATAAACTCTAATCCTCCAAAAATACTAAACATGAACAGAGATGATAAATTAACCTTAATGGTCAAAGATGTCAAATGGATCGGCCCGACCCATGAACCCTATGACCTAGCCTAGCCTGGCCCATGAACAATAACAGGCGGGCTAGGCAGATTCAAAGGTGGCATTATGGGCTCCTAGTGGGCTTGATTGTGATAGCCCAGGCCCGAGACTGAGCCTATAACTGACCCAGCACAAGCCCAATCCAGGCACCACATAAATATATGATTTTATATATATATATATATGTGATATATATTAAGTATACTTGATGTGATAAATATATATGATTAGATATATATTATATGTTTATGTCAATATGAATGGTCAAGTGTACTAATAAATAATACTATCAGTTTGGTGTTCAAACTTTACACTTTAACTTGTGTCAAATGGGCCAGCCGCCCAACCGCACTTTTTTGACTTTTCTTGATTTCTTTTTTTTTTTCCTAATTCAGATTGGTGAACATCTCACAACTATTGGATGAGATCCAATGGCTGTGGTGGCAACAATACAATGACCTGATGTTATACGAGAGCCCAGCTGCCCACCACGTGGTGCATTTTAGGCCGTTCGATGATGTTCCATTGAACATCTAACGGTTCGAATTTTTTTACCGTTTATCAATGGTAATTTTAGTTAATCAATAGCTTAGATTTTTTGACCGTTTTTAATGAACGATCGGATTTTAATCAAGCCAAAAAAATACGAAATTCATTTTTTAATTAAAAAAATTATATTTTCAGTATACTATATATATGACGTATTTGTAGAATTTTATCACTACAAATACTCAATTCTCAATTCTCTCTGTATCATCTCAATTCTTAATTATTTATCTCAATCATTTGAATATTCTCAATTTCAATCATATATTACTACTCTTCATTCTCCCAAACACTATTATAAATTTAAATAACTTTAACCATTCTCCGAATCTCTCTTTCTTTCTTTTTTTCCCCCCTCACTCATCTCAATTATATTTTAATTTTCTTATATTCTACAATCACAAATATTTGGTGTTCAAGTGATCTCAACTGGAGTTGAAGGAGTAACAATGTTTGGTAACATATTTCTTTTAGATCATATATTGTTGTGGTTATATAATTATTTGGTGGTATTATTGTTTTATACAATTATTTGGTAGTGCTATTGTTATATTTCATGTATCAAATTTTACATTTAACTATGAATCCATCACGTAGGAATACTACTTTTCCCGATTTTACCGTTTCTCCTATTTCTCCTAGTCTAAGTGATCCTCCACTTATACCTCACATAAATTTTAGTCTTAACACTAGTGATTCAACTACTTTAAGAAGACCATTTAATATGCACACATCTTCACCACAAACAATAGATGAAGAACATGAATTAATTCATGAAAATATGAATGCACCTTCCGATACTCATCCTATAGATTTAGATGATGATATTCCTACCACAACTAGGGCTAAACTACCTCTTAGAAATACGACTAGTAATGTTTGGAATATTTTTATGAAAGATAACGAACGTGAAAAAGCTATTTGTAATATTTGTAAGAAAGATTTTAAATTTGGTAAAAATAGTGGTACTCGAACAATTATCAGGCATTTAAATAATGTACACCAAGGTTGGGATAATATGGATAGTTCATCCAAGCCATCACAACAATTTTTACACCAATCAACTAGTGGTTCAATTCAAACTTTTAAATATAATCAAGGTCAACAAAGAAATTTATTTTCCCAAATGATTGTTGGAGCGTAATTACCTTTTAATTTTGCCAAAAATCACTATACGCATAAATGGGTTAGTAAAGGATTGCAACCACAATATAAACCAATTTCATGAAATACATGTTATAAAGATGGTTATAAACAATATGAACAAGAAATAATTGGTTTGAAAATGCATTTTTCTACTTTAACTTCAAAAATTTCTCTTACGTCGGATATGTACAGAGGTAGAGGTAATTACACTATATTTGTGTTACGGCTCATTGGATCAATGAAGGCTTTTTTCTTGAAAAAAAAAATATTGAATTTGCATTGCTTGATCATCCACATACCAGTGCACATATTTATGAAGCTATTCTTGGTTGTAATTATTGGAATATTGGTGATAAAATCTTAACTGTCTTTTGATAATGCTACAAACAACACTAAAGTTGTAGAACATTTAATTCAAAATTTCAAACCCTTGTTTGATGGTAAATTTTTTCATGTTAGATGTATTTGTCATATTATGCATCTTTGTGTTCAAGATGATATGTCTTCTATAGCACCATATGTTGATAAAATTAGATCATGCTTGACACGCATTATGGCTTCCTCCGTAAGAACACAAAAATATAGACGTTTAGTTAAAAAACACAAAATGGAATTTAAAACACCATATCTCGATATTAATATGAGGTGGAATTCTACTTATAAGATGTTAATGAAAGCACATCCATATGCCAAAATAATAACACAGTTAATTAATCAATATATGCAAGATTTTATTTGTGAAATCGGTTGGGAAATTATTAATATCCATGGTCCTCTTTTAGATATATTTCTTGACGTTACTAATACTATGTCCAGTTTGTATTATCCAACTGCTAATATTATGTGCCTCAAATGATTAGAATTGCTAAAATGTTTCATCAACATAGAGATGATAATAATGTAGGCCCTATTATTAAAAATATGGAAGTTAAATGGAATAAATATTATACTAAACTTCATTGTATTTGTTTTTTGTTGTGCATTTTTTATCCTAGATGCAAATTATTTGGTTGTAAATATTTGATTGAAGAATATTATACTTATCTTAGGTCAGAAATTCAAATAGATATAGATATGGAAAAGTTATAAATTCAAACCTTAGTTTATAAATTAGTTGAAATATATTCTTCTACTTCATCTTTTCAACAAAGAAACTCATTCTTTTAGACAAAAATCATCACCAAGTAAATCTGGCAAATCTATATTTTCTTATTTAAATTCATTAAAAAAGGAGTAAGACAACATCTAATAATTATTCAAATGAACTAACACATTATTTGCATCTTGATATACTAATAGATACAATGGTGACTTTCCTATTTTAGAATGGTGCAAGTTGGGAAAAAATAATTTTCCGATTCTTTCAACTATTGCACGTGATCGACTAACATTTCAAATGTCTATCGTGGCTTCAGAAATTGCTTTTAGTCTAGGCCACAGAACTATCATGGATAAAAGGACTCGATTAAGCCCAAAATCTATAAAATTTTGTATCTTGTGGAAAGATTGGCTACATCAACAATATAGAAAAGAAGAATTGTATCGATTGGGAAAGAGATGGTTACCATGTCAAAATAATGAATCGGATGATGAAACAACGTTCAAAATATCAACAATTGCAAGTACTTCAACAATAGGAGAAGATTTCCATTTTGAAGCCATGTACTATCCACAAAATGCACAATACCAATATGCAAGTTCTTCAATGCCTCTTATGTACGATTGGCAAATGATCCCGGATTAAAGTTGCATTACTTCCTGATATAAGAATGATTTTTTTTTTGTTAAATCTTTATGTTATATTTTTTGAAGTTGTTATATATACACTCCAATATTTTGAAGTTAATAAGAGTCATTATATTTTTTTTGTATATAGTAAAGTTCATTTTCATTTTCTTATTCAAAACTACACCATAAAAGAAAAAAATACTTGAATAATTTTTTTAAAAAATACTAATTAATATTTTGAATATGAGACATAAAATATGTAAGACGATATATTTTCGAAGTTGAAAAAAAAAAACAAAAAAGGCCCTTCTCGACTCAACTTGCCAAGCCCGGCCAGTTAGGCTCGCTAGGTCCAGTCCGGAAAAGCCCGGCCCAAGCCCACCCCACCCCACCCCACCAAACTTGGGTTCGTGGGCCAAGCTAAGCCTAGTCTCACCATTCCAAGCCTGGCCTAGGCCCGGTCCGCTACAGTAATCGGGCTTGGGTGGGCCTAGGCCTGGCCGGCCCATTTGACCACTCTATTAACGGTGTTGTTGGGGATGACCATAGCATTTGCATCCTAATCCTTATTGATGAAGGTGTAGAAATCACCCAAAACGAGGTGTTCTTCTCATTGGAACTCGGCAAGTTTAGCCAAATTCCTTGTTGTGCAGTAATTTACTTTTTAGGAATCATTTTTAAAAATTTTCTAACAAAATTAAGATGGCGTCACCTTATGAAAATTCAACCCTAGAAGTCATACACCAACACCTTCTTGAAGGATCGCAAGTGGAACGGTGACTTTTCTGGTAAACTAGAAGAGAGAATGGATAGGGGGAAGAGAACTGGGAGAATGTCTCGAATTTTTTGAGGAGTTAGTAGAAAGAATGGGTAGTGGGAACAGAAGTGTGAGAATGTCGTAATATGTGATGAAATAGAGAGAGAAATAGGTGAAAATTAGAAAAGGGTTACCAGTAAATATTTTTCTTGCAAACTTATTTAACAGGTTAAAAATAACACGTGGCTTTTAACAAGCAGTATACCTAATATTATACTTTTATGATGGTACCTCATTTTAGACTTCCCCAACTTTGGAAATCCTATTTGACTAATTGGATTTATGAGAATACTTTTGTGCTTATGTCTCCAAATAATTAGCTTATGATTGCTTTTGAGCCTTTGTTTTCTTTCTTCAACATAAGGGTGTTGGTAACCACTTCTTCGAGTTAACTACTTCCTCGATAAGATACGTTAACCTCTCCATGCAGATGACAAATAAGTATGGGGCGGACATAGGGTCTCCTTGCCGCAAACCACACTCCGTGCAAAAATGTTCAAGAGGCTCACCATTCCACAAAATGCGAGGTGTAATTCACTTGACACAACTCATAATAAGTTGGATCGTTCTTGTCAGGATCTTAAAGAATTTGAGTGTTTGTTCAAGAAAATCCCATCGAACCCTGTCACATGCCTTCTCAAGATCTAACTTATATTTTCTTTATTGGTTGTCTTATATTAGCAAACTTCATTTAGTACTAGCAAGCGGAGCATAATCAATGCGTGTGCAATGAAAAATAACTTTAGTTAAATATATTTTTTTATAAATTAAATTAGCAAGGTATGTATTCGTTGTAGCTCTTCATTTTTAATTAGAATTCTATTTCCACAGAATTAAGGTTGTAAATGAGTAACAAAAAATTTGATTATCTTTTGCATATATATATATATATCCGTATATAGGGTATATTATCTGTATCCATTCAAAGAGAATATTATCCGTACTCAATTATAGGTATTTGAGTAGTAAATGAATATAGATAATGATAATTAGATATCCGTTCTAAATGTGCTTCCGTCGAATATATCTATTTAGTTATATCCATTATTCGTATTCAATTAATAATATTTAAAAAGAAATTATTATTATTAGTAGTAGTAGTTGTGTGTGTGTGTGTGTGTGTGTGTGTGTGTATTAATCTCTTCTTACTCTTAATGTGCTTAGTTAGATTATTTATATATACTAGTTAAGCGAGCTCACTTGATGCGTGTGCAAAATTTTATGTTTAAATTTTCATTAATTAAATTATAAATATTTACTAATTTTTTAGATGAATAATTTGTTTACCAATTATTAAATGAAAATAAATGAAAACCAAAAAACATAAAATAAGATAAAATTGAAAATAAATATATAGAAGAGTTGAAAATTATAGAATAATATAACATGAGAGAGAGAGAGAGAGAGAAGAGGAGAGAGATTGAAAAAGCAAAAATAATTGAAGAAGTGTGGTGGAAGGAGATAGAAGAGAAAATAGGAGGGATTAAGTAAATAAAAAAATAAAAAGAAGAAGAGAAATAATAGACCTAAAAAGTGGAGAGATAAAAGGCAGTTGGTATCTCTCTTTATATTATAATATAGATTAAAGAAAATATTACATTTTTAGTAATAAAAATGTTCAGTTGACTACTACAAAATGAAATAGAAATAATTAAGATATATTATATTAATTACAACAATGATAAGATATACTTCTAGTAAATAGATAGAAAAAAAAAATAATTACCACATATTTTCATTATTTACAACTCTCATTATTTACAAGAAAAATAAAAATCTAAGTAAATATATTAAATTTTCTTATATCAACAAGCATATATTATAATCATATATATATATATATAAACAAAAAGTTCAATTATATGACAAGGTTTAATATATATACACACACACACACACACATATATATACACATATATAGATACAAAATATGTGACATGTAAATGAGAAAAGACTAAATATATACATATATATATATATATATATGTATACCAACTTGGCATATTATTTCGGAGGCAATGTGAGGATTCAATTGCTAAACATGTAAGTAATAACGAAACACCAATAAGTATAAACGCATGGAGAGTGGATTAATGATTTACAATTCAACTGGGCATATGTATACACTTTGGTGGCATCTCATTCTCCTCACATGCATACACACACACACACATACACACACAAATATATACATATATTAGTAATTTTGACACACTCGATGTGTGTGTATAATAAAAAAATATAATTGAATTATGTGCTTAAAATTTTTTAGTATGTATATTATTAAAATATTATTTTAATTCTATGTAAATTAATAATAAATGAAAGGAAAATAAAGATAAAATTAAAAAAACGTAACGTAAAGAATGTAAAGAAAAAGAAAATATTAAAAGGTGGAAGATGTAAGAGGGAGAGGGAGAGAAAGTGTGAGTAAAAAGGGCGTGCAAAAAGAAGAGAGAAAATAGAGAATAAATAAAAATTAAAAAATTGACAAAACCAAAATAAGTGAAAGACCAAATGTAGTTATTAAAAAGTGCTCCCACCTTATATAACAATATAGATAGCATTGATAAATATAATACATATAAATCCGGTGATTTGATTATTAATAAAAAGAACTTGCATTGCAGATAGAAAAATAGGGTGATAATAAAAAACATAGTCATCATTTGTCTTTCTTTTTTTCTTTGTTTTTTCGACTTTTGATTGGAGATACAGTATTTGATGAGCACACATATTAGTTTCTATTTTAGACTTTTTTTGTTGGACTTCGATAAATTATTTCTGAACACGTCAAATATTAGCTCTAACTTATTGGTAAGGAATATAATTTTAATGTTATCTTTCTTTACACCATTCTTTATATTTTATATATGTTTAATGATTTAGATGCATTTTCATTATCTTATTTCATATTACGTATTTTATGCTTCATTATCCACTTTTCTCTTGAGTTAAATTTTTATATATGCTTTTGACATTTTAAATTCTTTAAATTATAAAACATAATAGATAAAAGATATTATGAAATATAAAAATATATATTACATATCATTTTTTTATATAATAACTACCGTTGCCTTGGCACGGGGTTATAACTAGTCTATATATAATTCAAAAACATTGAAACTATTCAAATAAGTGCGTATGTGGATAGTCTTATTTAACTATATTTGACTATGTATGAAAGCCATATATTTTTTATATGATTTTAAACAAGCATTTTCTTATTCATGTTTAACCAAAAGAATTCACCACTCATCCGCATCCAAAATTATTTATTTATCAATTTATGTTATAAAAAAATTAATTTATTTGTATCAAATTATTTTTTATGATAAAAATTTGTGAAAATATATATAAAATATTTATTTCCCGTACTTTGGTACGAGACTAATTGCTAATATATATATATATATATATATATAGGATCTATAACGCTCCTTGCACGGTTGCACCAACCCGCTTTCAATTATATAACATGACTAGGGATGTGCATGACCTCGCACAACCCGCATCACCTACTCAAATCGAGTCAATCCGTTTGAAAATAGTTGGATGAAAAATTTTAAATGATACCATCGATTGGATAATGGTAAAATCCACCACTTTTTAATCGAATAATGGATTCAATAATTAAAATCCACCTAATTTGCACCCAATCGCTATGCTTATATCTATATATATATATATATATATAAACTAACATGTGATCCGTGCTATGAATAAAATATTATTTTAAAATTTTGTTATAAAATTAAAATTGCTCCTTTTTATTTTATGCTTCTCTTTCCAATAGAAGTGCAATAAATTCATCATTCCCTAATTATGTCAGTGCAACTAAAACTACAGGTACACCATATAGAAAAGCTTATTAAGGATTATCTGCATTCACAATAAAAGATGAGTCTCTAAAGGTTAATACGATATAAGAAAGTTAACTGAGTTTGAAGTTATGGATGTGAATTGATGTTTCATTACAAGAAAAAGTAATATTATTGTCAAGATTTAAAAGTGACAATACAAAAGTTGTCACCAATAATTGTATAAAATAACAATACAATCTATTTTATCACTAATTAAGTTTTTTTTTTTTTTGGTGACAACAATTTTTATGTAGTCACAATATCACTCAATAGTGACAAGAAGTAATGTTTTAATTGTCACCATTAATAATTAGTGACACGCCTATAATAACAGCTTGGTGACAATAAAAATTGTTATTAGTATTTTGTGACAAGATTCCAATGTCACTAAGTTATCATAATATGTGTGTCACTATTTATCACTTTTGAATTATGTTGCCACTTTTTTACAAAAAGTTGTCACCATTAACATTGTGCATACTATGTTTTGTGACAACATCAATTGTTGTCATCAAATGTATATTATTAATAACAACTTTTTGATTATCACTTATTATATTATCACAAATTTACTTATTTTCTTATACTATTTACTCTCTTAACAAAAGGGTAGAATGATGTGATTTAGAACAAATAAAATGTATTTTTTGTTTGATTGAGTTTATAAATAGAAATGACTATCATACAATGGAATATGAGTGTAACGTGTCAAGTCAACTCATTAATTTAACAAGCCGGCTTGACTTGAGCTTAGCTTAAGTTTAATAATTTTCAACTCGAACTTCTTGACGAGCCGAACTCGAGCTCAAGCGTGAGTGTTCTCCTAAGCTTTTTCATTTCATTTAATATTTAATATTTTAAATATTTAAATATTAATATTATATTGTTCATAAATTTTATTAGAAAAAAAGTGAGGAAAAATAATAATATATTCAAAAAATAATATATTTGTAAAAATGAGCACAAGTTGATGAGTTGAGCTCTAGCTCAAAGCTCGAGCTTCATTAGTGTATTCAAAACTCAAGCTCTCAAAAACCAAGCGCATCGAGCTTCAGCTCACAAAATCAGTCGAGCACAACTCGAGCTTGGCTAGCTCATTTAGACTAGGGAAAATCAATGGCTAGATATCCCCATTGATATACAAATAATTAAAATGAGCTTGTCTAAATCAATCACATATAAAGAATAAGGATATTTTTTTTTATCAATTTCTTTTTAAAATTAAATAATTAGCAAGATAAAATTTTCTTTAAAAAGAAAACTTTATTCCTTTTTTTTTGGATTAAAAATTGATATTAAAATAAAAGTAATATCAATTATTAATTTACAAAATAAATATATTTCATTTATTTTTTTGAATTTTAAATTTATATTAAAATTCGTTTATTTGAATCTACATGGTACAAATATATCAATTTGCCCAACTTTCGACAACAATGGTAATTGGTCAAGTAGTAGTGGATGCGGTTGCACTCTTTCTTAATCCAAGTTCGAATTTTATGGTTCACATTTTGCAAACAATTTTTCTACAAGTGAAATGACGATAATGCCCCTAACAAGATCACATGCCATGCATATGGTACTGTTCCGGCAACTTTTTTTGGCCGGAATTGGCTCCCAGGTGGTAAAATCAAACAATCGTGTAGTTTGGATGGGAACCGGAGACAAAAAAATTTAGGTGACAAAGTCCAAAAACGGATAGCAAAAAATAATTTCTCCATAATTAAAACATGTATTCATTTTCATGACCCAACAAATAATATCCTTGTTCTTTTAATGAAAATGTTTAGACGTTCACTCATTACATGTATTTTAAATAGTGATAGGCAAATAAAACTCCATTTTACAATATATTTGTCATATCCATTTGAAATTTAAAGCTAAATATCAATAGTGTTAATTAGTAGAAATCCAAATTAACTTATAAATTAACAACTTTTGATCTCCGCGGAGGTGTTAAATTCATTTTACATCTGTTTTATAATACAGCTTGATTGTCTTAGTTTATTATCTTATAAGTAGATATGTGTTGGATAAAGTAACAAATATCAAAAATTAATTAACAATTCACGGCTTTAACCGTGCCAAAACCACTTCCATTATTGCCATTAAATTTATATGTCACACACACATACATATATATATGTCACTAGTAGCACTTAGGAGGAGCGATAGAGAGACAGAGAATTACAAAAACAGTGTCATAATCTTTCTTAATCAAGATTCTTGAAATCAACCGGAGCTGTACGCCGGGATCATTAAGTACAAGAAAACAAGAAAACAGAGAGAAGTAACAGAGAGTCTAAGCAAGAATCGGAAATCAAGAATCAAGAAATCAAGAACGCAGAGAAGTAACAGAGAGTCTAACCAAGAGTCGGAAATCAAGATTCTCGAAACCAAGAATCAAGAAATCAAGGACACAGAGAAGTCACAGAGAGTCTAAACAAGAGTCGGAAATCAAGATTCTTGAAATCAAGAACACAGAGAAGTAACAGAGAAAACAATAAAATAGAGGAGTACAAGATGAATGCCATGATCCCACCGGGGTATCGCTTTGTTCCCACAGACCAAGAGCTCATTCAGTACTACTTGTTGAGGAGGGCAATGGGACTCCCATTGCCTCCTAATAATCTTTTATTGGAGAAAAACGTGTACGCCGCACATCCTTCAGATGTTTTCCGCGACGTGGACGAGTCTCTTTGGGAAAAAACGGAGTGCAAGAATACGGTGAAAATGGTCACGTATACTCTTACAAAGCTGTCCAAAATCCACATTGGCAAGAGCCGGGTCGCTAGAACAGCCGGATGCGGCACTTGGAAAGGTCAAAACAGCAAAATGATACACGACGACGACTCAGAACAAGAGATTGGCTTCATGAGGATGTTTACATTTCAGTCGAAAAAAGAAGGCGATGACCATGATCATTGGAACATGAACGAATACTCGCTTTCGGGGGTCTCTCTGAATTCTGAAATTCAGCACAAAGACTATGTAATCTGCAAGATGACAAGAACAGTCTCAAAAGCTAAATACGAACGGGAGCAGAAACAAGGATTTTATTGCGGTAGATCTATCAACAAAAGATTGTTCCAAGAAATCCAAGAAGATGTTCCGTGCGATCATAACAAGAGGCAGAAATTTGATCATGATCAGTGGGTAAACTCCGATGGTTTTGAAGGGCAGTTGGCTCCTCTTGAGCAACTATCTAATGATTTTGCCAATGGGGAGCAATATGTGGCCGATGGAGTTCATGTGTCATTGGGCATGGGGTTGTCTGATCATCAATTGTCTCCTCTCGAAGAAAACTCCAATTGCGATGGCACGATCGACTCTGCAATTATTAAATTAAGTTCCGGGCCCGAGGATCATCTGGAAGTGCAGGCTCCTCTCGAGAGACTTGATGACGCTTCATTTAACTGGAAAGACCATGTAAGCGTGGATCCATTTGATGTAGTAAACGAGTCGTTCGATTGGAGCGAATCGAATGTGGATGCATTTCTGGATGAACTTAGACAGCTAATTCAGGAGGAGCCTTGATGGAGATGAAGAGTTCTTGCACCATTAGTAATCTACTCATTCATTCATTCATTACTGTCATCTTGTATTTGGTTACGATTATGATGTTTTAAGAAAACACAACAGCCATTGTAAATTCTGAAATATTGGGATGAATGCTTTTTTGTAACATTCCAAGAAATTGAACTCTCTGATGTTGTTGTGCACTTGGATCACCAGGTTTATTTGAATCCTAGGATATATTGTACTTTTCTTCTTCAATTGTTTGAGTTCTATTAGAAAGGAGTGAGGCGAACAGATTTTCTGCACAAATTCTGGGAAAATTTGCTTGTAGTGTTTGTAGTGACTTGACTGCTCAATAACATGGATATTTACAAAGATGGATTGGCAGCATCCTCAGATGCTCATAATGCGTCATGTACATTATGTATCAAAATGAGCATCGCAGATCACTACAAGAAAAATAGGAATTAGTTACTGCAAAGTCGGTCACGAATCTTAAGAAATTCAGTAACTAAAATTGATTAGGGACCACTTAATGACAGACATGTGCGGTAACAGAAACCCTCGTCACAAAGTGATATTAGTCACCGCGATATAATGCGGCCACATATAGTGACCGTATGAGTGGTCACAAAACGATTAGTAACTCTGAATCCACATTTTGAGATGCGCTTAGTAACTAGTGATCGACAACGGTCACTAAATTCAGTGACTAAATGCGGTCACTAAGCAATCACCAATTCGTGACTACTCCTCCACAAGACCAGTTACAAAGCGGTCACTAAATCAATTTTGCAATAAAACTCATTTTCTGTAATATTTTTAATTCTAAACCTCTTTCTATTTTGGAAAAATTACAGCAATAATAAATACGATTTACCCAAAAGTGCAATTTCCATTAAATGTGAACAACATCAATCCACAAATCCCAACTCATTCAATCTTAACAACAATCAAAATAATTCCTTCAATTTAGAACACCAAATCCAACAACAATGCATAACTTCCAACTTTAGTTCAAACTGTGTATTTACTATTTACATAGTTATATTTGCATTTATCCTAAAAGTTATATTTACATCTTGCTTAGTGATAAATAAAATATGCTTCACAATATTAGTGTTGCAAATGACCCCTCAAATTATTCTTTTACACCAGCCTACTAGACAGCTACGATATTTTCAGTTTCCTTTCTTCAATCAAGCTTAATCATGTTAATATGAGATATATTATGAACCAAACATGTAAAGTGTTTTTTAATCATTTTTTTGATTATTATGATTACAGCATGCACATATCCATCTATAGTTCTGGTTATCATGCATCTTTGGTAGGCGAACGGCAAAACTCAGATAACCAGTTCTTAGTTGCAAAGGCATAACAAAAAAGAATGAATAAGAGGAAAAATAATGCTTAGGGGAACATTTCAAATTTGCATATGGTTTATAACAGTAATAATGCTTTCCTCAAACAATTTGTTATACGCCCTTGGTTCCTAGACTATAGAGCTACAAATTGGGCTGCAACGATTATAAAGGTTGAGCTTGTTAGGAGTAGTGAAAGCAATTTTGACAGTAAGAAGTTGAAAAAAGGGAAATGAAGTACTAGGTATTATGATAACTTACTATTAAACTTAGGGACCCAAGTAAAAGAATGAGCCCGAAATGAAACACGAAAACATACTAGTTTTTAGATTGTCCCAACTATCCACTTTAATCCATGCTTTTTCAAAAGTTATGCCCTCTTGCCAAAAAAAAAGGACAAATAAAGAAGTTAATGTTTCCAAGGGAAAAAGGGAAAACCAGACTGCCTCATCAAGAGTATAATCTTGCATCTTATCATAGAGCCCATCGAGAAGTTCAACAACTCTTAACTCGCTTCCTCTGTTGAAGGAAAATACGACATTGTGCAAGTTGTCAACGACTCCTGAAAGTGAACATATTTGAGGCTTAAACATTATACAGCATATAAAAAAAATTGAGCTGGTTTACACTGGTAATAAATTGTCTTTCCCTCATGCTGACCTTTAGAGTTCAAATGATTTCTCATGTCCAAATGATTTCTAAGTTTTTCTTGCGTTGCATAGATCAACATAGGAAAAGAGTAACACACAAGAGCAATAATAAGGTGCAAGTCCTCGTTTGGGAGCAAGAGAAGATAAACTTGCAAATTCAGACAACTTTACTGATATGATGATTTAAACATCACATAATATGGAATCCTTAACTATAAATCCTTCAATCAGAGTATAATTGATGAACCATGACTAAATTCAGCCCAAAAGATTACTAATTTAGCTTAAAAAATCATGATTTTAACCACCCTCATGGTATATACAATCAACCACAATGCAGTTTGCAGCTTCAAACCTTTCAGATAGGCGCAATCATATAACTTTGAAAACCCATCTTTTCCTCATTTTATATCCAATGCACATAATACCCTCCCCCCACCCCAACACACAGATACACAACACACACATACAAATATTATATGTGTGTGTGTGTGTGTGTAAAATATATAACTTCAATCTAAGAAAAGCATAAATCAACAAAAACATGGAAGCAAAATCTTACTTTCAAGAGCCCAAGCTCCAACTCCAAAATAAAATGTGCTTCACAATTTCAGGAGATTAGAGGAAAAGAAAGAACCATGCTACAAAGGAAAGTACCAAATATCAGAAAATGACGTACTAGTTTCCCATCACCAATTACTATCTAATTGGAGAAATAAAATTGCAAGAATCAACGCAAAATATTGGAAATGAAACCAAAATGAACCTGATTTTCTCAAAATCACATTGAACCGAGGATAAGCAATCAACGGTGGAGCTCACACACGGTGGTGCGAGGCGGATCAAAATGGCGCTAGAGCTCAAATGCGAAGCGGTGAAAGCAGTGATAAAGCTCCAATGAGAGGCGGTGCAGCGGCGGCGGTAGATGTCTCCATGGCGGAGTGTTCTGGATTGAGGCATAAGTGAAATAGTTGTGATTTGTGATAATATACAAATTCCGTGATGGGGGATGTTTGGAAGAGTGACTCATTTATCATAGGCGTGACCCGCGTTTGACTCCTATGTGACATAAAATTTTATATATTTTCAGATGTTACTTAGCGACTTCAACAAAAATCTATGACTGATCAAATAATTCTGTAACGAAATTTATTGACTCGATTAATTTCAGTTAAAAAATTAAGGACCGATTTAGTGACTGATTAGCATGGGTCATGAATAAAGGATCGATTTAGTGACTGATTAGCATGGATCATGAATACGGTTAGTATTGAGTCACTGCCTCATGACTTCATAGGCATCTGTAATTCTATGTCCCCAAAATTCAACTGCCAGATGGATAATACATTCTTCTTTCCTTGCATACATCAAAAACCTTTCCATACTATTGTCAAAAATCCTTGTACACTATACTCAATTTCCTCATTAACACTCTATTTAAAAAAACATGATTAGCTGAGAACTTGCTCTTCACAAAACAGAAAAAATATAATACACATCACCTCACAAAACCCAGAAGTCACACAAAGATGGTTTCAGAATGTATGGATAAGACTGAAATGACAGCTGTTAGCGCCAAACATTTTCAAAATGGGCTAAAAATTACCAAGATAGAGGTGGAGAACTAGCAGCCATCTGGGCTAGATGATGATGTTGGTGCCAAATTCTTCATTTCTTTAGCATCTCGGCCTTCAGCAACTATTGAGGCTTCTTCTCCTTTTGAATTGAATGTTCAAGGACTCCTACGCTATCAATCCTCTCATCATCTAACTAGGGATTCCAAAGTAATGGTTTATTAGAAGACTTTGATTCATTGATCTCTACAAAAGTCCCTCTCAAGATCAATAGTTCTTGACCTTGCAAGACCCTTGAAAACCCACTAGTAGGTGAAGGGTTTGCAGTCATCACATTAGATGGACTTACATTATGCCCTAGCTAGATAATTGATTAAAGTAGATTTTACATAATAATTAGACATAACAAAATTCAACAGTGGCAGAAAAAAACTCAAGCAGAATAAAAGTAACAACCTTTCTAGTAAGGACAGAAGAGTCGGGGATGAGGGCAAGACATTTGCTCGAGGCCTTTTAGGCATTGCTCAAGGGCAAGAAGTGGATCCAGTGCACAAGGAGAAATTAAAGAGCAGGTTTTATTTTCAGGCTGAAACTCTCTGGGGTCGTGCACTCTCCAATATTTGGAATCCCAGATGAGTCCTGATTGCACATAAGAAAGACTTATTCATCGATCATTGAAGGAGATTGCCTCTGCGCATCGAGTGCCTTCTATGTCTCCATGTTCATGGCACTATCCACAATGCTTGATGATTGCACACAGGAAAGACTTATTCATCGATCATTGAAGGAGATTGCCTCTGCGCATCGAGTGCCTTCTATATCTCCGTGTTCATGGCACTATCCACAATGCTTGATGGTATTTTCCTATGTGTTTTCTGCAGAAGAAGATTCAAAGAGCTGTTGCTTGGTCCAGCGTTCTGTCCACAAATTAGGCAAACCTTCATCACTGGTCTGCGTTGTTCCCACTTTTCCATGGAAACGTTTGCATGAAACTTCTCATCTAAGTCCAGGTGAATCCTTGAAAACCAATCATTAGACTGCACTCTGCGGTGGGCTCATTCAGGGCATTTCATACTTGCAGCAACGTAAAGTTTTTGCATAAGAAACAGCTTCAGAAATGAACTAACCAAACTGGACTAAGTTCTTAGACGACCGGTAAAATCCTTTAATTAAATATCTTATATTATACATTGAGTGTCAATTATTTTGATGAATAATTTTTTATAGAATTATTTTTTGAGTTATTGTTTTATTGAGATTATTCTTCGAAATATAATTTTTATTTGTGAATAAGTGAGCATTTACTACCAAAATTTTTATAAAATATTGTAAATTCCAAACATTCTTAAAATTCTATACATTAATCTTTATAAATTCCCATAATTTATTTAATAAATTATTTTGAACTTTTACCTAGTTTTTCGAGAATTTTTAGTAATTTTCAAAAAAAATATTATCTTTAAGTATTAATTTGACATCTAATTTTTAAAATGATTAATTATTATCAAAAAATGAAAATATAAATATAAATAAATATTTTAGATTTTATTTGACTTATAAAAAAACTAATCTTCGAATTTTTAGAGTTGTCTTTCTATTTTTGGCAAGTTTCGGAAAATGGGCAAAACAAGGGGTATTTTGGTCTTTTCATTTCTCCACCCCAAAATTTCGGTTTTGCTGAAAAATAAACAATAAATACTTAATAAATAAGAGTTTTCAGATTTTATAGTATTTTACGTGATTTTTTTTCTCTATTTTATTAAAATATCACTACTAATACACACTTGAAACCTCATACGTATAAATATTTATATATTAGTTGTGATATACTTAGCTACATATACACACACACATACCCACATACATATACATGGTGGTTAGTAAAGTAAGGTGTATGTATAGACAACCATGTCTCATTGTATGGAGGATGTATTTTGATGATTTTAATATTGAGAAATTTGTCTATCACCCCTTTTAGTATCAATACACAAGACTATACATACCCACAATCCTCATTTCTCAACCCCTTTTAGCCCTACAACTGTGCCCCCCTTGCTCACACCCTCAGTCTCTCATTTTTCCTTCAAACACTACACTCTCTCCAAACTACTACACTACTTGAAAGAAAATAAGGTAGGAACAATTCTTTATGCCTTAAGTAGAGGGGTTTCTTCAGAAGAAGAATAGGCAAGCTTCCATACTGTTGTGCTCAGGCAATGCAAAAGATCAAGCTTGAATGGCCTAGAGTGAGAGCTTTTGCCAAACATGCCTCCAAGTTGAGGGTTTTAGTTATTTTGCCATCTTCATATTACTTTAAAGCGTTATGGTTAATTTTTCATATTGTAACTCTTGTTGGGAAGAAGTTAAAGGATGGATAGACTTGTGAGCATGATCTTGAAGATATTATGTGATGAATAAGCCTTATTTGGAGTACTATGTGCTCATTATGCTTTATTGGAAATATTATGTGATTATTATGCCCTTTTGAAATAATACGGAATTCTTATGCTTAATTGAACTATTATGTGAGTTTTTATGCCTTATATGAAGTAGTATGAGACCATGATGCTTTATTTGAGTTATTAGGTGAATATCCTATGTTGTTCTTAAAAGTCTTAGTAAATAAAGCTCCACACTTATTATAATTTATACTATAGATTTATGCCTATTTAAATACTTTAAATATTAAAAAAGTTTCATAAAACTTATTCATGTAAGTTTATATATATCTATATGTTACGTATATATATATATACATATATATAAACATATTCAAGATTTTATCAAGTAACTAGATGGTTATGTATATATACCTATGTATGTATGTGTGTATATATATATAAATATTTAAAGTGTCATTATATATTAATCTAACTAGTTGCATTATATGTTAATGGTAGTCTAATTACTTATATATATTTTTATGTTGTATGTACGTATAGCTATATATATTTAATATCTAAGTTTATGGTATTAGATGTTACTTAACATATCTATATATATGTACTTGTATGTACATATAGGTATATATGTATCAATCATATATTTATATTGGCTATATTTTGTCTATCTATATATTTATACTAGTTTTATTTTAATCTATATATTTATATTCATTATATTTTATCCATATATTATGTTATGTATTATTCATATATTTATATTAGTTATATTTTGTCTATCTATATATTTATACTAGTTATAGTTTAATCTATATATTATATTCATTATATTTTATCCATATTTTATATTAATTATAGTAAGTTTACTACTAAAGTATGATGAGCATCATCTTCTAAGTATACTTTTGCTTCTATATTTAATATTTTTAAGTAAGTATGCTTAATAAGCAAATTTAAAAGCTTTCATTTATAACTGTGGAGCTTACTTTACTAAAATATAATATAAACTTCCATGATTATGTGAGTTCATGAATATTGTGTGAATGGGCCCATATATGCCGGAGTGGTCTGGAGTGTGTTTCGCCGAGACATACTATTGAGTAGTCGGGAGTTCACACTCCTTCTATCTCCTAATCCCCCAATCGGTAGACGGAGGGATCTACTCAAGAGAGAGGGTCGTAGGAAAATACTAGGTGTAAGCCTGGGATATGACCACCGGAGGATAAGGCTGGCGGGAGAGAAATGTGTTGGTTGTTATTCGACCCGGATAGTCATAATAGTCACTGTTAGGTGACAAAAGGTAGAAAATGTGAAATTATGTGTTATGTGTGTAACTTATGTGCGACGTAAATATATGGGCAATGTGCACTTGACACCCGAATACCTTATGTACATAAAAAAAATGTTTCTACTCAACGTATGTTGATTCCATGTTACATAATAATTTAGATGCTTCCGAAGCTAGCCTTTACGATGATGAAGAGGAGGAACCTTTTGAAGCTTTTTTGCTAAAAAGAAAGATGTAGAATTTTCGTTGTGTACCTGTATTTGGTTTTTCATTTGCTATGTAGTTATACAATAGAACTATCATCCCAGTATTCTACCTTTTGGATGTACCATTATGTAATTTACGTCGTACATTTTGTAATTAACAATGTAAGCATATGTGTAACCACTAATGATGATGATAATAACAACAACAACAACAACAACAACAACAATAATAACAATAATAATAAAGGGATTTCAAGGTCGTTATAGGTTCTCCAAAAGGTGCATGTGGATACCAGACATTTCTATCTAGATGTTGTTAAAATTGTCAAAAATATTCACTACAGCATTCATCACATACTCTCTGAGCATCAAATAAGCAAGAACCAATATTGCACTTTTACTTTTCCCTTCAAAGCCAATGAACCAAAACCCTCCCACCCATTTCTTCTTCAACATGATTAATGAAATCATGTGCTTCTTGGAGAATATCACTTGTGTAAGTGTCTTCATTGTTAAATTTATCAAATTTATGCTAATACTCAAAATTATACCATCAACTTATAAGTATCAACGACCTAATTGCCTTTACTACCTTCAAAGATCCAGTAGGAAAATTATTTTGGAATCAATCTTTATTTAGGGAAATTGGAAAAAAAATAATTAAATAAAAAAACCGCCCTACTTAAAAAATTGGCAAGGAACCCCATCGATACAATACTCATTTTTATGATCGGAACTTTGTGAAATCTTTGAATCAAAGAAAGAACCAGAATACCCATCATGAGAGAAGTAAGATTTATCTTTATATTCCAGAAACAACGGTATGCAGTGGCGAAATGGCCCTTAGTAGAGGTTGTGCGGCGGTGATGCGGTATTTTAGGAGTTAAAATTGTAGAAACAAATAGCAGTGGATACGGCTTTGTGACAACGGTAGCGGTGGCGGTGGCGGCCTTGGTAATTAAATTGGTTGTTGGGGAGGTCGTTTCGGTAAAATCAACTTGGGGGAAAGATTTAGAGGGGGGATGCAGCAGCATGATTGGTGAAGAAAGATGTTAAGCTCAAAAACAATAGGAGGGGGAACAAAGGCTAGCCTGGAGGCCAAAAGTAAGAACTCGCCTCGAGATATCAAGCCTACAATCAGAATTTCAGATTCAAGAGAGAGAGAGATCTCAAGAAGAACCATCAACCACTCCAAATTTTCCATGTCTATTTATAGTGATGATCTTTCCTTTTATAAGCCCTAATTTTAGCCTACTTTCTAATTTCTAATACTAACTAACTGAAAGTGTAAAACAATTAAGAAATCGTGAAAGATTACAGAATGCTTTTATTAACAAAAATGCATCAGAACCTGTACAAAGCAGGGGATAAATGTAACCATACTTTTGACTATTACTAACCTGATTAACTAATATAGTTACTATTCTAAAGCAAGATGCAGATTACCTTCACGCACATTTTCTTCCTTCACTCTTTCCTTCTCTTCAATAATCCCCCTTGATTGTTTTGGAACATAACAAACTCCCCCCTCCTTAACAACATCCTTGTCCTCAACGATGCCCAAAGAATGGATCAAACTCTAGAAAGCACTGCTATGAACTGTACAAGTCCTGCCACATATTATCTTTATCACCTGCATTAAACCACTTAATCAATACTTGAGTAACATGTTTATTGTTCTTGTTAACCAAGTGGAGATCAACTATTTTTTCAGGATTTAAAATAACGTGCCCATGTGAAGTGATTTGTATTGGTAAATGTGGATTGGGAGGCTCACTGCCTAATCTTTTCTTCAATTGAGACACGAAATACTGAGTGTTTTCGAGCATCTTGAGGGAGTTCTAATCGATAGGCCACCAGCCCAACCCTCGGGAGGATCTTAAAAGGGCTAAATTATATAGGTAAAAGCTTGTGAAATGGCTGGGTTCTCAAAGAAGTTTACCTGTAAGGTTGTAGCTCCACAAACACCAAATCTCCTACTTCATACTCCCTCTCACTCTCCCTTTTATCAGCTTGTTGTTTCATCCTGTTCTGACCCTTATGGAGTTGCTCCTTGCTAAGCCTAAAAGTAGCTTCTCTATGTTGCAAACTCTTATCCACCGCATCCAGGGATGAGTCAAAGGGTAAATAGACTTGGTGTATTGGGGGTTTTTGTCCATGAACAACTTCATAAGGGGCGGCATTAATAGACACATTAAAAGTGGAGTTGTACCACAACTCCGCGAGTAGCAACCAATGGCTCTATTCCCTTGGCCTTTCTCCAGCCATGCACCTCTGAAGAAAAATAGAGAGAAAGTGTTTGAAAGAAAACTGTCATATTTCTTGTTTTTTTTTTTTTTCTTGTACTACTAATAAGATGAGCAATACAATTTATAGAGAATACACTAGGGAGAAAACTGAAAGGATGATACGATTCCCTAATCTAATGGAGAAAAGTCCTCCTAATCAAATCAGAGAATCAATCAGAGCATTAAAGAGCCAATCTAATTACTAAAATTATGGTAATCATATCATCTAATTTTGAAAAGGATATTCTGATCCTTTCTCTTTGACTAACAAACCCCCTTCTCAAGCTGGGCTATAGATATTGATTAAGCCAAGGTTGGAACTAAGATTGTCAAATACATTTCTTGACAATGCTTTTGTCAGAACATTTGTAATTTGTAAAGATGTTGATCTTCTTTCCTCCCATTTTTCCTTTATGAAGTGGCTATCAATCTCTATAAGTTTTGTCCTATCATTGTGCACAGGATTTCTTGCAATCCTTGTGGCAGATTGGTTGTCACAATGCATATTGATATGTTCCTCAACTTTCACTTGCAATTCCCTTACTACTCTTTCAAGCCATATTCCTTCACAAATTCCATGTGCCATTGCTGTAAATTCAGCTTTTGCACTGCTTCTTGACACTACTAATTGCTTCTCACTTCACCAAGTTACGAGATTTCTCCAAACATAGGTACAATAACCTGAGGTAGGTTTTCGACCTGTTACTGAACCTGCCCAATCAGCTTCAGTGAAAATCTAAATATCTCTTTGTCCATTCTTTTTAAAGTATAGACCTCTACCAGGTGTCATCTTCAAATACCTAAGAATCCTATAAACAACCTGCATGTGCTTTTCTCTTGGATTATTCATAAATTGGCTGACCATACTAACTGAAAAACAAATATCCGTCATTGTATGTGATAGGTATATTAGCTTTCCAACCAATCTTTGATATCTTCCTTTGTCTATCGGTGCACTAGCTTCGTTAGAACCCACTTTGGTGCTGGAATCTATTTGGGACTCGCAGGCTTACACCCGAGCATTCTTGTTTCTTTTAAGAGATCTAGAACATACTTTCTTTGGGAGACATAAATACCATCTCTAGATCGAGCCACTTCCATTCCTAGAAAATAACTGAGATTTCTGAGATCTTTAATCTAAAATTCTTCAACTAGAAGTTGTTTGAGTTTGTTAATCTCCTCAATATCATTTCCTATCAAAAGTATGTCATCTATATACACGATAAGGATAGAAAGTTTTCCTCTATATAAATCTTTGATGAATAATGTATGATCTACCTGACTTTGAGAATAGCCATACCTCCTTACCACATGTGCAAAAGTTTCTTGATAGTCAATCCCATACATTTGTGTTAATCCTTGTGCAAGCAAATGACTTTAAAATCTATCCACGCTCCTATCTTCTTTGTATTTTACCGTGAATATCCACTTGCATCCTACTAGATTCTTGTTTGGTGGCAGATCTGTAATTTCCCATGTCTCATTCTTTTCCAAGGCATGGATTTCTTCCCAAACTAAGGCCTTCCATTTTGGTTGGTTTAGAGCTTCATGTATGTTCTTTGGAATCTAAATTCCAAATTATTCACAAATGCTTGAAATCTTGATGGCAATCCCTCATATGAAACAAAGTTGGCAATTGAGTGCTTTGTACATGATCTAACACCTTTCTTCAAAGCAATAGGACAATCAAGATCATCATTAACCAACTCATTGGGAAGAGAATCAAAATTTGTGTTACCTAATGAATTTTCTCTTAGCCTTTGACTCGAATCAAACTCTTGGATTTGCTCAAATAATGCTTCTTATTCTGTCTCCCATTGAGTTTTTTTCTTCCTTGAATAGACAATGTGTCACGACCCAGAAAAATATCCTTTTATTTTATTAAAATATGTTGGATTGAAACGCGCAACGGTAATATTTCATAGTTGTATAAATAATTATTTTCACATAAAATTTGTACAAAATAAAAAAAGTTACAATTTTCAAAAGAAATACAAAAGTAACTTTATTGCGTAAATGGCTTCTAAACGCTTCCGTTGCGCCACTCTGATCCGCTATCTCATTTCTTTCTAAAAATAGTCACATAAAGAATAATCAATGCGACGGTTGAGTAGAAACATCATTCAACCCCATAAAGGCGGGTGTGTGTTTTAATAGGTGCACGTAGACACATAATTTCACATAATACTACAATGAAAATAAAAGCATAAAAGATTTAAGACTTATAAGATACTCAAATTCCTATTCTACTCATGAAGTTAAACAATACTCCTACCTTTCAAAGGGGTACCTTCTTCTTTATAAGTATAAAGTGTAGAGTGTATATATAGATATATAGAACGGTTAATATGTATATATAGAGGTTTAGAAGAGGGGTAATTATATATATATGTATATAGGAAGGTATACTAATGATATTGTGTGATATATATATTGAAAGTGCAAGATTTTGTGGGTGTGGGTCTTTTTTTTTCTTTTTTTTTTTTTTTTTTTTTAGGAAGAAACCGGCAAAGAGCCGTGGGGTTAAAGGGTCCCCCCCCTATATATTACCAAAACATAAGTAGCAAAGGAAAGCAAAAAAACAATCGAACCAAAATTACACGAAAAACTTTAACTATGTCTAAAAGAAGGCATCCCCATAGAATCAATAAGAATCATTCCCCTAAGCTGTCCTTGTATCTCCTCCGGTTCCCAAGTTGCGCTTTCTCGAAGCTTACACGCCCTGTTTGCTAACCAATCAGCAGCCTTATTCCCCTCCCGATAGATATGAGTGCATTTAAATGTAACGTGTCGTACAAGAAGACGAATGCGAGTGAGCAATTGCTGTAGGTTCCAGTTTACCATACGCTGACCTAAGATGAGGTTCACCATCGCTTGGGCATCCATCTCTAACCAAATATTATGATATCCCCGTTGAGTCGCCATTCGGATCCCCTCATACGCAGCATAGAGTTCCACATATGAGTTCGTGATGTTACCGAGGAATCTGAAAAAGGCAAAGATAACCTGCCCATTATGATCACGAGCAACGCCACCCGCTCCAGCTAGCCCCGTGCGCTTTGCTGCCCCATCGGTGTTCAGTTTCAGCTGAAACCGATCGGGATTCTGCCATCGAACCATAATGGGACGAGGATGAACTGGCTGGGGTACTTGAACCAAGAAGAAAGGGGCTGCAAATTCGACTCCCCTCCAGTTGGAAGCCTTGAAATGGCCAGCCTTGCCCAAGAGATAGCAATGCTGCCAAACCTTCTTGACAATGAGACTAGCAACCATCTGGTGACCCCGATATTTGCATGAGTTTCGTGCCTCCCAAATATGCCAAAGGATAAGAGCAGGTACTAAGGTCCTAATGTGTTCACCTTTATGCGTACCTCGCCAAGCCTGAATCCAGATATGCACCTGATTTGTATTCGGGAGCGGAATCCGGAATAAGTGGCCAAAGAATTCCCAAATCCGCAGAGCTTTGGGGCTAGTAAAAAATAAGTGGGCAAAACTCTCTTCGTGGACGCAGCAGTAACATTTAGAGGCAAGTTGAATACCTTTACTTTTTATACGTAAATCCACCGGAATCCATCCGTGGAGAAGCCGCCACAAAAAAATTGAAATATTGGGCAGAAGATTCCTCGACCAAAAGCTCGCGTAAAGTGAGCTGACTACCCTGGAACGACGCAGTTGCTCCCAGGTCTGTTTTGTAACAAACTGTCCGTGCAAACCCCTTGACCAAACAAGCCCATCGCCCCTGCTAGAATCAATCGGAATCGCCAGAACTTGCTGGATCAGGTCAAAAGGCAGCACCGCTCCAGCCGAGATCTGTTCCACGCACCATTGGAGAGGAAATAGGAAACTCTGTCTAACGGGTAGTGGTCCCTAGTAACCAACTATTTCAGAGGTGCATTCGTCAACCAAATGTCATGCTAAAAGAAGAGATCTCCGGTGCCAATCGTCCAGCGCAAGTCGGGCTCAATCCAGGCGCACCCTCTACACATCCGCTTCCAGGTGGCAGAATCATTTCGTGTTTGCTGCACGTCCACTAGATGCTGGTCTTTAACATATTTAGCATGCAGGTATCGTGCCCAAAGAGACTCCCCCAATCGGAATTTCCACCAAAGCTTGCAAGTAAAGCTATTAACAACATCCTCTAACGAGCGCACGCCCAAGCCCCCCTCACTGATAGGGTAGCATAACTCCTCCCACGAACACTAATGAATACGTCGCTGTCCGCCGTAAGAACCCCAAAGAAACCTGTTGAACAGATTTTCGATCTTTTGGATAACACCTTTAGGCGGCTTTAAAATCTGAACAATGTAGAGAGGAATTGAAGCAAGGACACTCTTGATTAGTGTCAAACGACGTCCATAATTGAGCGCTGATTTTTCCCAACCAAGGATCCTAGCACGAATGCTATCAATCAATGGTGCAAATAAACTAATCCTCTTGCGACCGGAGTAGAGAGGCGCTCCTAAATATTTGAGGGGGAAATCCGTCCGGGAAAACCCCGTTATTTGCTGAATACGGCGCACCTTCCCCTCAGAGCACCTGTTGGAAGGGATAAAGGAGCTCTTCGCCACACTAATAGATGTCCCGAGAATTGTTCATAGCACCGTAAGAACTCCATAAGTTTCCGGATACAAGTGGTACAAGCAGATGAAAAAATGACCACATCATCTGCATAAGCCAGGTGCGAAATAACCACAGGATTATCAGCGATATAGCGCATCTTGACATTCGATTGAAATAAACAATCAAGTCCTCGAGAAAGCCATCCGCAGCTAAGATAAATAAAGCCGGAGATAAGGGGTCACCCTGGCATAAACCACGAGTGGAGTGGAAAAAGCCAGCCCCTTGTCCATTAATTAAGACCGAAAACCAACAATTCTCAATCGAGTTCCGTACTAGATGTATCCACCGAGCTGAAAAACCAATTTGAGTGAGGATAGAAACAAGAAACGGCCAATGCACCCTGTCATAGGCCTTAGCCATATCTAGCTTGAAGATCACACGCTCCCCATTCACCTTCTTGTTGATAGAGAGGGCAAGTTCTTGTGCTAATAAGATGTTATCCGAAATAGCCCTGCCCAAGAGAAAGCCGGATTGGGCAGGAGAAATAATCTTGGGAAGGACGTTCGCCAATCTAGTATATAGTAGCTTGGTCATAATCTTATTAGAGACGTTGCAAAGACTGATAGGCCGATAATCAGCCCATGTGTTGGGCACCTCCTTCTTAGGGATAAGCACTATAGTGGTGGCGGTGAAGGCCCGAGGCATGGGTGTCCCGGCAAAGAAGTCTCGCGCTGCATCAAAAACATCATTAGCGATAAAATCCCAGTAAATTTGATAAAAGGCTAAAGAGAATCCATCCGGGCCCGCGGCAGAATCAAAACTAATGTCAAAAACAGCCCGCCGAACTTCCTCCATCGTCGGAGGGGAACAAAGAGCGTCCGACTCTTCAGTGGTGACCATTCTAGAGACGTGCGAGAGGTCCAAATCGCCCATAAACCCTTCTTCCTTAGTAAGAAGGTGTTCAAAGAACTTGGCTGCTGAGGTCCGAATCTCATCCGGGTCCTCAATTTGTCTCCCCGCATCCTGTATAGAAAAGATGCGGCTCTTAACTCACTGTTTAACCAAATTATGAAAAAATCGGGTATTCCGTTCCCCTTCTTGAATCCAGCGACATGAGGATTTTTGCCGCCAGAAATCCTCCTCCATGGATAGGGTGGGTGTGGGTCTTATAGGTGGGATTTTGTGTAGTGTGTGTGCTAGAAATGAAGATCATGCCCCCTTTTATAGAGTTTAGGGCAAGAAATACAATTATTATATACTTTAAGTTATTTTTTAATTATTATTATCTTATCATAATCTTATCTAAATTTTATCTAAATCTTATCCAAATCTTATCTAATCTTATCACAATTTATCTAATCTTATCATAATCTTATCTAATCTTATAAAATCTGAAATCATATCTTATTTAATTAAAAATTCGAATTTGTATTCATTTATGTTTGTAAAAATCGAAAATTAGGGTTATAGGGCAAAAAAAAATACAAAAATTCATAATTAATTTAGAAAATTTTCAAAATTATGAAATTTAATCTTGATAAATCTGAAATTATATGTATATTTCCCAGAAATTATAAATTTAACATATAACTTTTCAAAAATTACAATTTAAGACATAGAATTTCTAAAATTGTGTTAGAATGTCAAATTCGTCTAAAATTTGGAAAAATTATGTAATTTATTCAAGATTATATCTCCTCCATGCATAAAAGTCTAGAATACTTATTTATATTATTTTTGAAAACTCATAAGTATTAAATGGACGAATTTTCCAAGAATGATAATCAAAATTCGAAAATTAGTACTTACCGATCAAATTGTAAATTACTCTCAAAATCAAACGAAAATTTGAAAACAACTAAGTAAAAAGGACATTTTCAAGAAACATAAGGTTTTATATCAATTATTTAACTAATAAGGATTATCGGGTCATCACATCCTCCCCTCCTTAAAAGAATTTCGTCCTCGAAATTCAACTTTGTTCAGTAAAATAGTTGATGGTATTTTTTCAAAAATATGTTTTCACATTAGATTTTGGAACCCAAAATATATTTCAATCAAATACGAAATCCAATAGATACACTAGACGTTTTTAGCAAAAGTCACACCTACCAATACCATCTTTCAGGCGTCGGGACTCTAGAGGTGGCTCCTGTGGGCTCAAGGGGCGACTCTCGCACACGTAGCACTTTGCCCTGCAGGCTCAAAACATTCAAGACATAGTACTTGGCCTCATGGGCTCAAGACTTTCAAGACATATAGTACTTGGCCTCGTGGGCTCAAGACTTTCAATACATAGTACTTGGCCGCGTGGGCTCAAGACTTTCAATACATAGCACTTGGCCTCGTGGGCTCAATACATAACATTTGCTCTACAGGCTCAAGAGGTGGCTCCAGTGTGCGTAGCACTTTGCCCAACAAAGCACTTACCTACCGGTATTTCGGCTTGCAAGCGGCTCTGATACCATTTGTCACGACCCAGAAAAATATCCTTTTATTTTATTAAAATATGTTGGATTGAAACGCGCAACGGTAATATTTCATAGTTGTATAAATATTATTTTCACATAAAATTTGTACAAAATAAAAAAAGTTACAATTTTCAAAAGAAATACAAAAGTAACTTTATTGCGTAAATGGCTTCTAAACGCTTCCGCTGCGCCACTCTGATCCGCTATTTCATTTCTTTCCAAAAATAGTCACATAAAGAATAATCAACGCGACGGTTGAATAGAAATATCATTCAACCCCATAAGGTAGGTGTGTGTTTTAATAGGTGCACGTAGACATATAATTTCACATAATACTACAATGGAAATAAAAGCATAAAAGATTTAAGACTTATAAGATACTTAAATTCCTATTCTACTCATGAAGTTAAACAATACTCCTACCTTTCAAAGGGGTACCTTCTTCTTTATAAGTGTAAAGTGTAGAGTGTATATATAGATATATAGAAAGATTAATATGTATATATAGAGGTTTAGAAGAGGGGTAATTATATATATATGTATATAGGAAGGTATACTAATGCTATTGTGTGATATATATAATGAAAGTGCAAGATTTTGTGGGTGTGGGTCTTATAGGCGGGATTTTGTGTTGTTGTGTGTGATGGAAATAAAGATCATGCCCCCTTTTATAGAGTTTAGGGCAAGAAATACAATTATTATATACTTTAAGTTATTTTCTAATTATTATTATCTTATCAAGAATCTTATCATAATCTTATCATAATCTTATCTAAATTTTATCTAAATCTTATCCAAATCTTATCTTATCTTATCACAATCTTATCTAATCTTATAAAATCTGAAATCATATCTTATATAATTAAAAATTCGAATTTGTATTCATTTATGTTTGTAAAAATCGAAAATTAGGGTTTTAGGGCAAAAAAATCCGAAAATTCATAATTAATTTCGAAAATTTTCAAAGTTATGAAATTTAATCTTGATAAATTTGAAATTATATGTATATTTCCCAAAAATTATAAATTTAACATATAACTTTTCAAAAATTACAATTTAAGACATAGAATTTCTAAAATTGTGTTAGAATGTCAAATTCCTCTAAAATTTGGAAAAATTATGTAATTTAGTCAAGATTGTATCTTCTCCATGCATAAAATTCTAGAATACTTATTTATATTATTTTTGAAAACTCATAAGTATTAAATGGACGAATTTTCCAAGAATCATAATCAAAATTTCAAAATTTGTACTTACCGATCAAATTGTAAATTACTCTCAAAATCAAACTAAATTTTGAAAACAACAAGTAAAAAGGACATTTTCAAGAAACATAAGGTTTTATATCAATTATTTAACTAATAAGAATTACCGGGTCATCACATCCTCACCTCCACAAAAGAATTTCGTCCTCGAAATTCAACTTTGTTCAGTAAAATAGTTGAGGATATTTTTTCAAAAATATGTTTTCACAATAGATTTTGGAACCCAAAATATATTTCAATCAAATACGAAATCCAATAGATACAGTAGAAGTTTTTAGCAAAAGTCACACCTACCAATACCATCTTTCAGGCGTTGGGACTCTAGAGGTGGCTCTGTGGGCTCAAGAGGCGACTCTCGCACACGTAGCACTTTGCCCTGCAAGCTCAAAACATTCAAGTCATAGTACTTAGCCTCATGGGCTCAAGACTTTCAAGACATATAGTACTTGGCCTCGTGGGCTCAATACTTTCAATACATAATACTTGGCCGCGTGGGCTCAAGACTTTCAATACATAGCACTTGGCCTCGTGGGCTCAATACGTAACATTTTCTCTACAGGCTCAATAGGTGGCTCCCGTGTGAGTAGCACTTTGCCCGGCAGAGCACTTACCTCCCGGTATTTCGGCTGGCAAGCGGCTCTAATACCATTTGTCACGACCCAGAAAAATATCCTTTTGTTTATTAAAATATGTTGGATTGAAACGCGCAACGGTAATATTTCATAGTTGTATAAATAATTATTTTCACATAAAATTTGTACAAAATAAAAAAAGTTACAATTTTCAAAAGAAATACAAAAGTAACTTTATTGTGTAAATGGCTTCTAAACGCTTCCGCTGCGCCACTCTCATCTGCAGTCTCATTTCTTTCTAAAAATGGTCACATAAAGAATAATCAACGCGACGGTTGAGTAGAAATATCATTCAACCCCATAAGGTGGATGTATGTTTTAATAGGTGCACGTAGACACATAATTTCACATAATACTACAATGGAAATAAAAGCATAAAAGATTTAAGACTTATAAGATACTTAAATTCCTATTCTACTCATGAAGTTAAACAATACTCCTACCTTTCAAAGGGGTACCTTCTTCTTTATAAGTGTAAAGTGTAGAGTGTATATATAGATATATAGAAAGGTTAATATGTATATATAGAGGTTTAGAAGAGGGGTAATTATATATATATGTATATAGGAAGGTATACTAATGATATTGTGTGATATATATATTGAAAGTGCAAGATTTTGTGGGTGTGGGTCTTATAGGCGGTATTTTGTGTTGTGTGTGTGATGGAAATGAAGATCATGCCCCCTTTTATAGAGTTTATGGCAAGAAATACAATTATTATATACTTTAAATCATTTTCTAATTATTATTATCTTATCAAGAATCTTATCATAATCTTATCCAAATTTTATCTAAATCGTATCCAAATCTTATCTAATCTTATCACAATCTTATCTAATCTTATCATAATCTTATCTAATATTATAAAATCTGATATCATATCTTATTTAATTAAAAATTCGAATTTGTATTTATTTATGTTTGTAAAAATCGAAAATTAGGGTTTTAGGGCAAAAAAATTCGAAAATTCATAATTAATTTAGAAAAATTTCAAATTTAATCTTGATAAATCTGAAATTATATGTATATTGTCCAAAAATTATAAATTTAACATATAACTTTTCAAAATTTACAATTTAAGACATAGAATTTCTAAAATTGTGTTAGAATGTCAAATTCCTCTAAAATTTGGAAAAATTATGTAATTTATTCAAGATTGTATCTTCTCCATGCATAAAAGTCTAGAATACTTATTTATATTATTTTTGGAAAACTCATAAGTATTAAATGGACGAATTTTCCAAGAATGATAATCAAAATTTGAAAATTAGTACTTAACGTTCAAATTGTAAATTACTCTCAAAATCAAACTAAAATTTGAAAACAACAAGTAAAAAGGACATTTTCAAGAAACATAACGTTTTATAACAATTATTTAACTAATAAGGATTACCGGGTCATCACACAATGAGCTCCCTATTGTGTATTTGTGGGAGTCAGATTCAATACATGGATTTGAAGTGGGATTGATAGGATTGGATATGGGTAGATTTTGATCATGATGTGGCTGCAAATTTATGTGAGAATCATCTATGTTTACGTAAGTATCATAGAAAAATTCATCACTGGTCCAAAGGTCATTCCAAAACAGCTTGTAAAGATTGGCCGAAAATTCACAAGTAATAAAAACCTTGAATTATAGATAGAAAGTACGCAAAATTAAAATCAAGAAGGTTCACCAAAAATCACAAGGGTTTCATCAACGACTAGCCTAGAACCCTATGATTAATTTAGCTAGATATAGCGAAAAGAAAACAAAACAAGAACATAATGAAATTAAAAGGAAACATAAGAAAACTCGGCTTTTGACGATAATCTTGATAGATGGAGGAGCTTGGCTTTTGAATTGTCACCCTTCGTAAGCTTTTGCCCTAAAATTCCCCTTCAATTATCAGCTGAAAGTCTCCCAAATTCGTGCACAAGACGTCCTTTAAATAGGTGTAGGGCAACGGTTGTCAAAATCCTAATAGGAAACAACTTTCCTTATTGGCGGATTGCATCGGGACGGCTTCGGGGCTCGGGACGGCTTTGGCCGTCCAAAATCGAACACTTTCAGCACCAACTGGACCGGGCTGGACGACTTCGGCGTGGGATGGCTTTGGCCGTCCTAATTTGAATGTTTAGCGCTACTTTCTGGACACTTTGGGACGGCTTCGCTGCACAGGACGGCTTTAAATCGAACCATTTCAGCAGCTGCTGGAGCATGGGGATGGCTTCGTATGCTTCGGGACGGCTTACGCCGTCCCGGTGCGCGCACCCATTTTTTCAGCTCAATTTCAACCACGATTTCTTGCAATAACCTCACGAAACTCTTTTGGGTTAATATAGACATCAAAACCCTGAAAAAATAAAGCTTTAAGGGTGTAAAAACACTTTAAATTGATCAAATTAAGGTTTTGTTATATAAAGCACAAATTTTATCCTTAGTTCTTTAAAACCTTAATAGAAATCAATGAAAAGCACAAAAGGTTGCCCATAAAAGTGTATACATTTTAAGCTTATCAGTTTTCTATCCTTTTCTTTACTTTCTGTTTGTGTTTTACTTTCGTTTTTGTAGTTCTTTGTGTTTCAGTTGTGTCTTGTCTGGCCTTATTTTCTGTACTTTGGGGACAAAGTGCTCTATAAGTATGGGGGGGGGGGGATTTCAGTTGCCTAGGATAAGACTTTTGAGGTTAATTATTGTAAGCTATGTTTGTGGTATTTGAACAAGAATAGTATACCGGCTGGAAACCCGGACGACCAGACGAAAAGAGTCATCTTTGATGATTCGTGTCTTGGTATAACAACGCCACGTACTGTTCAAGTTCTATTCTATTGATAATGGCTTACTGATGGTTTTAGAAATTTGTCTTAGGTTGTTTTGTTTGTCTCGTCTTAGAATATACGTGCTTTGTTGAAATTCCTTATTCGATGATGATTTTTTGCTATGAAACGCTATGTTTGGAACGATGAGCAGGCATGAAGCATTTTGTGTGCACTTGAAGAAGGATTGTTGTTGTTTTGCTATCCCCCAATCACTTTGAGCACACGGTTGGAGCAATGATTGCTAAATGATTTAGAGAAAATTTATATTTTTGTGAGAGGTTTTCGCATGTGTTTCAATGCATTAGGACACTAGAATCGATTTGAGTTCTTGTCGAGGCAAAATCCTAGACTATGTTAAATTGGGGAGATGACTTAGGCCATTTTTGAAAATTTTTTAGCCTTATTTGCCTATTTGTTTGTTAAACGTAGCCCTTGAGTCCCCTTTGAGCTTACATTGTGCTTATTTCTCTTGATAGCCATATTACAAGCCCAAAAGCACAACGTCTACATATCTTCATCTTTTCTATGCACTATATTTGAATTGTGATAATTGTGGAGTTATATAGTGGATATGGGAATTATGAGGGGATTAAGTGGAGGGTTGTATGTATACTTGAGTTCGGGATATACTAGCTCTCTCTAGAAAAAAAAAATGAAAACAAAAATGTGGAAAAAGAAATATGAAAAAAAGAAGAAAAAGAAAAAAAGAAAAAAAAAAGAGAGGAAATGAAAGAAAGAGTGAGCGAGCTAGCACTCTCAAACACATAATGAAAAAAAATTACATGGAGAGTGATAGTTTTGAATAAATGGAATGCATGATTAATGCTCTAAAAACTCTAACTTGTCCAATTTAAGTAACTTGGGTGCATGAGCCACATAAGTCTTTATATTTTCCTACCATTCACCCAAACCCTACATTACAAGCTTAATTAAGTCTTATCGATCCCCGGTTTATCGTTGTCTACACTAGTGGAGGTAAGAATGAAAAACCGACTTATGGAGTCCACTTTTTGCGCCTATCACATGAATATAAATTGATCCGGATTGCTGGTGATTGTTGCTCTTGATCATATTACACACGATAACACAGGGGATGCCTGACGATGATGGCTGTTTGTAGAGTGCACATGAAATTTTAATTGTTTGCACATTGAACTAATGACATAGTGCTTAATAGTTCTGAGAAAAATTAAATGGAGTTTTGTTTTGGTGTGTGGTGTTCCAAGAATGTACCTTAATTATATCCAATTCCCTTATCTTGTCAATTTGGAGTTGCTCGAGGGCGAGCAACATTTAAATTTGGAGAAGTTGATAAGTCCGTAATTCTACATGTTTTTTATGGTTATTTTGATGGATTTATCATGTATTTTTCTCCATTTGAACTTCTTTATAGCTAAATTCGAGATAAATCGTTGTTTTGCAGGCGAGATGACAAAAATACCATAAAGAAGATGAAAAAGTGGAATCAAGAGTTAGGTACCTACGCAAAATATTTTGGGTACCAACCCAATTTTAGAGATTTTGAGAAGAAGTAATCTGTATGTTTGGGTACGTACCCAGAATATTTCGGGTATGTACCCAGTTTCAGTCAGTAGGCGTTGGATGAATCTATAAGTTTGGGTGCATACCCAAAATATTTCGGGTACGTGCCCAAAGTCCGCAACAGAAATTTACAGCTTTCCTAGTGCGATTCGGACTCTATTTTTGAAAAGTATCTCTAGGTTTTTATGCCCTTTTTAAGTCCAGAAACAGGGCCATGACTACTGTTCACGTTTTTCAGCTAGGTTTTAGTTTTAGAACTTCTCTTTTTCATATTTTCATCTTTTGGGAAATTTTTGAAGAACGGAAGAAGGGAGAAATCAAGAGTGAAGGGAAGAACAACAAAACGAGGGGAGTTTTACACTTGAAATTTCCAGCAATAAGTTTGATTCTTCTCTTTTCATGAATTCTTTCCCATATTTTGTTCTTATGTTTAGTTTCATTATGATCTAATTTTAATTAAGTGTAGGGATGGTGTAGTTCATCGTTTTTGCTATTCTATGAAAATCTCTTGAGTTTGAATTCATTTTCATATGTTTTCTTTATTGTGTGATTCTTGTTTAATGGTTTCATATGTGGTTAGGGTTTGATCACCCCTAATTAGCGAATTTGAGAATCGTGATGAGGTCGAGAGATGATTCACGATAATAGCTCTAATTAGATGAGATCAATTGGGTTAAAGTTGCATGAAAATGAATTCAAATTTGATTGAGCCTTAAGGCAGTATTTAAAAATTCATACAAATGATTCTAAAGTTGGGATTAATTGAATGAGAATTGATTAGGCTTAGAGGAATTGTATGAATTAATTCCGCAATGCTCGAGAGAGATTGTGGATATATGTGTTCTTAGGCTTCACACAACCACGAAACCACTCAACTTAGGGATTGGATTAGAATAGCGAATTTGGTGAATGAAACCACCTTACACTTGCATTTCCCGCCTTGATTATTTGTTAGTATTATTATTCATAAGTTTTTTTTTAATTAAGAACGTAGGGTTCTTTTAGTAAAACATAATCACTACTCAATTTGATCCATTTAGCTAAACAAACACAAGTCATTTTCACGGGCCAAATCACAATCCCTGTGGATTTGACACTCTACTCACTTTATATTACTTGTACGATTGCGTGCACTTGCGCAAGTCCCAACAACACCTTTTTAATCTAGCACAGAGAAAGAAATTATTTATTTTGCCGTGCCGGTGCCATTTATTTCGACACTCATTTCAATTATTTTAGCGCTTTTGTCCCAACCTAAGGGCTACCACAAGCCTTTACCCGTCCATTAGAAGCCCATTTTTCAAGATTTTCATAATATACTAAATTGGGCTTTTCCACAGGCCCCAGCAATGTTCTGAAAATCGGATCGGACATCGAATCGATGGCCTTGTTGGTTATTAGTTCAACCGATTCGACCACCGGTTCAACCGGTGTAACGCCATAAATATGTAATAATTATTAAATTAATTTTTTATATAAAAAAGATCATAAATACATAAAAAAAATAGAGAAAGAAAACCTAATAATAATAATAATAATAATAATAATAATAACCACCAAACAAGAAATTTGCTTTACTCTTTAATAAAAATTCAACTCATCATTCATCTTAAAAATCCAACTCATCATTCATCCCAAAGTTGAAAGCTAACCAATATGAAATAACAATTAAACAAGACTTACATGAATAAAAATAAAACTAGAAATAATAAAAATTTATATCAGAAAATAAAATTGGACTTACATGAGCACTATAATTTTTGCCATAATGAAACTCATTTTACATCATAATAAAAATTATAAGTCAAACTATTAAATCATAAATAAACAAAAAAAAAAAGCCATCAAAATCAAAGAAAATAATAGAAATAATTGATTCATTGGTTACAATCAATTAACCCACAAATCCTAAATTACCTGCCACTGTTCATCGCCAACCTAAAAAGGTGAGCAGGTGAAGGATTGTGCAATAGAAGACAAAGATAATATTGGTGGAAAAAAGAAACAATCGAAAAACACAAAAAAAAAAACCTTACCTTACCAGCACCAGCAGCAGGCAGTGCAGCGCATGGTAGCAGGCAGACAACGCGGCAGCGGACTGGACTTGAACGGCAGCGAGGTCGACGGGAACGGTAGTTAGAGTTTCATTCTTACAGGAAGAAAAAACAGAGGTAGAGAGGCGAGAACTTTAGACTTCAGTTTACCTTAATCTCAAAAATAGGGAATTTTTTTTTTAACAACCCGCCGAACCGGTCCACGAACCGGGGCTGGCTAGACCGGTTTTGACCAATTCCAAGCGGGCCTAGTCACCCCTAGTTTTTGAGGGTAGTTCGGACCGGACTAGCCGCCGGTCACTGGTCGAACCGGCCAGTCTGGTCCAGTTTTGAAAACATTGGGCCCAAGCTAGCTCTTAATTGGTGAACTGCTGACAAATGAGCTTAGGGTTCCACAGTGGGCTGACCAATATATATCCTACTATCTTAATGCCTAGGCTTTAGTTTTGAGCTCGCACGATTGAGCATTGCATACATTTTTCTACATACAAACATGAGTTGGATATAATGAATTCCATATTAATCATATTTATTATGAAAAGTATGAAAGGAAGGCACATTGCACGAAATCTCGTAAAGTGATTACATGTAAACATATAATCCATGAATATCGTACAGTTAAAACTAGATATCTCAATAAGTATCTAGTATACAAACTAAAGAATGAATCTTGCTCTTGTTCCACGGAAAATTCTTGTCCGAACCTAGTTTGATCGAATCCAACAAATAATATGGTAAATGTATTGTACTTGCCAAGTAATTAGTCACTCGCTATGTAATTAACACTAGTTCGACCGAGCCAGGTCTGGGCTAGAATTTTCCCTCATTCCACATGTTAGAAAAGCAATAAATGCAAGACCTCTCTCATTTTATAAGCTAAACTACAAATACTTTAAGTAATTATGGAATTTACCTTAAGTGAAGATAGAACCTCTGTAAAGAAATCAAAAGTCTCAGTGAGTGGATCCTCCTCGGACTTGATGATATTTGCCAATCAATGAAATTGTCTAAATATCACAACATAAATTACCTTTGAATAGTGATATTATAGAAAAAAATTGTACTTTATGGAACAATTGTCTTCACTCTCTTTGCTCTCTTAATGGTTGTGTTCTTAATGAGAGAAAGTCACGTAAACTTAGTGAGGTCATTCGTGCTCATTAGAGATATCAGAGGGGGGCAGCGAGCATTAATTCCTTTTATCAACTAGACATACATTTATTAATGCATACTTTCATTTATCCATAAACTTACATTCAATCGTCCACATATATGTACAAAATAAGAGAGAATGAAAATGAGGAGTACTTTAACTTTGGGCACGTACAGTACATTCATTAAACTTAATTGGTATATATTTTAGTAATGATAATATGTATCTCTCATTATGCGGTACATGTGTGCACAAATAAAATTCAACAAAGATAATCTTCTAGCATTTTGATTGCTTATTATACAATGTAATTCATGAATTTAGTCACCTTCTATAGACATGTAGTTTGGTATATTAAATGGGATGGGCCTTCTTCAATTTTGCTAAGGTCCGTCATATTCAATTGTAATACAATATATCGTAGTCTCACCTCATGAAATGAGATTGGGTTGGCACTTAATTGGATTGATGGATATTTGTTATAATTTTACCTTTATATCCCTAAACCTTAGTTGGCTTTTTACCAATATGTCCATCGCTATTATGCCTGGAATAAGGGAATTGAGATTGATCAATTGTATACATTCACACAAGAATGGTGGCTAGGGCACGATTTGTGGGGGAAGTTGCCTTACGAGATAATTGAAAAAAGACGACATACACACCAACCATAAGTAATTATATATTTTATCAAAAATAAATTGAAAACTAAGGGCATTATAGACAATGCACATTTAATCCAACATTCACACGTAGGAATCACATAAGGAATGATGTATTTAAAGGTACTCCCTGTACAATCAGTTCAGATCTTCTATTATATAATCATATTACCTCTTCTATTACACTCATCAATACACGTCATGTGTATTGATGAGCTGGCGAGGTAAGAAAATATAAAAACTGATGATATAAAAAAAATATATAAAGATTCTCTTTCCTTATCTCGACGCTCACCAATGCACGTGATGTGTATTGATGAGTGTAATAGAAGATGTAATGCTATTATGCAATAGAAGATCTGAACTACTGTACAATGTATTACTAAAATTCAAATAGGAATATTGATATTCTCTTCATGTCACAACACCCAAACATACCAAATATAATACAATACCATTTCAAGAATAAAAAACGGCTAACATCTGAAACTCACTTGCAATCACATAAGGAATAGTAGAAGTCTAGAACAAAAAATAGTATAAAGGTGAAAAGAAAAAAGCACATATAATATTTTATTTAATTTGTACAATCACAAACTGACTATATGTGTTTTTATTAATTATACAATATAAATATTTCACACCAAAATGCTTCAATCAATAAATAAACTAAAAATCATAGTAATGCGTATACAAGTACAAGTGAACCAATGTCTAATCATACAAAATCCAATACAACATCCAATGTTATAAATCCTTATCTCCAGAAAATCGTAGCAGCAATCACAAGCAAGATTGCCAACCAGTTGAACTTCCCCACAATGAATGCTACAGCTGCATACATGAAAATTACTTCATTTTGGGTCAACATTTATTGGGGTTCAATATATTACTTCATCTGTCCTATAATATTATTCGTTTTAGATATTTTTTTATGTCCTATAATATTTGTCACTTTGAAAATTTAAAGAAAACGTTAATTCCCAATTAAACTAGTTGGAAAAGTTAAGTTGAAAATTATTAGTATTTTCTTTTTTTTTTTCCAATTAAACTAATTACGAGAAACATAATTATTAGTTTCTCTAATTTCAATTTCTTTTAATTTATAATCGTGTTTATATCTGCTTTCATTTTTATTTTATAGGGTCTGGCCAAACAATGCTCAATCCTCAATCGAAGACGATATTTGATAGATTATAGCATTT